>CM042142.1:113754421-113766921 GCA_023376005.1 Doryteuthis pealeii
GAGGAGAGAAGAGAGGCCGCACGCAAAGTGAGCAGAGGAAGAGAGAGAGAGAGAGAGAGAAAGAGAGAGAAAGAAAGAGAGAAAGATATACCCTCGATAGACAGATAGTAATGTCAACAGCTTGAATAAATCAGAGAGGGACTATATTTATATATATAATATGTATAATATAATATTATATAGTTGATTTGATTGATTGATAGACAGATAGATAGAGGGAAGTCAAAATCAAGGTGTGATTGCACCTAGTATCATAAAGTGATGGCAACGTTCGGAATGGAAATTTCCATTTCCTGAATGATCAGATTGGATCGAATCAGTTTCGAATAATCGGGTCGGGACCATGAGCATAACAAGTCTGATCCAGACGAGATACAATCATGGTTCAATTCTTGACGAGCCTAAAGCGAACGTCGTCAATCGGCTCTCTTCGATAGACAACAGCTGTGTGCGAAGTCTTTATTTCCGCCCGAGCAAGGCGATAAGGTCTTAATACACTTTCATTCATTTCACACCCTCAACAAGTGATGAGAAAGGTATGGCCACGCCATCAAGTGAAGCGTCTGCTTGATTATGTGTCTCTTCACAAACATTGTTTGCTCCTCCATTTTTTGGCCGAAGATCGCGGAAGAGATCTTCGTTTTGCACGAAAATTTCTATTGGTGGCTTGTATACCTCGCATTCAAAGTATGAAATATATATTAGAGGATATACTATATATATAAATGATATATAATATAATATATATATATGATAGTGATAAAATAGATGGAAATTAATCCGAACATGTTGAAATTTAAACAATTTTTGAAAAAACATAACAAAATCATATGTTTTTTTCAAAATGTTTAAATTTCATACTGTCGGATTAATTACTCTATTTTTCAATTATTTGTCAAATAAAAAACATATATCTGGATTTTACACCTTGAAGACTTTCATTCTAAAACTCTACGGACTTATCACACACAAGTACAATTTTGGCACTCTAAATTTTCTTCAAATACGCTGTGGACTTGTCCTATTAATTTTAACAGCTGAAATTATCCTATAACTAATTTTGATACCCCTTTTCATTTTTTTTATAATTTTACAACAACACTTTTTCACGTTTTTTCCTATAAACTATATTGCTCTGATTAAAAAATTAAAATAAATTATCTTTATTTTTAAACAGAACTGCATTTTTTTCAAAATTTAGCGGTTTGAATTCAGCGTGTCGTTTTGTAACGGTCTTTTAACGATATCTTTCTTCCCTCTATGTCGCTCGTTGATGAAGACCAAACTGATCGATTTTGTCGAAACAGACGGAAGAAAGATATCCGTTAAAAGACTGTTTACAAAAACGAACGCTGATTCCAACCGCTGAAAATTTTGAAAAATGCAAGTTCTGTTAAAATAAATAAATTTTATTTTTAATTTTTTTAAATCAGAAGCATTGATAGTTTATAGAAAAACTCAAAGAGTTTGTTGTAAATTATATAAAAAGTGTAAAGTGGTATCAAAATTAGTAATATGGATATATTTCAGCTGTTAAAATAATATACAAGTCCACAGCGTATTTGAAGAAAGATGTTAGAGTTCCAAAATGTAACTTGTGTGTTGATAAGTCCGTAGAGTTTAGATGAGTCTTCAAGGTGTAAAATTCCAGATATATTGTTTTTTTATTTTGACAAATAATGAAAAAATAGATGTAATTAATCCGACAGTAAATGAAATTTTAACTTTTTTAAAAACATATGAGTGTTTGTTATGTTTTTCAAAATGTTAAAATTTTCAACTGTCGGATTAAGTTTCCATCTATTTTTCAATATATATTTAGATATTTATATATATGATATATATATATATATATAATATAATATTTCATACTTTGAATGCGAGTATACAAAGCCCAATAGAAATTTTCCGATCAAAACCGAGCATCTCTTTCCGCGTATTTCGGCCATAAAAATGGAGAGCAAACATGTCTTTGTGAAGAGACACATAAATCGAAGCAGACGCTTACACTTGATGGGTGGCCAATAATTTCTCATATTTTGAGGTGTGAATGAAAGTGTATGTAGACTTATCGCCTTGCTCGGGGGAAATAAAGACTTCGCACACAGCTGTGTCTATACGAAGAGAGCCGATTGACGACGTCGCTTTAGGCGTCGTCGAATTGACCATGATTTGTATCTCGTCTTAGTCAGACTTGATGCTCAGTCGACCGATTATTCGAACTGATTCGATCCAATCTGATCATCAGGAAATGGAAATATCCATTCCGAACGTTGCCATCACTTTATGATTAGGTCAATCACACCTTGATTTTGATCTCCCTTCTATCTATCTGTCTATCAAATCATCACAATATATTATATATATATATATATAATATATATATCCTCTCCTGAATTTATTCAAGCATGTTGACATCTATCTGTCTATCTATCTATATCTTTCTCCTCTTTCTTTCTCTCTCTTTCTCTCTCTCTCTCTCTCTCTTTTCTCTCACTTTCTTCTCTCTCTCTCTCTCTCTCTCTCTCTCTCTCTCTCTCTCTCTCTCTCAGTTTATTCAAGCATGTTGACATATATCTGTCTATCTATCTATATCTTTCACTCTTTCTATCTCTCTTTCTTTTTCTCTCTTTTTGTCTCTCTCTCTCTCTTTCCCTCTTCTCTCTCTCTCTCTCCTCTCTCTTCTCTCTCTCTCTCTCTCTTCTCTCTCCTCTCTCTCTCTCATCATTTATTCAAGCATGTTGACATCTATCCATCTACTTTTCTCTCTTTCTCTCTTTCTCTCTCTTTCTTTCTTTTTCTCTCTCTCTCTCATTTTTCAAGCATGTGGATATCTATCTGTCTATCTATATCTATCTCTCTTTCTTTCCTCTCTTTTCTCTCTCTCTCTCTCTCTCTCTATATATATATATATAATATATAATATATATATATATCAGTTTTAACATTTCTATCTTTCTATCGTATCTCGTTCTTGTCTGGCCATTTGTTACTCCTTCCTTATTATCTATCTATCCATCTATCTATTTATTATCTGTCTATCTTTGTCTGTTTCTCTATCTCTCCCTCTCTCTGTTTCTCTCTCCCCCTCTCTCTCTATCTATCTATCTATCTATCTCGGTCTGTTTTGTTCTTGTCTGTCCATCTGATTCTCTTTCTTTATTCTTCTGTCTTTTTTTTACCTATTATCATCTATCTATATATCTATCTAATCTATCTATCACGTTCTGTGTTTCTTCTATTTTCTATCTCAGTCTGTTTATCTCTTTCTTTCTCCTTCTTCTTCTATTTCCGCCCTGTCGGTGAAGTTTACAATACGCTGACCGTCTGATCTGCAGAAGGGGAAGACACCCTTTCTCACCCAAAGAGTGTCTTGAACCTGACACTTAATTGCTTCTGGTGGTGAGGCTCCAATTCTGGAGCTATGGAGAGTACAGTGAGAGTTATCAAATTACTAATAAAAATGGTGCTAATGTATCTCTAGAGACAATGTCAAAGAAATATGTCACCATCAGTTGAAAGAACCATTGGAAGTAGGTATGTATGCAACCCCTTCGCTATGGGTAGCATGGCACACAAGGATGCAAGCTTAGAGTATCTAGCGAGGATTGAACTCTCTATTCAGTAGTAACAGATCTGTGTGACGAGCTTGCTAACCATTAAACCACGAAGGAATGCCTTAGGTAAAATGTAAGTTGTTGTAGCGCGATCGAACAGCAAAACCCACAAACCTGTGATGAATCAACAACGGTCCGTCGGTCGAAGAGACAGCAAGTGGTATGTTGTGTGTGTGGGCGGAAGCAGAGAAGGTGAAATGTGACAAGTTCGAGGCGGGCACGAGACTAGTTGTGAAGGAGGTAAAAGCGTGAGTGTCATTGAGGCCGGATTTGTAGTTTGCAAGTCTCGTGGCTGGCGAGAACGAGTGGTGACGTCTCTCGGCCAGACTGTTTACGTTCACTCTATCGTTTTCGACGTTATATAATCAAGTTTTCCATCAGAGATACCAAAGCAAAAATGAGAGGGTCATGTAAGACTTGATAGAATAACAATACAACGTATAATAATTTATAACACATTTTAATTCAAATTTGTAAGCTGGGAGGATCACGATACGGACGCGACAGGCTAGGATTGATAATGTCATTTGGGCGGAATTTCTTCAAATCAGTTTACAAATTTTCACAACGAAAGAAGTCTGTACTTATCTTTTTTTACGGGTTGATTCATCTTCTGTATGAATGACTACTCCGGGTATCATTTCTTTTATATTGCGTTCTTGATCATGGTAACTTTCTTCTTGGGAACAATTTTTCTCACCTCCCCCACGAGATGTTCGCTGACCGGGTCCCGAGTACTGACTGTCACTGCTACTAGGGATCTCTTTCCTTCCCCCAAATCGTGACGTCACTTGTCTCTCGGTAGGCTTGGCGTACCTGAGTAAAGCGACAAGTGTAGTATCAGTTGTTCGTTTCCCTGCCTTCCTCTTCTCCGCAAGGTCGGCTACGTGCCATGACGAAGCAGAATTATTCTTTTTCCGGTAAACTTTGGGGTCACTTTCTAGGACTCCCCCCACTCCTGGCGTTCTACTTGTTGATCATTTGATTAAACGTAACAAGACCTAGTATAAAAGGAGACGGTTGCACAGAGCGGCGACAGTTGCGAAGAATGAACACGACGGACTTAGTTTGTCAGAATTCTTCTCAGGGTTGTGAAACGTAAATTTGACGTGTTTCTTGTAGAATACAGCGGTGAAAGTTGTGTTACATAGTGACCTTTTCACAGTACCAAATCAGCATATATGTTGTATACCCTTTTCTTACTACTTCTAGTCGTCTTCTCTTCTGGCCGGCTTTGGTTCTATCTTCTAACATCTTGTGTCTGGTGTTGACTTTCTTGGGGACTTCGGGTCTGGTTTCCGTTAGGGATTTCTCCTTATCAGTAGCCCTGTGTCATTGTTAGTTTTTAGTAAACACAAGACTTCAATTTTCTTTTAATGTTCTTTATTCGGTAAATCCCCAACCCAGACATAATATAGCGCGCGTATGCAGAGTTACAGTTTTAGACAGAGCGTCATGGCCGACTGCTCTGTCTGACGTCTAACTGCAAACTGGGGACTCTGAAAAAGGTCCCACGTGACTTCACATATTTGGCGGCTTCTGTAATTTTCCATAGAAGGACCCGGCCATGGTATGAACGGGGTCATCCCCTCAGAATTACAGGGGATTGACAATAATCTTATGCAACCGCATAGATTATGTAACACTTGGGCGTTGGCAGTAGAGCTTATTTAGGCCAAGAGTTACGTCATCTTTGGTAGAATCAGTTATATTTGCCCAACACCTCTACCACAAACAAGCTGCGACGCAAGGTCAATTTTAAGCGAAGTACCGATGGTTTGAATTCAAAGTTTTCCTTCTAAACTGGTTGCCTTACAAAGCCTAAAAAAAACTATACCACCCTATTATTTACCCATAACCAAGTAGGGGAGAAGAGATAGATATATGCCGTTCCTAAAGGCATAAGCGCAAAGTAAAACAAATAGACTCGTCCAGGATTTGAACTCTAATCGTATATTCCATTTCCTACGACGATAACCGTGAAATGAAAGAAAACCCGGGTTAAGCCAATATTTCTTGAATGGAGGTCATGCCTAGAAAATCAGAATTCGAAATAATGCCTATTTCCTAAATTTGAACACCGATCTTTGGTGTCAGCGGAAAATACGAGATTTATTTGTCGCCCAAAGAAAACAAATATCCCAGCTGTTCTTTCGTCTTTTTAAGTTAATGGTAGGGGGATAGAATTCAAGGTCGCTTGATGGGTCATTCAGAAATTGCCTAAACCAATCTGTAATTGGAAGAGACATCAGAGCATGCTATTAACCTCGACCACGGAAGAGCAACGGGTATGTGCACCCAGGGGGAGCATTCACCAGGTACCAAGTTTCAGTTAATTATTATTGGCTTACGGTCCGGAAGGGTCAGAAATCTTGCTGTTGAAAAGACGTAAATATCTCAGTCACGATATAAGATATCACCAAATAACGTATATGATTCATTTCTTTCTTTTTTCTTTCTTTCTTTATTTCTTTCTTTTTTTTCTGCTTTTTCTCTTTCTCTCTCATTATTTTACTTCCTTTATTTTTTTTCCTTCTCTTGTTTCTCTTCTTCCGTCATTACTTTTTTATTTATTTCTTCTTTGAATTCCTTTTTTTCTTAGTATTTGCCTTTCTTTTCCAGCTTCTTTCTTTCTTTTCTTTCTTTCTTTCTTCTTCTACTTCTTTTTTCTTTTTTTTTTTTGTTTATTTGTTTTTCTTTTTCTTTTCTTTTTTTTTCTCTTTAACCCTGATTCTTTTTCTTTGTCTATTTTTTTATTTTTCTTCTTTCTTTCTTCTTTTTTTCTCTCTCACTCTCTCTTCCCCTCTCTCTCTCTCTCTCTCTCTCTCTCTCTTCTCTCTCCTCTCTCTCTGCTATCTATTTTTCCTCTTCTTTTCTTTTTCATTTAACTCATATTATTACGAGGGTGAGTCAAAAAGTAATGTCATTTTGTTTAGGATAGGTATAATTACCAACACAGGAACATGTATCATACATCAAAATGAAGCTGGTCCTCTATGGATCACATCCCTACTCTTCCACATTTCTCTCAATAGCAATGTTCCACATTCGAATGAGACCATATATCCCTGCCCCGTAAAATTCTATTGACTGCTCTTTGAGCCACTTCGTCACTACAGATTTCACTTCCTCCATACTCACCAGATTTAGCGCCTTCAGACTATTATCTCTTCGGCTCCATGAAAGAGGGTTTAAGAGATGACCTTGTGTCCCATCCTGACCTGGTTGAGGGTCGAGTTACAGAAAATACTGAATATTACTGAGATCATTACGTGAACCGTCTAGTTAAGACCTAATTTTTTTACAACTCTGTGGCGAAGTAGTTTATAGTTAGCGAGAACCTTTATCTATGTTCCAGTATACAATATATAGAAATGCCATTCACTGAAAAAGAAAAGACATTTCACTATTTAAAATAGCATTCATAGTTGTTTCTAATAATGCTGTTAAAGATTTGAGACCATTTGAACGAGAATTAGACTACAATCCTAAAACAACAACAACAAAAAAAAAAAGTTCAGTTCTGTCGGATATAAAAATGGCTCAATAATCTTTACGTAATCATTAAGATAAAATCACAAAAAGCATCCAGTTACCTTTTCTCGCATAGGTTTCTTGGTTTGGTAATTAATTAATTAATTATTAAATCAGTAGAATACGTAAAAAATATACGTAGCCAATGAGATTAGTGATTTTACTTTAATATCAATCACCCGAATTTTTTATCGAAAACTGTATTGGAAATTTAGCGACCTTTCTTTAAAATGGAACAAATATTTTCTGATTGGCTGATTATAAAATGGCAGATAAAATCACTAATCTCATTGGTTAATCTTTATTTCGGAGCTACGTATTTTTTTTACATATTCTATTGATTTAAAAATTAATTAATTAATTACTGCTAGGTAACTTAAAGAGTTGCTCCCCTTTCATCATTAAGGGACTGACAGGAACCCGGATATGGGAATTCTGTCATATTACTTTGGATTGAGGTTTTGGACAGTACAGACGTGCGTTAGCACGCCTGAACTAGTGACCACGTGCGTTAGCACGGTTGGGCTAGTCACTTTTAGGGTAGAACCATTTTCTACCCTGTGTTAAATAAGGACTCATCAACAGAGAGTCAGCAGACAAGGCCACTGGCCCCATATGTGAACACACACATAACACAAAGGACGGCCCATGTATGAACACACACATGATAACCCAAGGACCGGCACGATACGTGAGCACACGTATCATACACACAACGCCCATGTGACGATCACGCACATGATACACACACAGCTGAACTTTATCTGACTGTATTCCCTGTCAGTAAGAATAAATAAACAAAATGTTATTGTTAAACATATTTCACTGCTTTTAATATCAATTTTGTATATCCTACACTTCGGGATATAACAATTACCAAACAAAGAAACCTATGTGGGGAAAAATAACTGGACACTCTTTTGTGATTTTATCTTAATGATTACGTAAAAATTATTGAGCCATTTTTTATATCCCCAGATTTAGAAAACTAGAGGCTTTTTTCTTGGGATTGTAGCCTAAATTGGTCAATTTGTCAAATAAGAACAAACAACGGGTAACGAAAAGTTGTATTACAGAAAGTTACAATCGAATTATTGGCACTCGCATCTCCCTAGCCACAATTATCCCTTTTACTGTGGCGCATTCCATTGGTCAAATAGGTATCACCTATAACATTATTAGATTTCGAAATTATGTCAATTCTTCTTCAATACTATGTATATCACAAATGATATCAACTTTTTATCTAACACACTATACGTGAATCGAAGAACAGAAGAATTTATAACGTCATAAATTTACGATTCGTGTCCACTCTCTTCACATCTCGTCACATCTATCACTCATTTCCGAATGGAGGAATTACGTGTCCACGTTTGCTTTCTTTCGGCTCTTTCTTCCGATGGAACGAAGATGTGTTGATAGTAGAAATATTTGTATACTTATTTCTCTCGTCCGGTATTACATTGGGAGGCTCGAATCCTGGTTGCTGAGCAGCTGTTCAGTTGACTGATGTCATAGAGTCTGAAAACTATCTTGGGGGTGCTGAGGAATATCTTACCTTGTGCCATTTAGAGTTTTTAGTAATAACACAAGGCCACTTATTTTTAATCATGAGTATTTTATTTGCCCCAAAATCACAACTGCCGAGAACAAAAATCCAATATCTTGCGCCCCATTAACGCATTCTCCCATACTCAATTCACATTCTCTCACTTCTCACTCCTCCTTTCTCCCCTTCGCCACGTATCATTCGTAAGTCAAATCAAACCATGTCATGCGTCTTCTAACACACTGTACGTGCATCTAAGAACAGAAGAATTTATAACGTTATAAATTTACGATTCACCTTTCAAATCAGATAGGTCGAAATCCTTTCAAAATGACCTAAACCAACACTAACATTTTTTTTTGATAGAGACTTGTGAACTCAGCATTACTTATTGATATGCCATCACTCTCGAAAATGGCCACACGATCACTGTAAAAAAAAAGAAAAGAAAAAGAAGATGAATTACAAAATGAATGAAGCATTTCGATTTTTTCGCCTTCAGCGTCAAGCAACCGCCATCTTTGGTGTGGAACCTTTGCACTCTGTTTTCATATATCACGCGAATGTGTCTATTTATTTTCCCTTATTATCAGTTGGAAATGTCGTCGAGTTATTGTCACATTGTAGTGAGAGCGTTTTCAGATATATTTGAATGTGTCACCTCCACCTCCCATCAGCTGTTTCTTTGAAATCTTTATGGGACTGTTATAAATTAGTTGTATTTCATTCGCCATAAACGTCATTTCCTCAGAATTTAGGGAAAATAAAAAATAAAAAATAAAAATAAAAAATAAAAAATAAAGTCAATCTGTGAACAGACATATTCTGAATTATTTAAAAATGAGAAGTAGAAAATTCCTTGTAGCCTATAAATATTCCGGGAGGAATGCGTAGTGTAATGGTTAGAGTCGTAGGAAATGGAGTCGTCGACCCGAGTTCAAATCCTGGACGAGGCTGTTTACATTTCACATAGCGTTAATACCCTTGGGAAATGTATGAACCCAACTCTCCCTCCAGCTCTGGGTAAATAATAGGACAGACTGAGCTATTTAACCTTGGCTAGGCAACCAGCCTAGGAGAAGGAAAACTTTGAATTCAAACCTGTTAAACTCCGCTTAAGAAATTGATCTCGTGTCATATCCTGCTCGTGCGGAGGGGTTGGTAAATATATATAGCCTATAAATATGAAACGAGGGGGTGGGGGTGGAATGTTTAGAGTCGTAAGAAATGGACCTGTCGATCCGAGTTCAAATCCTGGACGAGGTTGTTTGCATTTCCCATGGCGCTAATATCCTTGAGGAAAAGTGTGCATGCACCTACTCTCGCTCCAGCTATGAGAAGAAAAACTCTGAATTCAAACCGGTTAAACCCCGCTTAAGAAATAGATATAGAAGTCTCTTTGTGAAGAAATTCTGTAAGGGGAAATAACTCTTTTTCGATTATTCACCCAACCGACTGAGTAGCCGTGGTTATCGTCAGCTGTGAAGCAGTTGTATGTGTATATTTTTTGTACATTTTTTAAAGTTTTCTTTTATTTTTTGGTGAGAAATATTTTCCTTTCTTTAATTCGATTCAAAAGGTATCCCGTTTCCAAAGGTTAGTGAAAATGAGCTGCTGCAAGTATTGGAAACTCCAAGAACGAAACAACTAGATAGATAGATAGATAGATAGATTAAAATACGAATATAGTTAAATTGAGCAGACTACGAACATAGATTGGATTACGAGTATGTGTCATGGCTGAATTGGCGTTTCTGAGAATTCAAAATTTGATTTATTTTCAAATACTTAGTTAAGATCATAAATGATTTTACAAGAGATGCTAACAGAAATTGATATATACAAATATTTATGCTTTATTCTGTAACTGGTATAAGTTATGGAAAATACACGTAAAGGATAGACAAGGAGTAGGAAGAGTGTGGTGCAATGGTTAAAGTCATGGAAAATGGACTCGTTGCCCCGTGTTCAAATCCTGGACTTAGCTGTCTACATTTCACATTGCGCTAATACCCTTGGGAAAGGTATGAATTCTACTCTCCCTCCAACTATAGGTAAATAGTCGGGCAAACTGGGCTCTTCAGCCTTGGTTAGGCAACCTGTCTAGAAGAAGGAAAACTCTGAATTCAAACCTGTTGAACTCCGTTTAATAAATTGACTTTGTGTCGCATCATACTTATATAAATGATAGACAAGGCCTGACCCCTTTGGTTGACTTTTTTAGCTGAGCTCCGAGTGATCGGTTCAATCGTGAGAATAGGTTATAGAGATGCAGATTCAGCTGGGTAACCGTTCGGTGTGGAGGCTAAATGGCGTCTCTTCTGCGAGCTATTTCTCTCCACACATGCGGTTATAAGTGGAGAATTGGGAAATACAGTTGTCAAAAACAAGCCAAGTCTTTGTGTTCATCTATAAGAACAAGAATATGTGTATCACTATGCTCTCCTTGTCGGACTGGAGAGATGTGTTAAGCGTTTGTTACTTTACCCTCTCCTTGTCGGAATGATGGCGTATCAACTCTCGTTACATCTATCACTCATTTCCGAATGGAGATATTACGTGTCCACGTTTGCTTACGTTCGGTTCTTTCTTCCGATGGAGCGAAGATGTGTTGATAGTAGAAATATTTGTATGCTTATCTCTCTCGTCCGGTATTACATTGGGAGGCTCGAATCCTGGTTGCTGGGCAGCTGTTCAGTTGACTGATATCATAGAGTCTGAAAACCAGCTTGGGGGTGCTGAGGAATATCTTGCCTTGGGCCATTTAGAGTTTTTAGTAATATCACAAGGCCACTTGTTTTTACACATAAGTATTTTATTTCCCCCAAAATCACAACTGCCGAGAACAAGAAATCCATATCTTGCTCCATTAACGCATTCTCCCATACTCAATTCACACTCTCACTTCTCACTCCTCCTTTCTCCCTTTGCCACGTATCATTCATAAGTCCAATCAAACCATGCCATGTGTCTATGCTGGCATGATCATTTAAACTTTTCCGTTCTCCTCTAACTCAAAATTCTTGCTTAAAACTTTCCGTGCTAATTTACATATCAGGTTACTCCCATGGCTCCACGTCACGCCCGTTACGTAACAGATGGACACAGTATTGAAACTTTGATTGCTGATTGGTCAGTGAATAAGCAATCAATTCAGGTGGTTTGTTTCCTACGACATCCGCGATTGTACAACATTTTTATGTCTTATTTTCTCACTGTTGTTGTTGTCGTGGCTAGAAGATCAATAGCTGAATTCCACGAAAACTTTAATCAATAAGATATTAGGAAATATCTTTTTCACAGAAACGAGAACACTATTGTCTTCCTTATTATAGTTTGTCATGGAAACCTCAACGCATTGTTTAAAACAAGTTAATGCTAAACTATGAAAAAGTACAATATAAGGTCGTTCAGCTGAAACAGTTGCCAAAACAAAATTGATATGTATATAAAATCGTTTATCGGTTGTAATCGATGTTTATCGTAAATACAAACTAGACGCTCCCACGAATCCCTTCGAGTGGAAAGAAAGTCACCAAGTTCTCACAAGGGGTCATTTATGACACAAGGTCATATTTTTGGTGTACACCACTCAAAAATACACGGATGTGGGCATTGACAAAAACTGCTTGCTCAGTATTCCCACCTATGGCAGGAAGACTCAGGAATCAATGAACCTCATCGTTAAGTAAAATTAGTCATTTAGACAAATAGATGGAAAATGGTTTCATCTAATTAGATTTAGTCATTGTTGATACTATATTATGATGTTCTGTGCGGAGAAAATTAGAAAGAAC
>CM042142.1:113774421-113781921 GCA_023376005.1 Doryteuthis pealeii
AAGATAGCAGAAATTCGTGTACTAAAAAAAGGTTAAACATAAATATGTTTTCCTTTCACAAATTCACTTTTGTTACGTTGAAATTTTTAAAAAATTATATATATATATATATATATATATATATATATATATATATATATATATATATATATATATATAGTAAAGATTAGAGGGAGAAAGGTGGACAAAGGAACAAAACTCAGACACGTATATGTGTAAAAGATATATTTCGCCATGCATTGAGCTCGGCAACATCGGGCGTTTGTTTGAATTGAAATAAACGACTGATGAATCCGAGCTCAATGCACGGCGAAATATATCTCTCCTACATATACGTGTATGAATTTCGTTCCTTTGTCCACATTCCTCTAATCTTTACAACATTAAAATGTTGGATCTACTCCTATCGTCACACACACACACACACACACACACACACACACACACACACACAATCGAAGTGTTCACGAAATAATTTCTACAAAGACAAGTTCAGAACCTGCATCAATCAATCAATACAATAAGATATTTTAAGATTTTGAAAAAAAATTTTAATAAATAGATTTGTGTATTTTATATAGAAAACAAAACTTAAAAAATCTCAGTAATTTAAGTTAACGAAAAAAAAACGGGGTAAGACTACCTCACTGTCCGGATGATACCGACAATAGACTACTCCGACAAATTAACTTGTACACACACACACACCACACCCATATATATATATATATATATATATATATATATATATATATATTATTATAATGGAGATTGTGTGTTTTTCTGTCTGTAACCGAAACTAAATCACTACTCAAGTCACAATTCCCTTAGTAATTGACGTCACATTCACCATGAATTTATCCTTATTTTAACCTCAATTATTAATAAAATTGTTTTACATTATTAATACTGTTAATCATATCTACATACTAACAACATGCGATTATATTTATATATACAACAAAATAGCGGTTTACAGTGTGAACGGGAAGGCTAATTTGCATATTGATATTAAAAATGTAATTTAAAAAAATATGTGCTTAGTATTATTGGTTTCTAACTGTTTGGTTTTATTTTGATGAATATAAGCAAAAATCTCTTCAATGAATCAAATGAAATCCATTAACAAGAAAAAATAACTGTCATTTTATTCTTTACTTCCTCTTTTAACTAAATACTTAAATTAGAAAAAATAACAATGAAAGACGAGAATGACGGAAGAGTACATTTCAGTAGTTCTATTTTTCGATTATATCCCCCTCTGTTCCAAATCTTTTTCTCTGCATTCTTATTTAGTTCCATTAGCGTTTCTAATTTAATACGATATTTCATTACATTAAAACTTAAATACTTGCACCCGGAGGGTGCATATATTTGCTAGTATATATATATACATTTTAAAAAGCGGAATTACTTAAAAAGAAAAGTAGGGAACCCTTATACTTATACTTTTTTCCCCTCTTTCCTCAAATTGTTCAATTACAATCCCATTCGTGCCTTTTCAAACATCTATCAAGTGAATTCTCTGATGAGATTGATCGAAAAAAAGAAAACAAAATAAGAATGAAATATCTAAGATTAACGGTTCCCTACTTTTCTTTTTAAGTAATTCCACTTTTTTTTAAATGCATACGCTCTTTCGCAGTTTAATAATATTTTGTAGGTGATTCGGCGGAGTGGTCTATTGAAGGTATCAGCCGGACAGCGAGGGTGTCTATCTCCTTTTCACTATTTCATTTTCATTCATATAGGGGCCCACGGGATATCATTTTCCTGAATATGCGATGGAACGAATGATGGGCCAGGGAGGGGTAGCTATCCCGGAGCCGCAGCGTCAGCGAGAGCAAAATCGACCTCAGCCTAAAGTCTTTGCGTTGCTATAACATCGAAATATATTGCCTAACTTTTTCCACTATACTCCTGTAATATGAATGAATAGAATTCGAAATTATGCGTGTAAATGAAGCTTTGAAAATTCTGAATAAATATTTTTTGGACACTGGAGAGTACCCCCCCCCCAACCCTACCTCCGGATCATGACGTTGGTGTTAAGTATCTGGCAGCCATCCTTCGTTCCAGATGTAATGAAAAGTAAGCAAGCCAATAAGAATCCGGTGTTAACGTATTCCTTGTAAGTCCGTCGTCCAAGGGAATCCAAATGTCAATGAAATAATCTCAGATTGGGGTCTCTATTAATACAGCAGAAGCAGCAGCAGCAGTGCCAGTGATTGGACAATAAGAATCCTTCTCAGGTCACGTGTTTATAGGCGAGTCTATAAGTAGAAGTGACCATTTACCTTATGCCTTATATCAATAAATCCAACAGTTGGTACGCCACTGTGTCCATAAGATAGACACTTAAATAAAGATATTTTGATAAAATACAGGATAATGGAAGTACAGTGCCCTCTGTGCTCTCCAGACTCTTCAGCTCTTCTTTTTCCCTTAAACTGAGAATTCATCTTAAAGTGAAGAGATGTGGAAGCTGTGGAAGATATTTAAAGAAATACGATGGTACAACTTCATGCCAAATCAAAAAAGGAGTTTCAGAGGTGCTTTGACCAATAAAGTACTCACTGGAATAAGTATGTGGAATGCCACACCTTTTCTTGTTTATTGTTGTCTCAGTAAAATATTCCATATCCCTTTTCTTTATCAATAAAAAACAAAAAAACAAACTCCCAATTCAAATGACTTAATTGCAAATCTTCTCACAACATATAGGTAATTCCATGTCAGATCATCCAGAAAAAAGTAAAATTGAAAAAAGTTTTGTATATTATCAGAATTTTGCAAGCAATATGATTGATACAAGGGAAATGTTTCAAAAAGTTTGAAAACCATTGTTTTAAAATGATGTTCACTACAATTTGTTTAGTGTAAATAGATAATAATAATAGTTTATAAATAATAAATAATAATAAATAATAAGAAGAAGAAAAATAAGAAAAAAAAAAATAATAATAATAATTGCCAGCCGATCACAGGGTGAAGCTAAAGGAAAATGAAAAAATGGACAAATATCTGGATCTTGCCAGAGAACTGAAAAAGTTATGGAACATGAAAGTGAAAGTGATACCAATTGTAGTTGGTGCACTTGGAACAGTCCCAAAAGGATTAGAAAAGGGTTTGGAAAGTTTGGACATCAGAGGAAGGATTGAAACCATTCAAAACACTGCACTGCTGCAATCTGCCAGAATACTCAGAAGAGTCCTGGAGACCTGAGGAGACTAGCTGTCACTCAGACTCCAGTGAAAGAGCATCAGCTAATGCTGATGTGAAAACTCAAAAGGAGTAAAATAATAATAATAATAATAATAATAATAATAATAATAATAATGAATAGTGTAAATAGATAATAATAATTTTTATTATAAAACAATTAGTTTAGTGTAAATAGCTACTTTCAACGGCGTTCTTTAACATATTGTATTATTGGAAATTTCAGTTATTTTCAGAAGGAAGTTAACGACGTTTAAAAACACCAAAGGAATTCTTTAAATCTAATAAAGATGGAATCAAAATAACTTTCCAATGTTATGTATAGCTGAAGTGAAAGAAATTAACCCTATTAGTCGGTAGAGCATCGACCTAGGAACCACAGGGTTCCGGGTTTCGAGTCCGATGCCGCCCCTCGCCAACTCAGTGCATGAGTAGTACAAGCTGTAGATAGAGGGTTGCAATTTAATCATTTATTACAAAAAATTCAAAACTACAAATCTGGTCACCTGCAACAACACCTCCCCCAAAACTACCCGTCTTAATGAGACCAATATCGTGTATGAATTTAAATGTAACGTAGGAGACTGTCTCTCCAAAATCAATAATACATATATTGGCCACACGACGACTACATTATCTCGTAGATTAACCCTACACTTATCAGATTCCAGCTCCATTAATCAACATCTTAAAACACATTCATGCCCCCCCTCTACCTACAAGCAATTTCTCTGGTCTTGCGTTAGTGTAAAGAGAATAGACTCCCTCGTTGTCCCCCTGATACCGACAATAGACCTGACTTTATTTACGCGTTTGAATGTTGCTGGTCGATTGATTTCTTTTCTTTGTTTAGTGGCATTTCAACCTTTGCGGGTTATTTAATGCCAAAGCCATCCTTGACGAAGAACAGTAATGGTACTGTTTAACCTAACTGGTGTGATGCATTGGTCAGATCGGCTAGAATACTCTGGAGATCTGGGGATACTTGCTGTCACTCAAGCTCTAATGAAAGATTATCAGCTAACGCACGTGTGAAAAGTTATATAATTAACAAAAGGTATATAAATAATAATAATAATAATAATATAATAATAATAATAATAATAATAATTGTATTGGCATTTCAGTCTCGGAAGACTATAATAAAGTTTTTGTGCCCCTGAAGTTACAGCGCCTCCTGTGACTGTGAAATCTGATGTTTGAAAAACATTCTCGACCACAGATGTCGCATTTGAAGGCTATCCATGAAGATGTTGATGTTCCGGTGCTTTGTTGCTGCTGCTTTCTTCGAGACCTCTTAGTTTCATGGTGTTGTGTCAAGGTGACTTCTCACATGAACAGTCCTCTACGGAGATTCTGTCGCCACCGAGAACGGTCCTGGGCCAAATTTTCCCAGCTGGAAGTGGCCAAAGCCCCTGAGATCATTCTTGCAGACATCCTTGGATTGCAGCTGGGGGCGACCAATTTGTCTTTTACCAGACGTAATTTAGCATATTCTAGTCTTCGCTAGCAAGGGGATAATCGAACTGTTCAGTCTGTCAACAACTGATGATATTTATTAAGATCACTGGTAATAGTTCTACCAATTTATTGCGCAAAGCCAAATTTGTCGCAAGATAAGATTTATGATGCGTTTATTGGCAATATCGTTAACGTGATGGCCTCGCAAAGTATCGCGAGACTAGCTTATTAATTCTCGTTCAATGAAAATCTAAGGCCGCTGATCTCGTGTTTATAGTTTTAAGTCTCTTGTAATATAGTATATATTAACACGTGTAAATAAATCCTTTAATTATCGATATTTATCGTTGCGAACATCCATTGCTGATTCACTGGGGGAAGTTCCCTGGTGTAGTGGCTAACGTGCTCGACATCCAATTAAACGATATCCTAATAAACGAGTTCGAACTCCAGTCGCACTATTAAGTTTTCTTTCGAACTAATAAGTCGTCGGGGTGGCCTAAAGTCGGTATCAGCCATACAGCGAGGGAGTCTATCTCCTTCACACATTGTTTTTTAGCATATGAGGCGGAGCGCCACAGTTACCATCAGCTCCTCACTTTACCGCACCGATCCCTGTGCTACTCATACGCTGGGTTGGCGAGGGCCGGTTTCGAACTAGGAACCTTGTGGTTTCTAGCCGAACACTCTACCGACTGAGCTTGTTTTCTTTCTTCTAGACTGGTTGGCATACCAAGGTTAAAGTTTCCAGTCAGACCAACTATCTACCCATTGATGGAGGGCAAATAGTTGGATTAATACCTTTCTCAAGGATGTCATCTCTATGTGAAATGCAAAAAACCTAGTTCAATATTTGAACTCGGGTCACCTTGTCCATTTCTTGAGATGATAATTATTACACAACAACGCCTCCTTACGGTTATTTGAATCCAAGTATCCATTATCAAATACAAATAATTTGCTAACAGATATATTTTACACAATAATAGGTAATAGGTACACGCTAATAGGTACTACCGCTCCGGGTCAGAGTCGGCCTGGTAGAATTAGCTATCAAGTACTACTTTAGTCGCCCCATGTTGGAATATTTCTGATATAAGGTGTGCTCCAATTCCCACCCTGAATTCATAGACTAGCCGAAGTCGTGTGGTTTACTCCTCCGGCCAATCAACAACCATAATGCGTAGCTGATTCACTACTTAAACACTGATACTTGCCACAGTTGACTTGCAATCATTGAGGAGTGTTACGGCCGCCTGAGATGATAAGGGACGATCAAACACAGGGTCGCAAAGAAAAGAAAAAAAAATAATAATACGACAGGCCCCAGGCCGATGAGTTCAATACAAAAGGGGAAAGGGGAATATCCAGTGTTTCACTTCCCCGCTCCAAAAGGTAGAGAATACGCCGAGAAATGTAAAAGCTTTAACATTGACAGTGCCAAAAGACCACAGACGCAGTATCATTTATCAACAAGAAAACAAATGAAGTTTTATTAAAAGTATAAACATCAATGACTTTCAATCTTGTGAGTTAATTATGCGTATATCCGCATTCAATATTTCTTTTTTTCTACTCTCAAAGTCTCTGTAAAATTACTAGCCACTTGGCAAAAGTTCAAATAGAAAATGACCTTAGTCAAAAATTCATGTGAAAGTAGTTATATTCAAAAGTTCGAAGTATTCCCGACGTCACAGATACAAACATGTGATAGCGAAAAAAATCATAATCAGAGAGGAACTTACATTTTCTTGATGAAATACCTTTGGAAAAATTCGGCTTTGTGCCTCATATATACTTTAGTGTCCATGAGAAATTTTCTCTTTCTTTCTCTCTCTTTTTTTTTTTCTTTTCAATAATATTGCAGATCTCTTTAACAAAACTGGGGTCTTTTCAAAAGTCAGTAGATATCATAATAACGTCATCACTCGCTGAATCCTAATTGTCTTGTGTCGAGAAAATATTTCTTTTTCCTCTTCTTCTTAAAATTGGCGGGAATTTATTCGAACGCTGTCTGGGGGAGAAGGGGTCACAGGGTGTGTTAAAAGTACATTATGGGTGGGGAGAATTCGGGTCAAAAGTTCATCGTCTGTCTTGGATATCGGGGTAGGTGAGAGGGGGAAGGGGGACACGTTATTGTTCTTGGTTGATAGTAATAAAAATGTTAGCTATTTCTTCGTTATGAACTCGTCGTTAGTTCAACCTTTTTTTTTCTTTCATTCAACTGTCCGAACTTTAAATGAAAGGTGGAATGCACTTTTACACATTCATGACAGGAGGAACTTACGACCATTGACGAAGGAACTGAGGACTCTTTATCAGAAAAACCAAAGGATTCTTTATCAGAAGATTACCAAGGATCCAATTCCACTGGACAAGCGCTCTTGCTTAGAGCCTACAGGATGGCCCATAAGATTATCCAAAATTATCCAAAACTGGAATCTCACAACTAGGATATCCCTTTTAAAAGGGTCTTACGCATCTACAGAGAATACAGTCGGTATGTAGTGTTCAATGTTCTCTAGACAGCATCCAGTGTCCACATAGGGCTGGTGAATGTAGGTTTTTGTTGGTCGGTCAAGGCTAGTGTGTCCACGTGGAGGAGTCCACTTGATAGCGTTGCTTAAGAGTTCGTCCTTACTCCTCCAGAAGTGCCCAGAATCCCTTTCTCGACTTACTTAGACTTGAGATATGCGGTAAGTGTCCGTATATATATTAACCCCCCCCCCCGCACGGGCAGGATGCGACACAAGGTCAATTTCTTAGCGGAGTTTAACAGGTTTGAATTCAGAGTTTTCCTTCTCATAGACTGGTTAC
>CM042142.1:113786921-113791921 GCA_023376005.1 Doryteuthis pealeii
TATCTATTTTCTTTTCTTCTTTTTTTAATTTTTTAGATACGATCAATTAAGATCATGGCTTAAACTTAAACACCGTGCGTTTGCTGTTGAAACGTTTTTGAAGACAAATGAATCTATAATTGTAATACAGAGCTTTTTTTGTGCTCATTTCATCCTAAATCAGAATGACGTTGTTACGGATAGAATTTTCGATACATAACAGTATCGATTTTCTATCGCAATTCCCTAAACTCTTGGCACAAAACAAACCTAGGCGGTTTGACATGCCATTAAAATCTATCAATCAATTAGATCGATATAATTCCGTAAATGACCCCTTGTCGGCACATGGTTTACTTATGATTTACTTATGAAGCAACCACTACATAACAACTGTATGTTGTAGAAGTCTCTAAAGAGCTAAAAGTAGTTGCTTGGTATGATTTTACGGCATGTCAACCTTTGTGGGGTTATTTCATGCCGAAAACTCTTTGTTTTATTCATTCTTGATCGGTATTCAAAAGAAATTTGAACCCAATATTAAACACAATTTTTAAACTCATTTTTTCTATTTAATCCATAGATGGTATCCTCACAGGTACTACCAACCTGGGTCAGAGTGGACCTGGGAGTATTGGCAGATGTATTTTAATGTCATTCACAGGACACTAAAGATCCCCGGCCACAGCCTTCTAGCAAGTATATGATAAAAGGATTATGGACTGTCCATAAGGGCAATAGGGTCGGAAAAATCATTCAGGTGCTAGAACTTTACATGACCAGCCGTTTGATTGGAGGGGCCACTCTGACCACCCGTCTAGCCTAAAGGTCAAAGTGGAGTGTTGCAAGTCATGGACTGCTCAGCTACAGGATTCCGTCCTTAAGCACCCAGGTTGTCATCCACGTCCAACATGAGGCTCTAGTGGAAGATTTTACTCCTCTGCAGAGGTACAGTCGATGTATTCTACAGCCGCAGTTGGCAGGGCAGAGTTAAAAGTGGTATTAACTATCATTTTTTTTGTTTTTGTAAAGGTATTCTAAGTTTTCAATTTTTTTATTTTTCGTTTTACTAGATGAAATCAGAGCTGTTGAAATTTGCGCTGTAGAACTCGAGATTATTTCTCCCAGAAGATTATTTCGCGTCAGGTCTCATTTAAAAAAATGTTTGAATGAAAATCAATCAACGGTATCTGAATCCAGTTGCCCTGGCTACTACCTCTGACGATTCTTTTAAAAGTCCGATAGCATAATCTTGTTTTAATGGTTAGTCCAGTTTCTTTGATCTGTTCCACTGGGAACGACATTTTTCTTTTTCTTTTTATCTATTTAATCATTTGTTTGTTTTTATTTTTTGTTTTTTTCTTTTCTTTATTTCTTCCTTTCTAAACCCATTCGATTGGTCCGCTGTGAACCGATCATCCACGGCATTAATCCGATGAGACGATTTGGACTAATCATTATTCGTCAATGCCGATTGATTAGTTTTAAGGCTTCGATTACTTTCCGTTTTTTCCAAGAAGAAATTACGAGGGAGAGTCAAAAATTATCCGCACTTTCTGTTCTATATCAGGTATATAAATGAATGATTGATAGATAGATTGATATATATATATATATATATATATATATATATATAGAGAGAGAGAGAGAGAGAGAGAGAGGAGAGAGAGAGAGAGAGAGAGAGAGAGGGAGAGAGAGAGAAGAGATGGGATCTTATTGGGTTCCGTTTCGTCACTGCCATCCTCTTCTGGAATGGCTTGTGTCTCGCATTCGTTGTTGTTAATAATGTTGGTTTAGTTTGGTTTGTTTTGTTTTACAGCATATCAACCTCAGTGGGTCATTTAATGCCGACAAAGTTTTGAAATAAATTCATTCTTATTGGATACTCAATTTTTTATAAACACATTTTTCTATTAAACCCATAGATGGGACCCTAACAGGTTCTACGACTCCGGGTCAGAGTGAACCTGGAGTAATAGTGATAAAGGGGTGCTCCACATTCTCCAGACCTCAAAAAGTGGAACCTAACTATCATATTGAGTTTAACGTCATTCCCAAGACATGAAGACCCTCAGCCACCAGCTTCTTGCGCATATATGATAAAAAGGGTTGGAGCTGGCCAAAAGGGCAATAGAGTTGGGGCAATCATACAGGTGCTAGGGCTTGACGTGACCAGCCAATTGATCGGAGGGGGTCTCTCCAACCGCCCGTCTAGCCTAAGTGGAGCGTTGCATGTTATGGACTGCTCAGCCACCTGGGTTCCATCCTTAAGCATCACGGGTCGCCACCAGGTGGCCCAATTGGAGGAGGGGATCTTACCCCTCTGCAGAGGTGCAGTTGGTGTATTCTAACACCCCAGCCGACAGTAATAAGGAAACAAGACTTAATTGTTTTACTTGCCTTTTTTACCTATGAAGATAAGCAGACTCTAATTAAATTCAAACTCTGTTATCCTATCTGTAATGAAAACTTGTTGACTTGTTCGGCTTAATGAACCTTTATTAAAAGTGATTAGTGGTTTGCCGGTGTCTAAAACGGTCCAGCTTATTTACAGAGAAAACAATCCAGGGGAGATAATCGGTTTGTCTTTATCACACCTATCCTGTTTCCGTTTATGGTCATTCTTATATTACCTTGCACCTTCACTTACGGTCAAACCGAAAATTATTCATACCCCGGAAAAATTTGTGATTTCCAGAAATATTTTTATTTTTTTCTGGACCTAATTGGCCTATAAAAATGAAGTAAAAAAACATGTCAGTACTACTGTATGGTTGCACCACCTGAAATCTAACAACGCTAAAAGTAAAAGCTAGATGGGAACTAAAGTAGGATACTGCGTTCGGTTTTGAACAAATCCTGGAAGCAGTAATACGGTCACTTGCCTCCCATCACGCAAAACGTCCAAATGAAGACATACTGGGCACTGATTGTGAAGTAAGGACAAACTCATATTAAAAAAATGGCCAGACAGTTAAAAAAGATCGAACAAAAACTCATCCGATAAGAATTGTCCGTTGAGTTTAACAATATATATATATATTATATATATATATATATATATATATATATATATGAGAAGAAAATATTTTCAAAAATATAACAAACACAGGATGTTACGATCAGGGGAAACAATTTTATGTGTCAATACTTAAGTATTTCGGTATTAAACCATCATCAGGACACTGTTAAGGATATTTTTGTGAGGGACAAAATGAAAAATGTTAAGTGTATAGTGAATGTGTGAATATGATGATATTCACATCATATTCACACATTCACTATACACTTAACATTTTTCATTTTATCCCTCCTAGAAACATTCCTTAACAGTGTCCTGATGATGGTTTGATACCAAAATACTTAAGTATTGACACATAAAATTGTTTCCCCTGATCATAACATCCTGTGTTTGTTATATTTTTGAAAATATTTTCTTCTCATATTGTCGGATTAATTTCCTCACCGTATTTCCATATATATATTATATATATATATATATATATATATATATATATATATATATATATATATATAAGTGTTGTTCTGGTTCCAACGGGAGGAAATTCAATATTTTATAAAAATGAAGGTCCACAAAAAGGATTATGTTTTTAGAAAAAAATTGTTATTTTTATCTTACATTTGCGACACATGTTTCAGATCTTCTGGTATCTTCTTCAGGCTTTGATAAATCATATGAATATATATATATATATATATATATATATATATATATATGCGTGTGTATGTGTGTATGTGTATGTGTGTGTGTGTACTCCATTTCTCAGTGTGTAACACAATATTGATATAATTTTTATATATTTTCTGAAGTAACACGAATTAATGTCACGAGCCGCCACTGCCTAAGGTATACTTTACTGGGTGCCCAATACTAAGACAAAGTTAAGCTATGTAAATGCCGTTTTGTGTATTTAGAATTAGAACAAGCTTCTCCGGTGCTGAATTTGTGTTGCGGTTTCTGAATATTACAAAAGAAAAGGCACAGCACACTAAAAGAACAAAACAAACTAAAAATCACTGTTTTTTAAGTTTTTTTTCTGTATAAATGAATGACCTGACGATGGTTTGATAATCAAACCAAAACATTATAACGCTGATTCCTACAATAAATATCATCTATCTGAACACCTTATTGATTTTTTCAATTTTTTCATATACTTACTTACCGTCGGATTTATTTTATTTCCATTTTACCTTTTAGATAGAAAGTGAATATTTGTGTTTGTGCTTTTCCGAGTACTCCGAGTGCCAGTTCGCCTCTGAAGCATTATCAAGGTTGTTTAAACATTTACTAGGAATGATAACACTTTCGAATTTTTATAAATTCTTTACGAGATGATGATAGTTAAGAAAATTATTAGAACGATTGAAAAGAAAAAGAAAAAACTACAAAACAACATAGATTCTGCTGTATTCAATAAAATTTGTTTGAATGAAAAGATGCTGCCTAAGAAAACTTATATCACACACACACACACACACACACACACACACATATATATATATATATATATATATATATATATATATATATATATAGGACATAGGTTTTCTTAGGCAGCATCTTTTCATTCAAATAAATGTTATTGAATACAGCAGAATCTATGTTGCTTTGAAGTTTATATATATATATATATATATATATATATATATATATATATATATATATATATATAGGTGTTTGGGAGAAATTTGACGGTTTCATAAGGAAAAAGTGCTTGGTAACTACAAAATTTGATGGATTGTAAAGAAATACAACAGGCACGGAAATGACACTACTGTCAACAAGTTTCACTCAAAATAACAGCCATTAGCGTCGGTCACAGCCTCAATCCTGCTCCGGAACCTGGAGCAAGCTGATGTTACAGTTTCCCTGGGCACGGTCTCAAAAACTACTTTAATTCTGTCGATTAATTGGGTTTTTCTAGTACTGGCACGGCAATTAATGTCTTTCCCAACAGCGCCCCATACATGATAATCCATGGGGTTAAGATCTGGTG
>CM042142.1:113794421-113861112 GCA_023376005.1 Doryteuthis pealeii
CGGGAGCGAAACCCGACTAATTTTCATGACTACTCTGACATTTCTAATGCGACCGTTATCGTCGTAGGAAATTTAATCTGTGAGTTCAAATCATGGATAAGGAGGTTTACATTTCACTTTCTCGCTAGTGCCCTTAGGAAAGGTATGAACCTACCTGTCCAAATCTCCCCCAAATATAGGTAAATAATAGTACATAATAGGTTCTTAATCTGTCAAGTAGAAGGAAAGAACTCCGGTCACGTGTCGCATCCTGTTCGGGGTGGAGGGGTTGGGTAAATGCATACTTCCCTTAACCGACGCCTAAACCCGGATAGTACTGCGCACTATTTGGAAATTCCCATCACGAGGAAATGTGGGTGTGTCCCACGCACCCAATTAACAATGACCACGTGTCGTATCTATCATTGTCGCGTGACAAATATTTAGCTCAAGTCAGCAGATGTCAAATTTCCTATATTGCGTAATGTGTGTGAAAAGATACACTGAATATGATATTAATTATTCAAAATAGTTTGTACGACCTAATGAAATAAGTATCATACCAAAACAATTTGCCACGGGTAGGAAGTGACACAAGGTCGAAAGTATGAGGCATCCAGTGAGAATCAAACTCGCTATTCAGTTAATGGATCTGTGAGACTAGCTTACTGACCATTACACCACGACTGGACGCCATCTGTATTAATGACGCATATACTGTTTTCCTTGTATGCCTGTGAATATTTATTTTTGTTTACTAGCAACCCCCCCCCAAAAAAAAAAAAAAAAACACGACCTCCGGGCGGTGTAAAGATTAATTTTCGAAAGATATTGCCTGATGGGTTAGCAGTTAAAAATTCAATGTTTGAGGGTTTGTATCATAAGTAAGTATTCAGTTAATGAATCTGTGAGACTAGCTTACTGACCATTACACCACGACTGGACGCCCTCTGTATTAATGAAGCAAATACTGTTTTTCTTATATGCTTGTTAATGTATGTTATTATTTAGTAGCACAAAAAAAAAAAAACCCTCCGGGCGGTGTAAAAATTAATTTTCGAAAGATATTACCTGATTGGTTAGCAGTTAAAAATTCAATGTTTGAGGGTTTGTATCATAAGTAAGTAAAATCATCAAATTTATTAAAGGAGTAAAAAAATGAAACAATTATAAATGGAAACTTAATTCTGTTCCCCTAAAAAAAATGTTGCCTCTATTAATTAAATAATTATTTTGAATATTTTACGCATAAAGTTTATACAAAATCGTGGGTATTTATTCATTTGTAAACTTTTTAGTTGACCTCTTGTTACTGGAAAAAGTGCGAGAGTAAAAATAATTTTAAAAACTGATTTCAACGTTGTTCTTTATTCTATGTATTTTCGTCATTGTGACGTAAGCAATGACGTAGTTTCGGCTACAAACAAATTGAGACAAAATCTCCATTATCAATAGATATGCTGTCTCAGGACATGCGTTTGTTTTAGGGATATTACAGACAAGTCACGCTGAAAGCACTGGTTCCCGCTCGATCACCGAAGTTAGGCAGCTGTTGGGTTCAAGGTTATAATATAAATTATAATTAGTTAAACAAACAACTCCGACCTAGGGTGCTATATACACAAAGGACTTTAATATCAGTACAGTACTTGGAAAAACATTTATGCAAGAATACATATAAAACATACAAAGTAGATACATAAGTAACATATATATGAATAGAAGTACATTATAGAAGTTAGAAGCATACAGAAAGAAAGACTGCGTCCTGTAGAAGTAATGGTGTATAAGGAAGAATATGGAGAGTCCATAAAGTAATGTCACTTACTAGTGCTGTGTTGGGGGCCGAAGTCCCCTTACACAAGAAGGGTGAGACATAAATGTCTAACCCATGTGTGAGAGGTCCCGTAGAAGAAAGAGAGACAGAGAGTCCAAAACAGGCGCTTAAATACCAAAAAACCCTGGTGGTCAAAAACGGGAACCCAGAGGGAAGATAACTCTTCCAGGCAAAGGGAAGACAACCCAACACAGCAATGAGCCATGTTCAATACTTAATTGGGTAAGCATTTAGGCAACTTCAGGTACTGTAAGCAACCTGAGTCCTCTCTTTATCAAAATGACATGATTTTGGCAATAAATGGGCTGAAAAAGGTTAAATTACCGTAAAACAAAACAACAACATAAAAAAAAACATTAATGGAAACGCGTGAATCTTCTTTGACCATGAGGTAAACAAACGCTTCCGAGGATTCAGACTCGAGCAAAGTTAGGGTTTGTCAACAAGTTTATTTGCCATCAGGAAAGTGTAAAACTGAAGGAATAAATACAATTTAACAAATATATATATATATATATATATATATATATATATATATATATTATCAACTATTATCAACCCCTTCGCACGAGCAGGATGTGACACAAGGTCAATTTCTTAAGCGGAGTTTGACTGGTTTTAATTCAGAGTTTTCCTTCTTCTAGACTGATTACCTAGCCATGGTTAAAGAGCCCAATCTGGCCTGATATTTATCCATAGCTAGAGGTAGAACTGGATTCATACCTTTCCCAAGGGTATTAGTGCCATGTGAAATGCTTCGTCCAGGAATTGAACTCGGGTTGACGAGTCCATTTCCTACGACTCTAACCATTACACAATGCACCTCTATTTGACAAATATGTATACGAAAGAATATACGAGAACGCGGCAGGTGCCGGAGACCGAATATAACTTAATCTGGTCTTAATGAATTACTGAGAGATTTTATAAAACGGAGATTATTCAAATGTAGAAATAACACAAGTAATTGAAGTGTAGAAATTACATTTAAGTAAGAGCCACGATAACGAGCGAAGCGAAATTAAGGCTTAACACCTGACGAGAAGAAAATACTAGTAAATAAAGTACGTTGGGGGGGCATAAAATATAAAATAATCACGGTGATTCTATACGCGGTGATGAAGAAGACAACGATTCTTACCATGATGATCAAAATGATTGTGGAACGCCTTAAAACTATGAAATTAACATTCCAACTGTTGTTTCTAGTTAGGGGCCGTGCCCGTACACTTTACCTGATAGTTGGTACGGTGGAAAATTTTGGGTAAACTTTCCAAATCGGGGTTTGAAGGGCTCTTTTTTTACTACCAACTGCGCTATTAAAAAACAAAAAAAAAAACAGTGTAGCACTATTGAAAATTAATAAAATAACATTGAATTTGGTATTTTTAGCAAGCCTCCAACGGGTCTAATCATGCCTGATAGTTTGCAACTTTTAAAATTTTGGTTAACTTTGAAAATTTTGCTTAAATTCATATACTCAAAATTAAGGTTTAAGAACACTTGAAAAAGACGTCAAAACAAATTTTTCACTTTGTTTTGCCGCATGTAAAAAAAACCTTAAAAACGCTTGTGGAAATCACTGAATTCACTATGAAGGGTCCTGAAGAGATCGTATAGATCGAAACCGTGGCAGACCCATAACCTTTTGCTACAAGTTCAATATGTAAAATGTATAATAATCTTGATTTAACTCTCTCTCACTCTTTTTTTCTTTCCTTCCTTCTTTCCCTATTTTCATTATGTTCGATTGAAACAGATTAGAGTTATCACTTCCACGCGCTTACTCCTTCTCTCTCTATCTTTCCCTACTCTCTATCTTTCTTTCTTTCTTTCTTATTATAGTTCCCTGAGTAGCATGTCCCTCTTCTTCTCTTTCTTTCTTTCTTTATAATAAAAACGTTATGGTTCATTATTTAGCTGAAATGACGTCACGCATAAGAAATAAGAATTCGGTGTATGAGCGATACCAGATAATCCGGATTTACATTTCTGTATTTCATATTGGACGATTTGGACCATTTCTAACCAGAGTGTGTTGCAAGATAATAACGGTCGTACTTTTAAAGAACACGGGTATTAATATATAAATATGTTCACATATCATATACATAGGGGTCATAAATAGTAAACAATATTAAGTAAAAAAAAAAAATTATCTTTGTTGGATTATTTGTAGTATATAAGCCGTGCTGCAATCCACCACTTAAATCTATAGACTAAGCAAAGACATGTGGTTTAAACCTCAGCCAATCAACAGCCCGAATACGTGGTTGGTTAACTACTTAATCGGCTGATATTGACAGACGTCCATTTGCATTCATTGACGAAAGACCTGCGAGACTGGGGAGCAAGAGGGAACAACCAAAGGATCATAGCCAATATTAAGGGACACTAAGGAGGAACGCAAGGATTTTTCACTAGGGATCGCGCTCTGCTTAAAAGAAAGGATCTCTGCCGGACAATCACTCTTGCTTGAAGCCTAAAGGATGGCCACAAAAATCGTAACAATCTTTTTGTTACAATCTCATGGGCCATCCTTTTAGCCTTCAAGCAAGAGCGCTTGTCCAACGGAAATCCTTGGTAATCCTCTGGTAAAGAATATTCAGTATTATAAGTTCCTTTGTCAATGGTTGCACGTGGATCATGAAAGTATCAGTGTTTAAGTAGTTAATCAGCCGAACATTGTGGCTGCTGATTGGCAAAGGAATAAACCACGTGACCTCTCCCAGTCTATAAATTTAGGTGGTGTATTGCAGGACACCTTATATTACAAATATTCCAACATCAATAGTTTTTGTTAAGGTATTGGCTACGCGTGGACACTTTGGGGACACTTAAGTCACAACAAGGTTATGCCTAGAAACAAAGTAAGCTTCGACGGTTCAAAAATATATCTCGTGTAATGAACGACCTTTTGTTGTTAAAGTGAAAAATTGGTCTTAAAAATCGTTCATTACACGAGAATATATGGTATATAAAGGAGGCGCGTGGTCTAATGGTTAGAGTCGTAGGAAATGGACTCGTCGGCCCGAGTTCAATTTCTGGACAAAGCTGTTTGCATTTCACATGGCGCTAATACCCTTGGGAAAAGTATGAATTCAATTCTAGCCCCCCCTCCAGCTATGGGCAAATAGCATAGCAGACTGGGCTCTTTAAACATGGCTAGGTAACCGGTCTAGGAGAAGGAAAACTCTGAATTCAAACCTGTTAAAACTCCGCTTAAGAAATTGACCTTGTGTCGCATCCTGCTCGTGCGGAGGGGCTCGTAAATATACATATGGTATATAAATGTCAGAAAGATCCGGATGGTCCCACGTGATGATACAAAAAGCCATCGCTGGCGGCTCGAGCCAAACTAAAAATGGCTGCGAACAGACGATGCAGAAAAAAGGTCAAACGCGCCGAACGGATGACGTATGTGGAAAGATTGTCGCTGACACATTTTCTATCCTTGTTCATTATTTTAATGTCGACGAAATTGCTTTTTTCTAACACAATCCTATTAAATTCGACACACACACACACACACACGCACACACACACACAAAGACACACACGCACACACACACACACACAAAACGCAGGATGTGTTTAATTTCAGGATCGCTCGATTAAACTCCAATTAGCGAACTGGGCTGTTGTAAAGGGTTCGTTATTTGACAAGAGAAATCTAGACCATTTCTCTGAATTTGTTATATGAGGCTTGATAATTAGTATTATTTGAATTATTTGGATTATTTGGACTATTGTCCTCATCTTTATTGTTATCTACACTATTTCTTTGATTTTTTTAGATGAGGCTTGATAATTAGTATTATTTGGATTATTTGGACTATTTTCCTCATCTTTATTGTTATCTACACTATTTCTCTGAATTTTTTAGATGAGGCTTGATAATTTGTATTATCTGGATTATTTTGACTATTGTCCTCATCTTTATTGTTATCTACACTATTTCTCTGAATTTTTTAGATGAGGCTTGATAATTAGTATTATCTGGATTATTTGGACTATTGTCCTCATCTTTATTGTTATCTACACTATTTCTCTGAATTTTTTAGATGAGGCTTGATAATTAGTATTATTTGGATTATCGCGACTATTGTTCTCATCTTTATTCTTATGTTTACAACGTTTCGGTCAATGTGCCCTCCGGCCTTCTTTAAGCATTTCTTGTCGGAGTCGGGAGCCTTCTTGAACTCAGGAACCTTCTTTTCGAACTCGGAAACCTTCCGAGTTCGACAAGAAATACCTGAAGAAGGTCGGAGGGCACATCGGCCGAAACGTTATATAGATAACAATAAAGATGTGAATAATAGTCCGAATAATCCAAATAATACTAAATCTGAACCATTAAAAACCCCTAGCAAAAATGATGGAATTATCAAACTTGGAGAATGATCATTTCACTTTCTTTTTTTTATCTAGCAGTAAACAAACTAATAACAGATAAAACTGTTGAGAGACAAGGAATAATGTACTCCCTTGTATAAAGGAAGTATCTATTTATTGTCACGTCTCAATCTTAGAATTACGGTAATGGATAAACTCTCAGGGAGGCTCGAACTCATGTCATCTTTTGTCTCGGAGAAGCCTGGTTATTTGTACCGGCTGATTTACCTATTAATCAACGAGATCCATTCAATACTGCACCAATAAAGTCATTTTCTCGATATATCAACGCCATGACTGTTGTTGTTGTTGTTGTTGTTGTTTTGTTTGTTTATTCACATAGTGATATTTACTCTGTTTTATTATCAATATAAATCTGCTAACACTTTACAATCTCGTTGCCATGGCAACCTGCAGGGTTATAGCAAGCAATGTTTCTGTGAAGTGTTAGAAAAAAAAAAAAAGAAAAAAAAGATATTATAACGAGGTTAAAAAGAAAATATTTCTACTGTTTGTTTACGCTTTTATAACTAATCTTTGAAAAAAGTTAAAAAAAAAAATGTATTCCCAATTAGTCAGATTCAGTTTACCGACATTTGAAGATGATTTTCTCTGCAAATGTTGAAAGAATTTCCGACCCCCCCCAAAAAAAACCCCAACAACAATAAACTCAAATATCAAAATCTATCATAGGAACCCTTCACCTTAAAAATATCTATCGACCTGATGTTACGATTTTTGTGGCCATCCTTTAGCTTCAAGCAAGAGCATTCCCAAGCGGAGATCCCTGTTGTTAAACAGAGCGCGATTCTCAGTGAAGAAATCTTTGGTTGTTCCATGGTATTCCTTGATGTTGGGTATGATCCTTCGGTTGTTCCTTGGTGTTTCTTAATGTTGGTTATGATCCTTTGGTTGTTCCTTAATGTTGGGTATAATCCATAATCCTTTGGTTGTTCCTTTGTGTTCCTTAATGTTGGGTATGATACTTTGGGTGTTCCTTGGTGTTCATTAATGTTGGGTATGATCCTTTGGTTGTTCCTTGGTGTTCCTTAATGTTGGGTATGATCCTTTGATTGTTCCTTGGTGTTCCTTAATGTTGGGTAATCCTTAATAATCCTTTGGTTGTTCCTTTGTGTTCCTTAATGTGGGTATGATCCTTTGTTGTTCCTTTGTTCCTTAATGATGGTATGATCCTTTGGTTGTTCCTTGTGTTCCTTAATGATGGGTATGATCCTTTGGTTCCTTGTGCCTTAATGTTGGGTATGATCCTTTGGTTGTTCCTTGGTGTTCCTTAATGGGTATGATCCTTTGGTTGTTCCTTGTGTTCCTTAATGTTGGGTATGATCCTTTGGTTGTTCCTTTGTGTTCCTTAATGATGGGTATGATCCTTTGGTTGTTCCTTTGTGTCCTTAATGTTGGGTATGATCCTTTGTTGTTCCTTTGTGTTCCTTAATGATGGGTATGATCCTTTGGTTGTTCCTTTGTGTTCCTTAATGTGGGTATGATCCTTTGGTTGTTCCTTTGTGTTCCTTAATGATGGGTATGATCCTTTGGTTGTTCCTTTGTGTCCCTTAATGTTGGGTATGATCCTTTGGTTGTTCCTTTGTGTTCCTTAATGATGGGTATGATCCTTTGGTTGTTCCTTTGTGTCCCTTAATGTTGGTATGATCCTTTGGTTGTTCCTTTGTGTTCCTTAATGATGGGTATGATCCTTTGGTTGTTCCTTTGTGTCCCTTAATGTTGGGTATGATCCTTTGGTTGTTCCTTTGTGTTCCTTAATGTTGGGTATGATCCTTTGGTTGTTCCTTTGTGTTCCTTAATGTCCTTTGGTTAATGAGGGTATGATCCTTTGGTTGTTCCTTTGTGTCCCTTAATGTTGGGTATGATCCTTGGTTGTTCCTTTGTGTTCCTTAATGTTGGGTATGATCCTTTGGTTGTTCCCTTAATGATGGGTATGATCCTTTGGTTGTTCCTTTGAGTCCCTTAATGTTGGGTATGATCCTTTGGTTGTTCATTGGTGTTCCTTAATGTTGGGTATGATCCTTTGGTTGTTCATTGGTGTTCCTTAATGTTGGGTATGATCCTTTGGTTGTTCATTGGTGTTCCTTAATGTTGGGTATGATCCTTTGGTTGTTCATTGGTGTTCCTTAATGTTGGGTATGATCCTTTGGTTGTTCATTGGTGTTCCTTAATGTTGGGTATGATCCTTTGGTTGTTCATTGGTGTTCCTTAATGTTGGGTATGATCCTTTGGTTGTTCATTGGTGTTCCTTAATGTTGGGTATGATCCTTTGGTTGTTCATTGTGTTCCTTAATGTTGGGTATGATCCTTTGGTTGTTCCTTTGTGTTCCTTAATGTTGGGTATGATCCTTTGGTTGTTCCTTAATGTTGGTATGATCCTTTGGTTGTTCCTTTGTGTTCCTTAATGTTGGGTATGATCCTTTGGTTGTTCCTTGTGTTCCTTAATGTTGGGTATGATCCTTTGGTTGTTCCTTTGTGTTCCTTAATGTTGGGTATGATCCTTTTGTGTTCCTTAATGTTGGTATGATCCTTTGGTTGTTCCTTTGGTGTTCCTTAATGTTGGGTATATCCTTTGGTTGTTCATTGGTGTTCCTTAATGTTGGGTATGATCCTTTGGCTGTTCCTTGGTGTTCCTTAATGTTGGTATGATCCTTTGGTTGTTCCTTGGTGTTCCTTAATGTTGGGTATGATCCTTTGGTTGTTTTGTTCCTTAATGTTGGGTATGATCCTTTGGTTGTTCCTTAATGTTGGGTATATCTTTGGTTGTTCATTGGTGTTTTAATGTTGGGTATGATCCTTTGGTTGTTCATTGGTGTTCCTTAATGTTGGGTATGATCCTTTGGTTGTTCCTTGGTGTTCCTTAATGTTGGGTATGATCCTTTGGTTGTTCATTGGTCCTTAATGTTGGATGATCCTTTGGTTGTTCCTTTGTTGTTCCTTTGGTTCCTTAATGTTGGGTATGATCCTTTGGTTGTTTTGTGTTCCTTAATGTTGGGTATGATCCTTTGGTTGTTCCTTGGTGTTCCTTAATGTTGGGTATGATCCTTTGGTGTTCCTTGGTGTTCCTTAATGTTGGGTATGATCCTTTGGTTGTTCCTTGGTGTTCATTAATGTTGGGTATGAGCCTTCGGTGTTCCTTGGTGTTCCTTAATGTTGGGTATGATCCTTTGGTTGTTCCTTGGTTTCATTAATGTTGGGCATGAACCTTCCTTGGTGTTCCTTAATGTTGGGCATGATCCTTTGGTTGTTCCTTGGTGTTATTAATGTTGGGTATGAGCCTTCGGTGGTTCCTTGGTGTTCCTTAATGTTGGCTATGATCCTTTGGTTGTTCCTTGGTGTTCATTAATGTTGGGTATGAGCATTCAGCTGTTCCTTAGTGCTTGGTGTTCCTTAATGTTGTAGGGCCGTTCGTCAATGTCGAATAAAGTGCGAATGAACGGTTGTAAATATCAGCGATTAAATAATTAACTAACCACATATTCGGGCTGTTGATTGGATGGCGTTTAAACCATGTGACCTCGCTTAGTCTATAAATTTTAGTGGCGGATTGCAGCACGCCTTATATCACAAATAATCCAACACTTGAACTTAAAATAATCATTGATTTTTTTAAAAAATAGTTAAGAGGAAAGTGGTGTTGGGGGCACTTGTCCTAATTCAGTGTGGGCAAAGTGGAGTTGCCTTCGGATTTTTCACAAAGGACCGATTTAGCTCAGTCGATAGCGTGTCCGAATAGGAACCACAAGGTTCCTGGTTCGATACTGGTCCTCGCCAACTCAGCGTATGAGTAGCACAGGGATCTGGGCGATAAAGTAAGGAGCTGATGGTAGTTGTGGCGCTCCACCTCATATGCAAAAACAATCTCCTTGGTCTAGCACTAGTGAAAAGAGGATAGACTTCCACGCAGTCTGGCTGATACCAACTTTAGGCCACGCCGACTACTTTACTTACTTTATCTGCACTGAATGTACCCGAAATAAATCATATGTATTTTATATTGATATCAGACACTAAAATGTTTAGAAGTAAACCTCACAGATAATAACACTCGAGTCAGTGTTGAATGGCAATAGGGGAAAAGTAGGAGGAGGTAGTGGAGGAGAAGGAGAAGGAGCTCTCAAAATAATTTTGACTAACAAGAAGAGAGCCCCTTTGGTTTGAGTTCAGTTTCCTTCTCCTAGACCAGTTGCCGACCAAGTTTAAAGAGCCCAGTCCGCCCTGCTATTTACACATAGCTAAAGGGAGAAGGGTTGGATTCGTACCTTTCCCTTAGGGTATTAGTGCTATGGGAAATACAAACAGCCACGTCCAGGAATTGAATTCGTCTCACCGTGTCCATTTCCTAAGACGGTAACCAATACATCACATGCCTCCAACTAATTGATTGATTGATTTTAACGGCATCGGTAATTTTATGCCAAGAGGTTCGAGAATTGTGTTCATTGTACATTTTTATCTATATTTTGTGTAGTTCTTTCCGCCGTATATATATGTATATTTCATAAATATATGAAAACACCCTAAAACAGTGGATTATACTCCAAACTAGAATACAAAGATAATAACAACAATGAAAATAATAAAAAATCAAGAAAGAGAAACATCATTTGGTTTAACCCCCTTACAGTAGAACCGTTAAAACGAATGTGGGGAAGATATTTTTTCAATTAAGGAAAAAACACTTCGACAAATCGCCTACATTGAACAAACTGTTCGATAAGAACAATCTTAAAATCAATTATTGTTGTATGAACAATATTAACATAATTGATAAACATAATTTTAAAGTCTTAAATGGTAATGACAACAACCAGAACGATAGATGCAACTGTTTCGATAAAACTAAATGCCCCTTAAGTGGCAATTGTTTAACCAATGACATCATATATAAAGCCACAATCAAGGACAATGTAAATAACAACGAGGAAAAAAGTTACATTGGTGCAACTGAAAAGAATGGAAAAATAGGTGGTATAACCATAATTTAAGCTTTAACAACAGAAAATATGCAAACAGTACTACCTTATCTAAATATGTATGGCACATACATTAAAGACACAACGGGCAAAACACCCATGATAAAAGGGGAAATTATAAAAAAAAGGTCAAGGCGTACAAAGGCGGCCAGTGTAAATGCGAGCTCTGAATCGAAGAAAAATTGTGTATTCTACAAAATACAAACACAAACTTATTGAACAAGAGAAGTGAACTCGTTTCGAAATGCAGGCATTTGAACAAATTTTTATTGTGTCATTTACCACCTGATCGTAAGTAATCCCTTAATGTTCGCCCCCCTTTTATTTATTTTAAAAAAATCATGTAGACACCGCGTGCGTTAAGACCAAAGCAAGTTTGTTTTATTTATTTTTTAATACAACTTTAGCGCTATAACATTCCATCGCGTGAACAGGCTTCACGTTATATAAACGCTAAACAAGCCACAGTTTTTTAAAAAATAGCGTTATAACATTCTATCGCGTGAACACACTTCACGTTTATATAAACGCTAAAAAAACTACTGTTTTTTTAAATCTCAACCATTTAACTCTTGTCCGAGGATTGCGTAAGCATGAAACTAATAGTAACAAGATAATAATATCCATAATATATATATATATATATATATATATATATATATATATATATATGTTTTCGCATATGCTTCTAAATTATTTAGTTAAAAATTAATGGTAAAATAAATGAATGGATGATAAAAAATTTCATTCATTTTTATTTCTTCCATTCATTCATTTTACCATTAATTTTTAACTATATATATATATATATAATATATATATATATATATATAGAGAGAGAGAGAGAGAGAGAGAGAGAGAGAAAGAGAGAGGGGGAGAGATAGATAGATAGATAGATAGATAGATATAATTTGCAAAGCGTTGGTATTGTAAAACTATTTCCAATGAATTTCTATAGATGCTATTAGTATTTATTGCTCCACCATATACAAGATTGTGATCATTAGATTGAATAAATATTTTGACGTAAACATTTATTCAATGTTTAAAATAATATTTACTCTCTGTCAGTTATCTGTCATTTTTAAAAAATGTCTAGTATAGGTGCTATTCAATAGGTTTAATTCAAAATACGTTATATTTGCTATGGGATTATAACACGGATTTTACCGGAAGTGAGCATGCATGGAACGCTACTAGATAGAATTTTCAGGCGCCATCTTCTTCTTCTTCTTCTTCTTCTTCTTCTTCTTCTTCTTCTTCTTCTTCTTCTTGTTTTTTTTTTCTTTTTTTGTTTAGAACTGTGTATGTCTCGTGGATAGGCGAGATTTAATTCGTTCAGGGCACCTCACATGGTGTAATGGTTAGCAAGCTAGACTTGCAATCCATTGTTAGTGAGTTCGATTTTCATTGGGTGCCCCATACTTCTGGCCTTGTGCCACATCTAAGCTAAACTAAGTAAATAACAAAAAGATCATATTTTTAAGTATGGAAAAATTAACAGCGACGGGAACCACGCATTTTTTTTTTTTTTTTTTTTTGCTGGCCATCGTATGAGCTTCGTTAGTGCGTGATTTCCCACATTAAAAAGACATTGTGTCACATCCTAACCTTGTGTGAGATCTTGGTAAATACCAAGATTTAGTTCACTCTTCTCCACGTACCCAAGAGAAGAGACGTCGTTTCGTTATCAGATCAGCTCACAATAGATTGCCTTCTAAATAACAACTGTCGACTGCCAAAAAATTCGGCTTTTTATTTATTATGACTCTACTCCACTCCTACCAACCCCCTCATTTCCGGTCTGTACTCTTATAAAAAGAAATTAAATTTAGGGCGCCATTTTCTTCCCAGCCCAAGGTAAGACGAGTTTCATTTTTTATCTTAAATTACAGATAAGTTTAATTCCCCAATGACTTCTAATATTTTATTGGCTTTTGCTCAGTAATCGATTGGCTGCAAGGGGAAAAAATAATCACAATAATTGTCGACAAAAATTAGCGAGAAAAAAGAGTTGTATTTCATCTTTAAATGTATTAGCAAAATAAATTTAAAAAAGTCCTCCATGTGATGTAAAAATACATTTTTGAAAAATATGGCCTGAGGTGGGTGAGAGTTAAAATTTCAATTTCAATAAAGTAAATTTTAATCATTTCCATTTTGTAGAGAAATAAATTCTTTAAAAAATTATTTTGATAAATAGGATTTATATAAATAAAATGTATTTAAAAAATGTTTGTAAAATCAATGAATGAATGTAATACATGTTGTTACACTCTTAATTCATTTTCTTAGAGACTTAATAAATTTTATGTTTATTAAAGTAAGCATTTATTTATCTAAGTCAGAATTACATTAATTAAATAACGTTATCTAATTTTTAAAGAATAAAATAAAGTCTATATAAACTAAGATTAAAAATGCTATTTTAATAATCTATTACGGAATAAAAAATAAACTTGAATATGTGTTGTTTAAACAATAAACAAAATAATACTATTAATTACTTTGTTAAATTAATTTAAATAAATATATTGTAGATGAAAAATAACATCAGTAATAAAGATTAACAACTGTATGCATTTTTAACATTAAAAATAAATATAATAAATAATGAATAATATAAATAGATAATAATACCTATTGTTACGCTCTTAATTCATTTTCTTGGAGATTTAATAAATTTTATATTTATTAAAGTAAGCATTTATTTATCAAATAAGCATTAAATTAATTGAATAACTTCTGTTAATTTTTAAAGAACAAAATAAAATTTATATAAGTTAAAAAATAAAAAGTTATTTAAATAATCTAATAGACCGAATAAAATCAGACTGTAGTTTTGCATTTTTTTAAAATAAATATGAACCAACTACTTCCGTTTGAATCTATTACGGATTAAGTTACCGTTATTAAAATTTAAGCTAAGACAAGTTTATATGATAATATTTGGTTTCTAGATATTTTTTCGTATAAATCTATACGTTAGATATCTTTAAATATATATTAAAAATGAAACACATTTGTATATATATATATATATATATATATATAATATATATTATATATAATATATATATATATCAATGATACCAGGCATGTATTTATCAAAATTTGTTTTATAAAACACTGGGACCATTCTTTCTAACTTACTACGTTCAGAGCATATATAAATAATACAGCTTTTCATTATTTTAGGAAATAATGATATCAACTATAAATTAATTACTCGTTCATAAAGTTATTCACTTCCTTAAATTACTGTGACGTAAGCAGTGACGTAGTTTTGGTTACAGACAAATAAATACTGCAACACTATTATATATAGAAGATTTCTGTTAGTTCAGTCGGTAAAGCATCTGGATAAAAGGCAAATAAGAACTCGGACAGATTTTTTCGATTAAGTTTTTGTAGTGACGAGTCGAACTTACCTGACTCAAAGCGTCCTCGGTGCCTGGCCTGCGAAACTGTCCATGGCAGAAGAAGGAACGTAGTTGGGGCGGTACGCCATTGTACTCACTCTGAGTAAAAAGTGTCAAGAAGTTGGGGGGGGGGTAGAGTGGACTTTTTATAGGGGTTGCGAGGCATTATGGGTGACTACCCATGGTGCATTGCAACTTTTATTTGGCTATAAAAGCGACCCATTTTTGCCTGAACGGTGCATTGCATTTTTGTTCTTCAGTAACAGAGTGTCGAGAAAGAGAAAGAGAAAGAGAAAGAGAAAGAGAAAGAAGAGGAGAAAGAGAAAGAAGCTGGTGGACAATTTTCAGTTTTCTATTTATCTGTAAACATGTACAGTATGAAAATTGTGTGAGTTCTTATTTGTATTATAACATGTAAGGGTGTTATGTTATATTAACATTGGAAGGCGTAAAGTAACCTCCCAACGTGGGTACAAGTGTATACATAGAAACCATTCCGACAAAGGTGTAAAAGATAACAATATTTATTCCGCAAGTGACGGAGATACATTTAGAGTATAGGATTAACACCTGTATTTTTTATATTAAAGATATACACAAAGAATACATATATATTCTATAAAAGGAAATATGAGTACGGTTCACACCGTAGATAATGTCATATACTAGTAGCTGATAGGTAGGGGGTAAAACCCCCTAACCTGAGGTTTAGGGATCGCAGCTGCCTAGACCATCTTCACACGTTGCGGGCCTAAGTGAAAAGAGGCTAGGGAATCGTAGTTCCCTCCTGTGGTCAGATACTAACGCCACCTCTCGGCAAACGAGACGCATCATAGGAAGATAACTCATTTTGGACTTATGTCCACTCAGACCTCATTTTACTAACACAACAGTATTTTATAAAGGGTGGGCGGGGCTTGTAAACTATCTAAATTAATTTGCCGAGAAAAAGCGAGAAATAGCACTCGGTAAATAGCTAAGTTTGGTCTACTTTACACCTGTTACCGTAAAAAAAAAATAGCGTAAATAAGGGCAGGAATCCGGAACGACAAAATGTTTACAGTACCGTCTTGGGTGTGACACGAAACTTCATCTGGTGTTAAAGTTCTGAAACTCTGAATAGTATGGATTACCCGTTCATTGCCGTTACTACTAGGACCATTCTTACTCCAAATGGTAGGATGTTAGTCCCATCGGTACAAACGCAGAATAGCGCGCAAGATATAGTATCACTAGAATAGCTTTTTACGTATGAATAGTATTAGATTACGTAAATTCCCGAAGTAGCCTAACCCTAACCCGAACCCTAAAACTAACACTAAACCTAACCCTAAAACTAAACCTAACCCTTACCCTAACCCTAATTCTAGCATCTCAAAGGTTTCGGGATTTTCGTGAAATGTAATGCTTTTTATACGTAAGTAAAAGTAAAGTCGTCGGGGTGGCCTATTGTCGGTATCAACCAATCAGTGAGGGAGTCTATCCCCTTTTCACTAGCGCTAGACCAAAGAGATTGTTTTTTTGCGTCTGAGGTGGAGCGCCACACCTACCATCAGCTCCTTACTTTATCGCACAGATCCCTGTGCTTCTCATACGCTGAGTTGGCGAGGGCTGGTATCGAACTAGGAAACTTGTGGTTTCTAGCCGAACGCTTGCGCGCTAATCTGCATTAGTACCGTCTATGGGTCAGGTAGACATGTTTGAAAACAATTATTATTACATAGGATTACTTGATATCATCTAGCCAGGTCCACTTCCTTGGTCGATAACCTTTTAGGCCACGAGCTCTTCCTTCAACCACGTTATTGGTGTTAAAATCACGAATACTCAAAGGTTAGACTCTATTTTTATATTATTACACTTTCTTTTCATTTTCTTTTTTTCTTTTGTTCTTTTGTTTTGTTTTTTTGTTTTTTGTTTTTTGGGGTTTTTTTGTTCCTGAACTTTTCTCGTAAAACATTAATTGAAGTCAAGCGATCAATTAAAAATGTGCAGATCATAAAGACTTCTTAAATCGCCAGCAAAAAAAAGAAAGAAAACAAATTAAAAAAAAAAAAGAAAAGAAAAAAAAAGACGTTATCATCCACATCCAGGTGAAACGTAATCTGCCAATCTCCTCCTGAAATCAAATCCAACACGTCACATTCTCGCGAGATCAGAGCCAAGGCGGGGAGCGTCTCTTGACGAGAATTGGCAGGAGATCAATATGGCGTGCTGCGTTTGCCGGTGCCACTGCCAGCCACGGTAATTCATTCCATGACTGTGAATTTGCTCAAGTGGATTTATTTAAAACATTAAAATCAAAAGAGAAAAAAAAAAGAGAAAAGAAATTGCTTAAACGAGAAACCAGCTGCATTAAATCATCAAAGTCGGAAAGAATTTCGTACACTTCAAATTTTTGCCTTACAATCAATACGTACAAAGCTTAGTAAAGATCAATAGGATTGGTGGTTCGTGTTTAATGGCTTATCAACCCTTCTGGGTTATTTAATGCCAATTGTTTATATATATATATGTGTGTGTGTGTGTGTGTGTGTGTGGAGAAAGGTAGACAGTCGGACGGCTTTATACATCTGTATGTATGTAAAGGCCGTCATAGAGTGCTCCATCCCTTTTATAGGAGAGCGTTAATGCAATTCTTTTTCTCTCAAACTGTAGTCAATTTTTGTGATTATTTATTCATTTATTGCTGGCAGATTTATAAAAGAAAGACAGATAAATATCAAAGGTCCATTTATTCCCTATCCACAAGAAGAGAACAAAAATTTAATGGAAGTTCAAATGATATGTAGGGGTGACAAGACTTTCAGACCAACCTGTACAGTTGCATTTCCTGAACACAGGACAGGGAGGGGACATTGGCCCTCCAACCTCGTGTCATACGGCATGCGATAATACGGTAAGTGTTATAAGTAAAGTAAAGTCGTCGGGGCGGTCTAAAGTCGATATCAGCCAGTCAGCGAGTCTATCCCCTTTTCAATAGCGCTAGACCAAGGAGATTGTTTTAGCATCTGAGGTGGAGTGCCACACCTACCATCAGCTCCTTACTTTACCGCAGAGATCCCTGTGCTACTCATACGCTGAGTTGGCGAGGCCCCGTATCGAACTAGGAATCCTGTGGTTTCTAGCTGAACGCTCTACCGACTGAGCTAATCCGGCAGGGGTAAGTGTCATACTTTACTCTATTACCCGGCCCTCGGACCTGTGTCCAGTGGCTTCGGCCGCTGGACCTGTACTGTAATTAACGGCGTGATCCCAGGTGGCCATTCCCCCAGGCAACACCTGGCCCCTTGATTTAAAGCGGCTGGGCTACGCATTTTTCGTGCCTGCCATCCCATGATCTTAGGTTCGTGGATTGTCCCACATGAAACGACCTTGAGTAATACCCGTGTTGGGTCAGTAAAATTGGGTTACAGAAATTACCTATTTTCGAATAGCGAACAATATGTAAGTAAAAAATAAATAAATAAAATCGGCGGATAGGCCTATTGTCAGTATCAGCTGGACAGTGAGGGAGTCTGTCCATTTTTTACTAGCCCTAAACCAGGGAGATTGTTTTTGCGTCTCAGGTACAGCTCGACACCTACCATTAGGAGAATATGTTAAATAAAAGTAAAGTAAGCAAAGTGGCCTATTGTTAGTATCAGCTGGACAGCAAAGGAGTCTATCCTTTAACTAGCGTTAGACCAGGAGATTGTGTTTGCCTCTGAGGTGGAGCGTAAACCAATAACAAATTCCTTTTTTTAACCATCATCTTCCACCTTATCGCACAGATTTCCTAGCCAGTGCTACTCAATGCGCTGAGTTGGTGAGGTCGTATCGAAACCCGAAACACCGTAGTCGTTCGAGGCGTATCTTTAGTTAGTTTAGTTTAGTGAAATAGATCACTAATTAGGACTACTATTCTAGTAGTGACCACCCCACCTAAGCAAATTAACAGGTTTATGAATTCAGAGTTCTTCTTCTTCCTAGACTGGTGGCCTAACGAAGGTTAAAGAGCCCAGTTTGCCTTACCATTTTACCCATAGCTGGAGGAAGAGTAGTTTGAATTCATATATTTCCCAAGGCTATTAGCAAAAATGTGTTAAAATAAGATAAATTTATTTTTAAAAATTATAAGCATTTTTATCATTAAAAAAAGCTCAAAAGAGTTTTGCAGTAAAAATGTATAGTGAATATCAAAAAGTTCAGGAAAATGTTCCGGTTATAAATAGAAAGTTTAAAAAATATAACAAGTCTCAACAACAGGAATCTCCAATCTTTAGTTAGTTTAGTTTAGTGAAATAGATCACTAATTAGGACTCTAATTCTATTCTACAAGTGACCACCCAAGCGGATTTAACAGGTTTGAATTCAGGGTTATCCTTCTCCTAGACTGGTTGCCTAACGAAGGTTAAAGAGCCCAGTTTGCCCTACTATTTACCCATAGTCGGATTCATACCTTTACCAAGGATATTAGCGCTATGTGAACTGTAGCTTCGTCCAGGATTTGAACTCGGGGTCAAACGATTCCATTTCGTACGACTCTACATATACACCACGGCCTCTAACTGACTCAACCGGTGTCTGACCGGTTACTCGGATTTCGCGACCATCTGTACTCTACGATTTAAGTACAGAAGATTCGAACCGATGCCCTATTTTTCGAATAGCGCAAGGAATATTTAATCTGTTTTTATTTCCGCTGCCTGGCGGTTATTCTGTTCGTCTTCAAAATAAGAACTCTTTTTTGAAGCACTGTACGAACTAGAATTAGTTCATGTAATTTAAGTATCATAAAACGTTTATATCTGTGCCAAGTGCTAACAGTCAGGATGGTGTGTTTGTGTCATACCATTTTAAAATTAGTCGATCATTGAACGAAACTCATTCGTTCCAAATCCTTTTTTCAGATCCGATTAATTTCAAGATTAGAGAAGTTAGATAATAATGAACGGGATTTAAAGCTCTTACCAAGGCCGTCACCCAGATGCATAGCGGGATGCTCCCAATCGAAAATCGATACAGGTAAGGAACAACTTTGCTTCATAGATTGAAAAATAAAGAGAGAGAAAGAAAGAAAAAAAAAGGGAGACAAGGACGTAAATAAGAACAAACAACAGCAAAAAGGAAAGAAAGATAAAAGTAGAGAGAAAGAAAAATTTAAGTGTTTAAGAGAAGTGGGAGATGGCCCGAGGTGGCGCGAAATTAATGATGTGCTAAGAGAGAGAGAGACAGGACAGACAGAGAGAGAAAGAGAGACAGAGAGAGAAAGAGAGACAGAGAGAGAAAGAGAGAGACAGAGAGAGAAAGAGAGAGACAGACAGAGAGAAAAGAGAGACTGGACAGAGAGAGAAAGATGGAGATAGATAGAGGAAAGAGACAGAGACAGAGAGAAAAGAGAGAGACAGAGACAGAGAGAAAAAGAGAGGACTGAGACAGAGAGAGAGGATGGAGTAGATAGAGAGACAGAGACAGAGACAGAGAAAAAGAATGAGAAGAAGAGAAATGAGAAGAGAGAGAGACAGACAGACAGACCAAAGACAGACAGACAGAAAGAGAGAGAGAGAGGGAGAAAGAGAGAGACAGAGCAAAGAGAGAGAGAAGAGAGAGACAGAGAGAGAGAAAGAGAGACAGACAGACAGAGACAGAGAGAAAAAGACAGAGAGAAAAGAGAGACAGAGAAAGAGAAAGAGAGACAGAGACAGAGAGAAAGACAGAGACAGAGAGAGACAGAGAGAGAGTGAGAGAAGAGAGAGACAGACAGAGAGAGACAGACAGAGAGAGAGAAAGAGTTAGAGAGAGAGAGAGAGTGTGTGTGAGAAAGTGAGAAAGAGAGAGAGAAGAAAGAGAGAGACAGAGAGAGAGAAAGAGAGACAGAGACAGAGAGAAGAGACAGACAGATACAGAGAGAGAAGACAGAGAGGGAGAGACAGAGAGACAAAGTGAAAGAGAGACAGATAGAAAGAGAGAGGGTGAAAGAGAGAGAGAGAAAGAGAGAGTCAGATACAGAGAGAAAGAAAGAGCGAGCGAGAGAGAGAGACAGACAGACAGACAGACAGAGAATGACGAAGCTAGAGAAGGAAAGTTAGTGAGTGAGTTAAGTCATGCCGTTGGAGAGAAGTTTAATCTGAGCTGTTTTGTTTTGTTTTGTTTTGTTTTGTTTTTCTTTGTTGTTTTTATTTATCTCTTTATTTTTCTGTTTCCCTCTCCCCATTTCTAGTCTCCTTAATCTTGCATGTGGTTTTTCAGCAATCAAGCTAAGAGTATTACACATTTGATTTTTTCTTCTTCTTCTTTTCCATTTTTTAGCGAACGTTCAATAGAATACCCGACTCAAAATAAATCCCACGGATCGTGATTGGTACGCCTCCATAGAGCATTTACCCCTTAATACAGGGTGGGGACAGAAGTACCTTCCACATTTTTAAACTGTAATCTGTATGGTTCAAGTTAATTAGGCCAAGTGGCAATGGTAGCTCCATCTAGCTAATGTCCTACCATTTTATTCTATTTTCAGATATGATCAGTTACGATTACAGCTTATATTGGTTATTATTTAACCCTTTATCTACCACTGCCATCCGAAATAGCAAATGGTTGGCAAGATAGTATCATATCGCTGATCTTTTACTACTATTAAGAATTCTGGGGTATGGGGTTATCGTCCCTTGTCTGCGAGCCTCTGTTTCAAACCAACCAATCATGAGCCAGCATACATTGGCGACAAACCCAAAGTGCAGACTCATGCCCTCTTCTGTACCAGCAACGAAAGGGAACGGACCGAACAAAAGGTCTCTCCTACTATTCTTCTACAGAACCGGAGTCGGACGCAAGCAGAAGTCCATCTATATCCGAACTATAACAGAAGGCCGTAGCAAGGGGCTCCGTTAATACCCCAAATCCCAGGATAAACAGCTAAGTGACAATTATATTTATTTGTGCAAACGAAACTAAAGTTTGCAAGTTCTATATCTAATACAGTCTTTTATTCATATTCTGTCGTTCGTTTTACTTCTTTGACTCTTAACCTGTCTGTCACATTCGCGGTTAACTCCATTCAAACCTAGGAGTACTGCCGCTAGTGTTATATTTCTTTATACTACTGAATAGAAATGTATTCATTTAATTAATTTATCTTTTTTAACTCTAAGCCATTTTCTAAGAGCTGACGATCTCTGGCTTTTGGGGGCGGTTCGGCAATTTGATTGTCGGGTTGTTTGGGGTGCTCTCGTAGATAAAGGGTTAAAGGTTGACAAAAAGAGCAAGGTAACTGATATGTTAAAAAAAACATATTCCCCTTTTTGAATAAAGGACTACAATTTTTTTCAGGTGGCTTTCCTTAAATCGATCAACCTGTGGTTCTGAAATGTTCACTTCATTGCAATACTGATTTCTTTACCCAGAACAACATCATTCCGACGTAATGGGAAATTAACACGGAAAACTCTGCGTAGCAATTACACATTCATCAATCTTAAAGTGTTTTAACTGCTGTAGCATAACAATGGTCACGGTACAAGAACGGTGTTGTCACATAGGCCAACTCAATTTGTAGTAGTAGTCGCCGTTAGTAGTAGTAATAGTCGTTAGTCAAAACAACATTACACACAATTGTATGTCCCAAGGGCTGTGTATTTATTTTCTAGGCTCGTGGGTTCTTTTTCAGAGAAAAAGGAAAGACAGAGAGAGAGAGAGGAGATAGAGAGAGAGAGATAGAAGAGAGAGAGAGGACACGGTGAAATTACCCGTCGTAATTCATGTTCGCTACTACTGTATGAACCATAGGGGGGAACCAGGAAGGCCCAGTCTGCCTTCCACGAAGCCCGGCCGAGAAAAGAGACAGATTTTCTCCTCTCCCGTTTCTCGTTCCGGCGTCAAACCCGTTTCCAGTCAAAACCCGGAACTTCCGTTTTTATTTTTAAATCTATTCGCGGGGTCATTTTAACCTTTGTTTGTTCGTGTTTCTTCTTCCTTTCTTTCTCCGTAGACCATAATAATTACGCTACAACTGCAAACGTACGGTGTGCTCCGGTCCAAGCTATGATCGTAACTGATCGTATCTGAAAAAACACATTAGCTAGATGGAGCTACCATTACCACTTGCTTAATCCCACTTGCACCGCACAGGCGACAGTTTAAAATGTGGGCCGATATTTCAACCGCTCACTGTAGATGTTTATTTACAAGCATTAGCTTTGTCTGGTAAGTAAAGTCGACGGGGCGGCTTAAAGTCGGTATCAGCCATTCAGCGAGGGAGTCTATCCCCTTTTCAATAGCGCTAGACCAAGGGGATTGTTTTTTTAGCATCTGAGGTGGAGCGCCACACCTACCATCAGCTCCTTACTTTACCGCACAGATCCCGTGCTACTCATACGCTGAGTTGGCGGGGACCGGAATCGAACTAGGAAACCTTGTGGTTTCTAGCCGAATGCTCTACCGACTGAGCTAACCCGGCCTTGATACAAGGCCAAAAATGTGGAGTATTCTTATAATGGTTCATATATGCTTGCTTATATTCTATGCAAACCTAACTTTAAATGGCATTCGCCTTGTCTGGGTGAAAGCGCTTAGAATACGATGACTGCATCCCCTGCATAGGGGTAAGACCCCCTCCCCAAAATTTGATAGTGAGGCTCCAGTTCTTGTAAGTATGGAGCCACCCGTTCGTTTCCATTACTATCCGTAGTGGTAGTATCTGTTAGAGTGCCATTATGATATAATAGCATTGTAGCCTCTCAGATACTTTACTACGGAATAGCAAGTTCGATCCTCATGGGATACCCAATACTTGTGACCTTGGTGTAATGGCTAGAGTCGTAGGGAATGGACTCGTCGACCCGAGTTCAATTCATGGACGAGGCTGTTTGGATTGCATATATCGTTAATACCCTTAGGAAATCTATGAATCTACTATTCTCCCTCCAGCTATGGGTCAATAGTAGGGTAATCTGGACTCTAAAACCTTGATTAGGTAACCAGTCTAGGAAAAGGAAAACTCTGAATTCAAACCTGTTAAATTCTGCTTGGAGTGGTCACTACTAGAATAGGCTAAGTCCTAATTAGTGATCTATTTCACTAAACAAAACTAACAAAATATACGCCTCAGAATGACAAGGTTTCGGGTTCGATGCCGACCCTCACCAACTTAGTGCCTGAGCAGCACTGCTAGGAAATTGACCTTGTGTCACATCCTACTCGTGCGGAAGAGTTGGCAAATATGTATACTTGTGACCTTGTCAAATCCTAACCGTGGCAAACGAGTTGGGTAGGGCCGGTTTAGCTCAGTCGATAGAACATTCGGCTCAGAACCCCAAGGTTCTGAGTTCACTACCGGCCCTCGCCAGCTCATCGTATGAGTAGCACGGCTTGGGTCTGTGCGGTAAAGTAAGGAGCTGATGGTAGGTGTGGCGCTTCTTCGCAGACGTAGAACTAATCTCCATGGTCTTGCGCTAGTGAAAAGGAGATAGATTTCCTCGCTGTCTGGTTGATATCTACTTTAGGCCACCCCGACGATTTTACTTACTTTTTTTTAGTGTCCCATCAATGGCTTTAACAGTTTCATAAAAAAAATGTAAATATAGATGAACAATGAATGCAATTCCTTGGCCTCGGAGGCATAAAATAACAGATGGGTTGATATGCTGTTAAGATCAATCAATTAAAATCAGAAGCAAGTTCTTAAATGTCACTCTGGCCTTCCATAACTCTCCTGTCATACACTCTCCGGTCGCAGAAATCCACGAACTCCCCAAGGAAAGAATTCTGGCGGCTTTTATCTGAGTCTCATTTAGTCACGCACAATTTTCCTAACACCTACGTACAGCACTTGATTAGCTCTCAGGTACTAGGTAATTAGCATGCCAGTGCATAGCAACAGGTGACCTTGGGTCTCTTACCTTGGGAAGAGAGGCCATGACTACTATACAATCATTTAAATGGCATTTGTATGTAAGTTCATACGGGGTCAGTCTTTAAAGCAGTGGTTCGCAAATAGTGCGCGTACTGGTGCGCCCCAGAGCTTTTTCAGGTGCGCTCCGTAGTATTCCTGAAAAATCTATCCAGATATGAAAAGCAAATGTATACTAAGTTACTATATTATACCATTTCTTTACGAACACTCTGCCTGTTTCGTTGCGACATTATTATGATAGTTATAAGTTACTTTTCTTGCAACTAAATAAAAACACAGGTTTTAAACAATTTTATTGAGAAAAATTATTTTATTGCAATTTTCCACCTCATATTTATGTAAACTGGGATTTTCAACCTTCGCAACAATTAAGTGTAAAAAGAGGGGAACTCTTCAATGCATTGATGAGGAAATGAGAGTTTGTCTCTCAAAGATAAGACCAAACATTGAAGAAATCGCAAGGGCTCATCAAGCTCATGTTTCTCATTAACACAGGAATGAACAAACTTCATAGAGGTATGTTAAGTTTGCTTTTTTTGCTAAAAACTTTAAATGGCACAAGGCAAGATATCCCCAACACTCCAAGTTGGTTTCCAGACTCCAAGCATCCAGGAATTGCCAGCCAACTCCAGCATCGCCTCAGCCACCAAGATTCGAGCCTCTTCCAATTGAAATACCGGCCCAGAAAGATAAGTATACAAATATTTCTACAATCAACACATCATCTCTCCATTCTGAAAGGAGAGCGTAACGCAACAGTATGCACCGAACGTGTGGAAGATGTAAACAGACCCCGAAGTTATGTCTAGAGAAGGAAATTCGGACCATATGATCTTTAGGCACCCCTTCCGCGATCTCAACTCACAAGGACACTTTTTTCTCATTTACACCGTCAAAATCCGGTTGTTTGTTAGGGGTTAGGGTTAGGGGTTAGGGTTAGAGTTATGATTTGGCCAAAAACAACGTAACACTTGGCTTTTTGATCTGATGCCAACGCCCAAGCTTGACCTCTGCATTTTACAAGGAAACACGTATCACAGGCAAATTTACTTTTTGCAACTTTGAGAAGATGAACTCTGACAAACTAATCCTGTCCTGTTCACTCTCCACCACCGTCCCTCGCTCTGTCCAAACATCTCCTTTTATACTAGGTCTGGCCGAAATTTTCACACGTCATAACTCTCGTCTCGCCAGCCACGAGACTCGCAAAATACAAATCGCGGCCTCAATGACACTCACGCTTTCACCCCGCCTTCACAACTCGTCTCGTGTCCACCTCGAACTCGTCACATTTCACCTTCTCTGCTCCCGCCCACACACACAACATGCCACTCGCTGTCACTTCGACCAACGGACCGTTGTTGGCTCATCAAAGAAGAATAAGAAGAAGAATAAGAAATTTATTAATCAATAGTAGTACAAATTATTTAAAAAAAATATAAGTAAAAGAAAAAGTTTATTGGTTTAAACTACTATTGAAGGGAGGCCATGCCTAATAGCGTGAAGCTAATCCCATGGACATGACCACCCTTGGACGCTCACAGGAAACAATACATGAAACACACAACGTAAACATATACATATATATCATGAGACAAATTAGCCGTGTGAGAATCTAAATGCAAATCTGTTGTTTATAAGAGGCAATAAAATGATTTTTCAAAAGTGTTTTAAGGACAAGATAATTTACTGAAACAAGCTTCATCTTTTCTTTATCAAAAAATAACGACTGAACAGTATTCCAAGAATTAATTGCATTAAGTTTTGTGGTTTTGCCGTTCGATCTCGCTACAGAAGTTCGACCCTTCTCTACAGGGTTAGGGTTTTATAATTAAAAAAAACTTTAAAAATCGTCTATTAACAATTAACCGGATTTTGACGGTTAAATGGAAAAAAAATATCCCCACGAATCGAGATCGCAAAAGGGGTGCCTAAAGGTCACATGATCCGGAAATTCTATTGGACTTAGCATAATGCAGAAAACAAATGCAGAAAACAGAAGCTTTACAGAAAATATTGTACATACAAAAAATCTTTCCGCCATCCTACCGACGCTCGACTCTTCTTTTTACCTCTCGGCAATCCTCCCAATAATCTACCCTTTTTTTTACTCACCGCAATTCTCCCAACGTTCGACCCTTTTTACCCCCTCCCCCACCGTCATTCTATCGCTCAATCCTATATAATCGGATTAAGAAATTTACCAACCGATTCCATCGCCTTCTGTGTCACTTTTGGGAAACGTCTTTGTTTGCTTCACTGTGTTAACAGGTTGGCACATAATCCAACACGCTTCCAATGATCGAGGTTATTTGCCCGGCTGAAATTAAGTTGGCTATTTCGGAAACAGAAAGCGATTACTTCATTTCTTTCTTTCTTTCTTTCTTTTTCATGCTGTCATTTACCTCCCTCCTCATCTATTTTTTAAGACATAGCATATACACTTCCAATAACATCTTTCGGTTATTTCCTATAAGTCTAACATGAACAAAGGGGGAGCACTCTTAACTGATAAATCATTCTATTTATTGATCTACTAGGGAAAAAGACGGGTTTATGGTTTAGGGTTAGGATTAGGGTTAGGGTTAGGGTTTAGGGTTAGTTTAATGGGAAAACAAATAAATAATTCATCAGTCAAGAGTGGTTCCCCTTTGTTTATGTTAGACTTATAGGAAATAACCCATCTTTCTTTCTTTTATTTTTAAAGAAAGATAAATACATACCTGAATATTGGCAATCAAAATCTTTAATAAAGTGCATAGGGACCGGTTTAGCTCAGTCGGTAGAGCGTCCGCACAGGAACAACAAGGTTCCTGGTTCGATACTGGCTCCTCGCCAATTCAGTGTATGAGTAGCATAGGGATCGGTACGGTAAAATAAGGAGCTGATGGTAAATGTGCCGATCCACCTCAGACGCAAAAACAATCTTCTTGGTCTAGCGCTAGTGAAAAGGGGATAGACTCCCTCACTGTCTGGCTGATACCGATTTTAGGGCACCTCGACGACTTTACTTTTTACTTAGACTACCGGTAGACCTATTGGATTCCCTCTATAATCCCGATGCAGACCATATTACCTTTAGGCACCCCTTTTTGAACTCTATTAAGAAAGAACATGTTTTTCATTTACATCGTCAATATCCGGTTGTTTGTTAGAGGTTAGGGTTAGGGGTTAGCGTTAGGGGTTAGTTTTATAATTTGAAAAACAATCTAAAAATCGTCTGTTAACAATTAACCGGATTTTGACGGTGTAAATGGAAAAAATGTCCCCACGAATCGAGATCGCAAAAGGGGTGCCTAAAGGTCCAATTTTTAATTCTAAAATAATGAGAAATGCAGAGTGAACATAAAGTATCGTATCAAAACAGATTTCACTTTTTCTTTTGTCTTAATGAGGAAATTCTGGATTTTAAAGACTAGCAGAAAATCTACCCTACAGGCAGAATTTAGTTACTTAAATCAGCCTTTCACACTTTTTTTATTGCAGCAAAAAACATTGACCAATGCTTTTGTGATGACCTATAAGTTAATAAACATCACTGACAGGTAAATGCCTATAGCTTCGCTGGTGGCCATTGCTCGTACTACACTATAAATATCAACAAAACTGATTATAATAAGAATCATTAATAGACTATTTATTGATACACTAACATTGACCGCTGCTTCTGTGATGACTTATTAGTTAATAAACATCACAGACAGGTAAATGTCTATGGCTTCGCTGGTGGCCATTGCTCATAATACACTATAAATATCAACAAAACAGATTATACAGGGTGATCCAAAAAAACAGAACCCACAAATTTTGTAATAAAACAGTTAATTTTTATTTTATTTTTTTCAGAATATACAGTCAACTTAGTGCTTGAAATATTATAAAAATACATTTCCGCAATATATCATGGTCAATCAAGGAAAAATAATTGGTTATTTCCTAGTTGAGTAACATGAGTGACTCAGAAAAAAAAGAACCCAAATTATTTATTTTCCCATTAAAATAACCCTAAACCCCAATCATAACCCTAACCCTAAACCCTAACCCTAACCCTAACCCCCTTAGTTGAGTAACATGATATTACAGAGTGACCCAGAAAAAACAGAACCCAAATTATTTATTTATTTTCCCATTAAACTAACCCTAAACCCCAACCCTAACCCTAAACCCTAAACCCTAACCATAACCCTTGTTGGACTTAAAATTTAAAAAAATTAAAATTACCAGTTTTATTACAAAATTTGTGGGTTCTGTTTTTTCTGGGTCACTCTGTAATATTATGTTACTCAACTAGGGGAGGTTAGGGTTTAGGGTTACGGTTTAGGGTTAGGGTTACTGTTGGGGTTTATGGTTTGTTTAAATGGGAAAATAAATAATTTGGGTTCTGTTTTTCTGGGTTTACCTGTAATATCATGTTTACTCAACTAGAAATAACCCTTGTTGGACTTAAATTTAAAAAAAATTAAAATAAACAGTTTTATTTACAAAATGTGTGGGTTCTGTTTTTTCTGGGTCACTCTGTAATATTATGTTACTCAACTAGGGGTTAGGGTTAGGGTTAGGGTTAGTTTAATGGGGACATAAATAATTTGGGTTCTGTTTTTTCTGGGTTTACCTGTAATATCATGTATACTCAACTAGGAAATAACCAAAAAAATTTTCTTGAAATTTTATAGACGTTCATAAGATTAAATAAAATTCATTTGTGTTCTGCTTTTTTTTGGGGGGGGGGGGCGAGGGTTCACCCTGTCATATGAATCATTTAATTGACTAATTATTGATACACTACATTTTTTTAGCAGCTAGTATGTTTTACGAGACTAAGTTATAATGAGTATGTTAAGAAAAAGCATTTCCAATCGGCAAATTGGCTCTGACTGTCAGGATGCGGATCAGTCGCTTCTGGCGAGTACGAAAACCACCGGGGGGGGGGAGGTGCATCTGCCTTTCACGGTTTATTGGTCGATGACAAACACGAATTGACTGTTCGGTCGAATAAATCCATTTTAAGCAAAACCAGCAGCATAAAGACGCGGTGGCAAGTCAGTATTGACCGGCTAAGTGAAAATATTGAGATGGACTGCTTATAAATAGACCAAGGTACGCTGTAGCCTGGGGTCTGCAGAGACATGAATTATATAAACAAAAAAGTAGGCTGATGAAAATATATTAATCAATTTATTAATATTCACCAAACAGTGAAAACAAATAGATATCTAACAATAGCTACAACAACAATAGTAATAATGACCTATTCGTATTATTCATTCATTCATATATATATATATATATATATAATATATATATATATATATATAATATATATATATATGGTATGTAAAAAATGGAATAAATCCTACAGTATGAGTTATACAAATAGAAAAAACAATATTAAACAATAACAATAATAAATAGTAACAATATCAATATTAACAATAACAATAGTAACAACATTAAACAGTAACAATAGGAACAAGAACAATAGTAACAATAACAATACTAACAATAACAATATCAAACAGTAACAATATTAAACAAAACAATAGTAACAATAACAATATTAAACAGTAAAAATATTAAACAGTAACAATAGTAAAATAATAATATTAAACAGTAACAATATTAAACAGTAACAATAGTAAAATAATAATATTAAACAGTAACATATTAAAAACAGTAACAAGTAAATAATGATATTAAACAGTAACAATATTAAACAGTAACAATAGTAACAATAACAATATTAAACAATAACAATAGTAAAATAATAATATTAAACAGTAACAATATTAAAAGGAACAATAGTAAACAATAACAATATTAAACAGTAAAAATATTAAACAGTAACAATAGTAACAATAACAATATTAAACAATAACAATAGTAAAATAATAATATTAAACAGTAACAATATTAAACAGGAACAATAGTAATAATAACAATATTAAACAGTAACAATATTAAACAATAACAATAGTAACAATAACAATATTAAACAATAACAATATAACAATAACAATAGTAACAATAACAATATTAAACAATAACAATAGTAACAATAATGATATTAAACAATAACAATATTAACAATAACAATAACAATAACAATATTAACAATAACAATATAACAATAACAATATTAAACAATAACAATAGTAACAATAACAATAACAATATTAAACAGTAACAATATTAAACAATAGTAACAATAATAATATTAAAACAATAACAATATTAAACAATAACAATAGTAACAATAAACAATAATTAAAACAATAACAATATTAAGCAATAACAATAGTAACAATAACAATATTAAACAGTAACAATATTAAATATTATGCTAAGAGATGTCTGTTTCAATCTATGGGTTTATAAAGTATAATTCAATTGAACTCATTTTAAAATCAAAATTATAAAAAGATTAATGATTTCAATTGAATTACACTTTATAAACCCCAAAACAGACATCTCTTACCATAATATTTAATATTGTTTTTATTAGAGCTTTAAAAAGACCCACTCAAAGTTTCATTATTTAAAAAATGTATATATTTTACAATAGAAGTGGGTGGTCAAAAGGCGAAAAAATGAGTAGCTAGCTACTCGTTTATTCGCCTTTTGACCCCCCCCCACACTTCTATTAAAATTTGATTATTTCTCTGGGGATTTTAGAATACACCTTTATTGCCATCACTCCAAGTTCACTTTGAATTGGAGTGGTAGTACCTGTTAGGGTCCCATCTTTGGGTCAAATAGGTTTGTTTGCATTTTTTTATATCAGATAGGAAAACTTCATATATAAGAGAGTGGTTTTTTTTTGCATATAATAAGTAAGAATGTAAACATAAATATACAATGTACGAAATTCCTTAACCTCTATGCATAAAATAACTCTAGACAGAAAAAAAAAACTCCCAATATGAGTCTAGGTAAATAATCATACATAAATGAATAGGTAGATATTCTAGCCAAAAACAAGACATTAGGTTTATAAGTTCCCAGAATTCACACTGGATTATCCAATTGGACACATGGCCTAGTGGATAAAGGAGTTAGGTTAAGACAGTTCTAAGTGAAAGTCATCTCTAGATTGCAGGTTCAATCCTGATCAAGCGCAGCAGGATACCCCCGTGGATCGAATAAAGGGTTAGGTTCAAAGTTTCTTGATGGATCCCGATTACGACAAGAGGGTTCTCGAGTCCGAGAAGGTTCCAGAGTCCGACAAGAAATACCCGAAGAAGGCCGGGGGGCATATCAACCGAAACGTTGTACAGATAACAATGAAGATGAGGACAATAGTAATCATCAAGCCTCATCTCAAACTTTCAGAGAAAAAATAACTCTAGACAGGTTGATATGCCATTAAATCGATCGATCGTGTTTATACAATTATCTTACATGAATCTTTTGCAAAGTTCCCAACGGTAGACTGTTTCTACCCTGTCGTTCTACATTTATATTCCTTTCTGCATTAACTTATAATTTATAGCATCACCTGATCTTAGTTCAAAGACGATATTGAATATTTATATGGATGTTTTTTTATTGTTTTTTCTTTCTATTTTTGTCATGATATTTATTTAGAGAATCTCAATGTGAATTGAATCATGAAGACTCGCCTGGAAAACTTTCATAAGTTTATATTAGATTTTCAAGATATTCTAGTCAGCGCCGGAAAAATAATTTTCTACAAATTAGATATTAAAAAGATAGTACTTCTATAATGTTAGGCTCAATTTATATCATGAAAAAGTTGATTTAGGTAGACATCTCGAACAAGGAATAAACTTTCAGGTGCATATCCAATCTCTCTCTCTCTCTCTCTCTCTCTCTCTATATATATATATATATATATATATATATATATATATATATTATATATATAATCCGGACAAAGAGATACATATAACAAATACAGACTTTATTGTCTGAGCGCATGGATGATGATCAAATACAATGACATACATAAAATAGATACAAAACATATAGGACTAAATCCTAAAGAAGTGATCAAGAGTTCATGAAAAATAAGTGTGTCACTTACTGATAGTTGGGGGGAAAAGTCCACCACTTAATGGAAAGAGACACTACGCATCTAGCCCATGTTATGTTGATGCTAGACCAAGAGAAAGAGAGTGTGAATTTCTCGGGCTGCTGGTTAAATACCCAGCCACCTATTGACGAAAACCTCGCAGTAAAGGAAGATAACCCTTTGGGGGCGAGTCTATCCCAGCAGGGACAGACTATGGCTACAGTCCCATCTATGATCCAAATAGTTCAATTGCAAAATTTAGTACTAGAATATTTGAAACCATATGACTGTGTTGATTCGTGACCTAATGAATGGAATACGTCTCACATCTAATGCAGTAAACGTTGAGATATAATTAGATGGTAGAAATTTTAATGTAGTCTTTTAGTTTACGGTGAAATTGAACAAGGTAAGACGCCTCGTATACCTTCACCCCTCACTTGAAAGGTGGTACTTCATTTTCTCTTATCTTTCCTCCTCATCTTTTGAGTTTTCACACCAGTTCTAACTGGTGGGATTTCACAGTGACAACAAGTCTCCTTAGGTCTCCAAGACTCTTCTAGGTATTCTAGTCGATCTTAACAGCGTTGTAGTATGGATGGCCTCGATTCTTACTCTGATCATTTCGGCTGTATTACACTTTTTGATCGTACTAAGCTGCAAAGTGTAATGTCGTCATTACCTCAGGTCCTCACTGACCCGGAGTGGTAATACCAGTTAAGGTCCCATCTATGGGTCACATAGTTCTGTTGCAAAATTATGAGTACTAGATTCGTAAATTGATGAAGGGAATCCGAAGCTCCGACCCCAAATACGGTAAACTTTGAGATAAATTTAGTTGATGGAAATTTTAATGTAGTCTTTTGGTCTACGGAGAAGGTGAATAATATAAGACGAAGCGACACTTTTCACTTCAAAGGTGAGTTTTTATACCTGTTCTAATTGGTGGGTTTTCACTGAAGGTCGAGTGATTAGTCTTCTCCGATCTCCAGGACTATTTTAAGATCCTATCCGATCTTAACAGTCGTGGTCTGACCAGCCTCGATTCTTCCTTTCATCTGAAATTCCCCCATTATATTTTCCAGACTTTTGGGAACCCTTCCAAGGACGCTAATTACATTTGGTATCACCGTCAACTTTGTGTTTTAAGTATTCTACCCTATCTTATCAGACGTTAAGCTGCATCTAGTGATGAAGTTACAATTCTGGATCTCTGGGATGTATGAAGTACTCCTTGGTTGCCATTACTTCCAGGTTCACACTGATTTGGAGTGGGAGTACCTGTTAGGTTCCCATCTTAATAGATTTTTCAAAAATGAGTCTAAAAATATATATTTTTAAAATTTAGTTTAAAAAAGATAAACCAAAAACGTCTTCGTCATAAAATAACCCAAGGGTTGACTTGCCGTAAAACCCACCCAACCAACCAACCAACCTGATCTTAACAGTGCAGCTAGAATATTTAAGAATCCTGGCGACCTGGGAAGTTTTTCTGTCGCTCAGATTTCAGTAAGCAACAGTTAATACTTGTTTGAAAAATGTGGAAATAAAACGAGGTAGTCATAGATGGTTTTTAGATGTGTACGTGAAATAAGATTAAATTTAAATGTCTGTAACAAACGAAAAATAGCTTAGATAGTTATTCGTAATTTTAAGCATAATTTTCTTTTATAGTTTTTGATTAGTGCCTTTTTTCCAGTCACTACCTGGCTCTATATGTGTTGTATGTAGGTTGGATGCAGTTTTATGTCAAATATAACATTAAAGAAACAAGCAAAACAGTACAAGTAATAACAAAGACGTTTGAGTCGTAACAAAATTGTCCTGTATATGTGTATTATAATTTGTATCAAATGAACAACAAGTTACAAAGGTGTGGTTTGTTTAATGAATTTTCTTTTTATAAATTCATATTAGTGTTAAAGCTTACTTGTATTTTGTTCACCCGGTTCGAGGAGGATTGATATTCGGGACTTGTCTGTTCGCTGACAACTGCCTTTCTGCTTGTTCTGCTGCTATCTCCATTCTCTCTCCTCCTCCGAATGTCCGTTAGTTCGCGGGAGTTTTGAATTTTGGCGTCAGTCAGTCTGGCTTTGTCTATTTTTAGAATACGATCCTTTTTTCCTTTGTTCCATAAACCTGGTCTAACAAGAATCTACTGCTTATGAACCATTACACATGTATTATCATATCCTGTAAGGATACAAAGTGTGGATTCATATCAGTTCGATGAACCCGTCTTATTGTGAACTTCCGTGAAGGTGAATTATGTATTAGCACAAATAGGTAGATGGAACGTTTTGAATTGTAAAGTCTTTCTGTAACGTTATCATATGAAAATGGGCCCCTGACATTGATCCTTTGGGAGTTTTCCCTCGATAATGGTCACTTAATAATGTTATGAATGAATATTAAAAAAACAAGCGAAAATATAATAAAAACAACTCTATATGGCCATACCGTGAAACAATAACAAAGAAACGGTCACGGTTCAAGGGATCAGGAAATTCGAGTTGCAGTATCAAACGAATACAAACACGTTTATAAAGACAAAAACAAGTTGTATCAAATCTAAGCTAAGAACAGTTCAATTTCCTCCGTGTACAGGAAACTTTTTTTAAATAACTTTTATAAAAATTAAGGTGGTTAACGAGGGTAGCAGTGAGAAAATGCGGGTTATGAATTCAAGGAACGAGAATACAACGAAATGAAATGCAACAGTTTTAATACATATATGCACATAAAAAAGGGTACACAAAGGGTAGAAAAGTTCTGGTTTAGTTCGGACAAGCAACCCGAGGTTTAATAACTTCTTTTAGAAGTTAGCGGCACCTCCTCGATAGGTATCAGCCATAATGTTATTTAGTTGAGTTTTGGTTACAGCACTGTTCTGGGTAAGCCGTAATTAATTGGTTGTGGGTTTGTTTAAGGTTGTTTAGGGTTGTTTAGGATTGTTTAGGTTGCAAAAGTTTATTTCTGCTAGCAGCCTATCGACTGCATAGGTAGCAAAGTGTGAAGCCTGTCCGATGTTGCAATTATCTCGTTGGCTCCCTTAGTTGTTATCCTGGTGATAAAGGTAATTTGCCATCAGCCTTCTTGGGTCGAAAAGATAGCAATCTCTCTTAAGAAGCCGGGAATGGTAGAAGTCCGTCGTGGGTTTTTCTATCCGTAAGCCAAGTACGTAGGAAGAGATAGAGCAAAGCCCTTACCTGTAGTAGCAGTCAGAAGGATATCAACCAAAAAGAGGGACACGTGGAGGGCCGAACCCAGCAGTGAGCCCTCAGAAGGGTTGCAACTAAAAAGAGAGAGTGAATTACTAATGACATGGCTTTTTATAGGAATCGCCACGTGACCATGATGATGATGGCTGCTGCTGAGGCTGTGTCGGTGACAGTCCCGGTGTAGACCGAAGATAATAATATAAAATTTTAATACTTTGAGGGGCTCTCTTCTCGTTAGTTAAACTACTTAGAGAGCTCCACCTAGTAAATGTAATATATTAATTTTTCTGAATGTAATTACACTACCTTTTCTTGAATGTAATATACAATTTTTTCATGAATGTAATACTAATTTTTATGGATGTAATATACTAATATTCATGAATTTGGTTGTAATTCTTTCTATCTGTAAATAAAATATTTCTATTTCTATTTCTAAAAGGTTATTTGATATTTTAAAAAGGAACCAGAAAATACTATTTAAAAAGAAACCAACCAAAAACAATCACAAAACACTGGGGATTAGAATAGGATGACTTTAGCTTATACAGAGGTGTAATAATTACCCCCCGCTCAAAAGAGGATTATCCTGAGAGTAGTAATAAATTGTATCTGATGGTGAGGCTCAAGTTCTGAGAGTTTTGGGAGTGTGAAGTACCCTTTCATTGCTATTGACCCCTGCTCTATTCTGACCCGGAGTTCTAGTACCGGTTAGAGTTTCAACTGTTCGAAAATTATTTGTATTTGACAGGTAGACTTAATACCATATAACTATGCATAAGTTATATATATATATATATATATATATATATATATATTATATATATATATACTTCTGTATACTTAAAATATATATGTACACATACATATACTTTTGTATACTTTAATTTTTTTAATATTTTAAATATTATATTCTATTTTGTATTTAAAGTAATAATAAATAGAATACAATGTATACAAGGAAAAACTCTCGGTCGAAACACGTGTCGACATTCCAATAAATAATTTTTTATCCTTACAACATTTTTTTCCCTTTATCGTTCAATAATATAATTTATATATATATATATATATATATATATATATATATATATATGACCTGATAAGTTCGTGAAGGGAATGATTCTATTCAGAGTCTTTTTGATATAGCTATATTAAAAATTAGTGGTCCATATTGAGAGATCGATGTATGATAATTTGATAATCCTATACCGAACGATACTTATTGGATTGGTAAAGAAAAGGCTTAAATGTCGGTTCTGTAACCGGTTATAAATTTATTTCAACTAAATATTATCGTCTTTGAGAATTCCTGACTCCCATACCCGTCTACAATAGTAAATCTATTTACTATTGTCTCGATATGCAACCATGAAATTTCTGCTTCCTAATTTGGCACAGGATTAAATCACGTGACTTATTATTATTATTATTATTATTATTATTATTATTATTATTATTATTATTGACTTACGTGACTTATTATTATTATTATTTGCTCCTTTTGAGTTTTCACATCGGCATTAGCTGATGGTCTTTCACTGGAGTCTGAGTGACAGCAAGTCTCCTCAGTTCTCCATGACTCTTCTGAGTATTCTGGCAGATTGTAGCAGTGCAGTGTTCTGAATGGTTTCAATCCTTCCTCTGATTTTCAAACTTTCCAGACCCTTTTCCAATCCTTTTGGGACTGTTCCAAGTGCACCAACTACAATTGGTATCACTTTCACTTTCATATTCCATAACTTTTTCAGTTCTCTGGCAAGGTCCAGATATTTGTCCATTTTTTCATTTTCCTTTAGCTTCACCCTGTGATCTGCTGGCACTGCAAAATCCACCAGTTGACAAGTTCTTTCTTTTTTGTTTATCAACACTAGGTCTTGACTTGTTGCTGGGATCAGGTGATCGTTTTATTATTATTATTATTATTATTATTATTATTATTATTATTATTATACCATCCACATTGCTGTCACCCAAAAAAAGTTTTTTAAAGTTTATTAAAAACAAATAAAAATCTCGGAATAATCCAAACGCGTGGATTACCTACATACCTGACGATCGGAGACGTGAAACCTAGAGTCGTGAGTTAATAATCTGTTTTATTTTCTCGCCAACTGTCAATATCGGCCATTGCTCTCAGTTGGTCCTCTAGACTGAATCCAGTGTCCGCGCAGAGCTGATGAATGCAAGTACTTGCTGGTCGGCCAACACTGATGTAGGAGTCTACGGGAGAACATCATTATGAGTTTGTCCGTGCTCCACCAGGAGTATCCAGCATATCTTGTTCGTCTTACTTGTGTGGTTTATGAGATGGGGGTAAGTGGCTGTACAGCTGCTGTTTTGTGGGATGCTGCGTCCAGGATTTATTCAGTATCATTGTATAGTTCCTATCTAACTTTTATTCCAAACGTTTTACTAATGTTCAGATGGTACACCCATACAATAGTACTGACACCATCATGTGAGCAAACAATCGCTTTCGTGTAATAATACACATAATATATCCATTTTGATTTGGTTTTGTTTTGTTTTGTTTTACAGCATATCAACCTCGGTGGGTCATTTAATGCCGACAAAGTTTTGAAATAAATTCATTCTTAATGCATGATACAATTTTGTTTATCAACTCATGTTTTTCTATTTAACCCATAGATGGGACCCTAACAGGTACTACCACTCCGGGTCAGAGTGGATCAGGGATCAATGGTGATGAAGGGGTGCTCCACATTCCCCAAACCCCCAAAACTGGAACCACACTATCAGATAGAGTTTAACGTCATTCCCAGGACAGGTAGACCCTCAGTCACCACCTTCTACCACACATATGATAAAAAGGATTGGGGGTTGCCATAAGAGCAATAGGGTTGGGGCAATCATATAGGTGCTAGGGCTGGACGTGACCAGCCGATTGATCGGAGGGGGCCTCTCCGACTGCCCGTCTAGCCCAAGATAGGGCCAAAGTGGAGTATTGCAAGTCATGAACTGCTCATCCACATCCATTTTGATTGTATGATCTTCCTCTAGAAACATCTTTGCGCCGCAAAAATGATCGGATTGACACACTTGGAGGATGTTCACTCAGGTTCCTTTTTTTATTTAGCAGTAAATAAACTAATAACTGATAAGGCGCCAAACATTTTTTTTAACTTAATACCTGAACATTCTGGCTTCTTAAAATATGACCGATTTTCATATCTCGGCTTCTGCTGTTATTTTTATGAGAATGCAAATTACAAGATCATTCCATAAGATATTCCTCAAAAGTCGGTTATTCTATAATATTTATCTCTGCATGGCTTGGAAAAAAAGATAATGCCATCAATTTAAATAATTTCATCAGAATATTCAGCTGTTAAAAAAATGTTTATCGTCTTAGCGGTTATTAGTTTATTTACTGCTAAATAAATCAAATTAAAGATAAAAAGAATATCCAAGTGAATATCATCTAATTTGTGAATTCCATACATTTTTGCTAGCGGTAGTATCTTTGGTTTTGCAGAAAATTAACTTTCTATAAAAAAAATTGGTAGCAGGGTATTTATTTATTAGCGATACCACACACACACACACACACACACACACACTATATATATATATATATATATATATATATATATATATATATATATATATATATATAAGAGAGAAAGTAAATGAATCCGACGGTATAAGTATAGATAAAAGGATATGAAAACACCCAATGCTGTTAAAGTGAAAATATTTTATATCATATTCATAGCTAATATTGAACAATATTTCGATTTATAAAAATCATCTTCAGAGCTTGTTTTTACTCCGGATTCACCAAGAGAGGAGCTGAAAATAATTTGAATTCAAAACGAAAACATTGATGTTCCAAAAAACTGTTACACTAAGATATATATTATGTCGCTGACCGAGAAACGCGTAGCGGATGTGCTTATGAAGAAACGATAGCATGATTTTTCTTAGAATATTATGTTACTCAACTAGATGGGTTAGGGTTAGGGTTAAGGTTAGTTAAATGGGAAAATAAATAATTTGGGTTCTGTTTTTCTGGGTCTACCTGTAATATCATGTTACTCAACTAGGAAATAACCTATATATATATATATATATATATATATATTAGTTAAAGGCAAGATACATTTAGCAATTAGTCCTTTTTGTACGAAAATATCGGCAATATTTATTAATGAGCCAATTGATGAAGTTCGGCATTTTTAGTACTTTTATCAAAGTAACAATTGATGACTAATTCTTGAGGTTCCTCCTTTCATCAATGAAGTGCCCCTTCAATATCGGAAATTCCTTAGCTAATTATCTCCCCCTGCCGCCAGGGGTCGAATGCCAACATCGTATGTTGGCGCCAAATGCCAAAACATGACTTATCAGGGAACCGTTACTAGAGAGAGACGTCAAAACAAACACTCTCATCACTTAGCCCCAAAACAGGGCTACTTATCGAAGAACCGTTACTGGAGTAGAGACGTAAAACTAACGTTCTCTCACAGACCAAGCTCTCATTACCAAGCCCCAAAACAGGGTCCATTTATCACAAGAACCTTACAACCAGATTCCGTCTAAGGCATCGTATCAGCATACTACAGAAAGGCCGGTACGACCGCACACTGACCAAAGGAAGAACAACTACCGAGACGAAGCGTCTTAACTACATTTCCCACCGACGAGAAGAAAATTGTGATATCACCAGTACTACAAGAAATTCCTCAGATACGTCTCGTAGCAAATACCATTAAATTTGCAACAATTTATGTAATTTTTTGTCAATACAAGTGTCTGCATTTACTTTTGTGTTGTTCCTTCTTTGTCCGACAATTTGCCTTCAACTACGGAGAAATAAGGGCTCCTTCGAAACCGTAAAACAAAATAATTTCTTTTTTATTACGGTGGGGTGGGGGGTCGTATTCTTCTTGTCGCGCTCAGTAATTTTATTTGTTTTTACATTGCGTCTGTATTTCATATTTTTCTAGATAAATATTGTTGCTCGGTCGGTAAAGCATCCGCCTAGGACCCAAAAGGTTCCGGATTTGATACCAGCCCTCGCCAACTCAGTGCATGAGTATCCCAGCTTGGATTTGTGCGGTAAAGTGGTGAGCTGGTGGTAGGTGTGTCGCTTCTCCCCAGACACAAAAACCCACAATCCCACTGGTCTAGCGCTAGTGAAAACGGGATAGACTCACTCTCTGTTCAGCTGATACCGACAATAAACCGTTCCGCCTACTTTAATTCATTACTATTTTTAGTTAGGTTTCGTATCTTTGTTTAAAGGTATATCAACCTTCGTGGGTTATTTGATGCTAAAGCCATCTCTGTAGAAGAAGAGTAGAGTTGTATTTAACCTATAGCTGGGGAGATGAGGTAGTTCATACCTTTCCCAAGGGGATTAGTCCGAAAGTGAACGTAATAGCGCAATTGGAGTGCCGCAGTCCAGCACGTTAGCCATTACGTCACGTGGACTCTCCAAACATTTTTTATATATCTCGTATACTCCCGAATATACTTTCCACAAGCCGACGCACATATATGAAGATTGTTATATACCCTACCTATGAAAATTAATGGGCATTTCCCAATCCTCATTTTATCGTACAGATCAAAGCTGTGCTACTCATACTGGCGAGGACCGGAACTGGACCGGGAACCTTATGGTTTCAAGGTGTATGCTCTACTAATTTAATTTTTAAAAAAATAGCAACAAAGACTGGTCGGCCTAACAGGATTTATACACTAGGGTAGGTCGATTTTTCACTTTTTTAAAATATCAAATTGTCCATCTATGCGAAAGTTGTGTGTTAGTATACTGGATACTGATACCAAAAATTAGATATTTTACTTGTACCATTGTTTGAGGAAATATCATCAAAGATCATTAACTAAAATGCACTAAAAAGCCGTTTTCACAAAATTTAGCCTTTAAAAACGAGGATTTTTAGTGAATTTTAGTAGACGATTTTTGATGCTATTTCCTCAAACAATGGTGCAAATAAAATATCTAATTTGTGGTATCAGTATTCAGTATACTAAGACACAACTTTCGCATAGATGGACAATTTGATATTTTTAAAAAGTGAAAAATCGACCTACCCTATTGATACACCGTGAAACCAACTAGTTCGTTTGACCTTGAGCCAGACTAAGTTTAGTTTGAAAATTCAAAACTGAGATTGAAATGGACAAACGCAATTCTGTTCTTCAACTGAGATAAAAAGAATCTAAATAGGTTTTCCCACTTAAATACCTACTCTGAGCGCACATCAATCGATATTATCACTTTGAACTTAATACCTTTGAGAAAGACTTGAATTTACTTATCACAATAGGTCGGGCAAGGGATTACTCAGCCCTGTTACTGGGACTGTGGTAACCCATCACAACCTGTCTCAAGAAGTGTGAGATAACATTTGAGGATTGAACTTGCTACAGCATTAATCGTCTGTGAGAAGAGCTTTTAGAATTTTTTGCCATTGGGTAATTTCATGTCAAATTATCTTTTTGGTGTAAAAGATGTTCATTATACATGAAATAATAGAAACATTTTTGTCGTAGATGCAGTGCCACATCGGGATATTGATCTTGCTATGAAAATATCAGAAATCATCTATAACTTTAAATTTGTTGACTTTTTTAATAGTATTATTGGATTCCTTAGGTCAAAATGCTTTTATAAACTAATTTTCAAGAGTAGGGAAGTTCTAGAACTCTTTTAAGGATTGAACTTGCTACTGCATAAATGAATTCAGACAAAGAAGTACAAAATAATAACAATACAGACTTTATTGTCTGAGCATGTGGAACATGACATATATGACATTATACAAACAGATAAGACAAAAAGACCCTTGGGAGTAAGAACTTAAATACTTGCACCTGTCAGAAAGTGCATATTCTTTATAAATAATATACTTACCAGATAATGATCTTGGCTTTGTGTTTCCTTGGCTGAAATAAATAAAAAACAAATCATGAGTTTATTTTCAGTGGTTCCCAAACTTATTCTATTATGGTTCTGGTATACAATTTTCCCAAAACAGCAAAAACGGCACCAGACATTTCTTCAGATAATTCCTGCAACTCTGATTTCAATAAGACAAAAATGTGAAAATAGCTTTTTTAAATTTTTTCCCTTTACTTCTTTACGGAAGAGATAGTAACAAATAGGACCCCATCTATGGGTGAAATCAGTAGAGTGCCAGCATCATGATCCAGGGTGTGAGGTGGGGATACTGATACAGATTTTTCAAAACTTCACCTTGCCGTCCAATGAAAATTCTAAGCATTCATAGTTCACGAATATAGTGGCAAAAGTTAGGCAATATATTTCAGTGGTTAGCTCAGTTGGTAGAGCGTTCGACTAGGAACCACAAGGTTCCGGGTTCGATACCGACCCTCGCTAACTCAGCGTATGAGCATCACTGGAATCTGTGCGGTAAAATGAGGAACTGATTGTAGGTGTGGAGCTTGCCTCAGATGCCAAAACGATCTCCTTGGTCTAGTGCTATAGAAAAGGGGATAGACTCCCTCGCTGTCTGGTTGATACAGACTTTAGGCCACCCCGACGACTTTACTTTTCATAGAAACGCATGTGATATATATATATATATATAAAATATATACATAATTATAAAATATATATATATAAAATATATATATATATAATATATATATATGTGTGTGTGTGTGTGTCTGTGTGTCTGTGTTTCAGTGACAATGTGTTACATAGAGGTCTCTGATTATCCCAGTCTGCTCCTACCCCCAGACTAAATTTGCCTGCCTACATATTCTGTCCTGTGTATGGCATTAATTGAAATATATATATATATATATATATATATATATATATATATATATACATTAACAGGCTTGAACTAAGTTTTCCTTCTCCTAAACTGGTTACCTAACCATGGTTAAAGATCCCAGTCTTCCCTATAATTTACTCATAACTGGAGGGAGAGTAGTTGGGTGCATACCTGTCCCTATGGTATTAGCGCAATGTGAAATGCAAACAGCCTTATCTAGGATTTGAACTCAGCTCGACAAGTCCATTTCCTATGACTTTAACCATTATACAAATACATATACGACAACTCTACATGTTCTTACACATGGTGTGATTCTCTAACGGATCAGTGAGTCTCCAAATGTGTAATGCGTTATTAATCTTAATATCCATTATCTGAGTTTGTTACTCATCTCTTGTGTTACTGGCAGTTTTCTAGGAGAGTTTGTTTTTTTTTTGGGGGGGGGGTCTTGTCACCTGACCTGTTTCTGGCTGCTGCTAGTGTGTTCCCACATATTCACATACTGATTTAATTAGGTTAAAAGTTATTTTACTCTAATATATATAAATCATATAGCATCACGATATGAGATCTGGTCATAAAGTATCAAGACTGAAGTTTTTTTTTTTTTAAATTCAAATGATATATATATATATATATATATATATATATATATATATATATATATATATATATACAACCCATCCGCATGAGCAGGATGCAACACAAGGTCAATTTCTTCAGCAGAGTTTAGCAGGTTTGAATTCAGAGTTTTCCTTCTCCTAGACTGAATACCTAGCCATGGTTAAGAGCCCAGTCTGCTCTGCTATTTACCCATAACTGGAGGGAGAATTGGATTCATACATTTCCCAAGGATATTAGCGCCATGTGAAATGCAAACATCTTTGTCCAGGAATTGATCTCTGGTTGACGAGTCCATTTCCTACAACTCTAACCATGTGCCTCTAGCCCAATATATATAGATCATATAGCGTCACAATATGAGATCTGGCCATAAAGTATCAAGACTGAAGTTTTAATTTTTTTATTCAAATGATATATATATATATATATAGAGAGAGAGAGAGAGAGACAGAGAGACAGAGAGACAGAGACAGAGACAGAGAACAGAGACACAAATAGAATTAGAATTTAGATAGATATTAGCAGATAGATACATTGATAGATTTGAACAAGCAGGGATGGATAGATGTTAAGAAAAAAAGATAGATCTCAACAGATAGATAAATAGATACATAGGGCAGGGTTAGTTCAGTTGGCAGGGCGTTCGGCTAGGAATGATTTGATACTGGTCCTCGTCAACTCAGCACATGAGTAGCACAGGGATCTGTGCGGTAAAGTAAGGAGCTGATGGTAGGTGTGGCGCTCCACCCCAGACACTAAAAACAATCACCTTGGTCTATTGCTAGTTAAAAGGGGATAGACTCCCCCACTGTCTGGCTGATACCAATTTTAGGCCACCCCGATGACTTTACTTACTTTTATATGTTTTAATATTTATTTGTTTTATAAATATTTTTCTTTGGCATTATAAATTTCAAAACTTGGAATGTTATTATTAAACTTATAAATAAAAAAGATATTTGACTACTTGTGGCCCATTTAGCTGAAATCTGGAATAGATTGATTTAACAGAAATTCATAACAAATTACTGACAAGTAGTCAAATATCTTTTTTATTACCCTACAGTTGAGCAGACATGACAATATAAAATTTAAAAAATCAACAAAAAAATCTGTTTTCAAATGCCTTTAAAGTAATAAAGAAATTATCATTCGCATCTATATATATAATGTGTGTGTGTGTAACGTTGAGACTTTTTTTTACTAGTGTCTTCATCTTTATTGTAATATACATGGCCCTCATAAATTTGGCCTCATGTGAGTCAAGGTACCTCTCTCTCTCTCTCTCTCTCTCTCTCTCTCTTCTCTCTCTCTCTCTCTCTCTCTCTCTCTCTCTCTCTCTCTATATATATATATATATATATATATAGTATGTGTATGTGTGTATATGTGTGTATGTGTGTGTGTATTTTTGAGATTTTTCATATTGTTGTACTCATTTTTATCTTTATATATAGAATGTTTCGGCCGATGTGCCCTCCTGCCTTCTTTAGGTTTTTCTTGTCAAACTTGGGAGCCTTCATAGAATAATCAGGAACCTTAAACTAAACCCTTTATTTAACGGCAAAAACATTGCCTATATAACAATAAAGATGAGGACAACAGTAAAAAAATTCAATACAAATTATGAAGACTGATCTAAAAAATTCAGACAAATAATGTGTTGGTATGTGTGGGGTGTACGAAACCACAATCTTTTGAAAAATAAAGATATATGAATATATAAACATTCACTGTTTAGAAGAATTATTTAAGCATTACAGTAATGTTAAAGTTTAAAATCACAAAAGAAAAATGTTCATTTGAAATGTCTTAGACTTTAAGAATATCAATGTCTGAAATAGTGAAACATTTTGATTGTTTTTTATTTTCTGCTTCAAATCTGAACAACAATTACAATATAATAAAAAAAAATCTCTAAAATTTGTTTGTGTATTTTTTTTTTTATTTAATCTTTGTTTAATAATAACTAAACTAATGCGGAAAACAACTCTGTTGGTAGAGTTGACTCACCGTCTGATCTAAATGTCTAAGTTATTAAAATGTAATTTCTTCTGGAAAAAAACTGGTGATTAACTTATATATGGGTACTAGTTTTATTCAATTCGATGTCATAGGTAGGGCTACGAGTAGATCTTAGATCAAGGCCTGGGGTGGGAAATGAGATAATAGCTAATGTGCTGGACTGCGACATTATAGTAAGCGAGTTGGACCATATGACCTTTAGGCACCCCTTTTTGATCTCGATTCAGAAGGACATGTTTTTCATTTACACCTTCAATATCCGTTTTTTTGTTAGGGGTTAGGGTTAGGGTTAGGTTAGGGGTGAGGGTTAGGGTTAGGGTTTTTAGTTTTATATTTAAAAAACCTCTAAAATCGTCTGTTAACAAACAACCGGATATTGACGATGTGAATGAAAAACATGTCCTTCCGAATCGAGATCAAAAAGGGGTGCCTAAAGGTCATATGGTCCAAAAAATGTAAGTATAAACATACAATGAATGTGATTCCCTAACCTCTTAGCATAAAATAACCCCAAATGGGTTAACATGTTTGTTAGGGGTTAGGGTTATGGTTAGTGTTAGTGCTTACTTTTATAATTTTTAAAAAAATCTACAAATCGTCTGTTAAAACAACCGGATATTGACGGTGTAAATGAAAAACATGTCCTTCTGAATCGAGATCAAAAAGGGGTGCCTAAAGGTCATATGGTCCAGTGAGTTTGAGTTCCAGTTGCATTATTGTGTTCACTTTTGGACTAATATCCTTGGAAAGTTTGAACCTCCTGATACATCCAGCAATGGGTTAAATAGTACCACTACTATTCTTGTACAAGGATGCCTTTGGCATTAAGTAACCCACAAAGGTTGATATGCTATTAAACAAAGAAACCAAACCTCCAGATATTAAAAATATTCACTTTATATATCACAATAATATTTTCTCTGTGTAATATATTGCCTGGTCAATCAGTTTGCACCTGGAGCCAGGGCTGCATTCAGGAAGTGCATGGGTGTCAAGCATGGGCCTGTAAACAAAAACAGGATATGGCATTGAACTGACCTTTGGCACCTAAAAATGGAGGTGTACATTTGACACTGTGTAGGCGCAAAAAAATCTGTAGGTGTAGCCCATAACTAATGAAAACAGGCTGCGTGGACAAGGAGGTGTGTCTACAGAAAAACTGCATAGGTGTCACGATCAAAGAGATGTGACCCCTGTGAGTTCAACAATAATAAAAAGCCCGTGGAAATCTGGGTTGGGTAGACTGAGATCAGGTTCAAGATCACTTGCAGATTACGTGCAATCCCTGCTGACAACTCTGAGTCTACACAAAATTTTGGTAAATATACTATCTCAAATACAGCCCTTGGCATTAATAGTTGCTCTCTCTGTGTTTTATAGCCACAATATTAACCCTAGCCTCGTTTTCAGCAAAAAATAGCGTCCCTAGCAACCGTTAGTGCCGTCCTTAGCAACGGCCCCTAGAAACAGCTAAATTCAACAAAATCCGTCTAAAATGTACTCCTTTGCTTCAATACTGTCCATAGACAGCTTCCTGGGTCAAAATGGCCTCCCTAGCAACGGTAAAGAGTGTCCTTAGCAGCCTACTATTAAATAAGCAAATAGCCACTTTCCGGATCAAAAACCGTGTACCTAGCAACCATAACCAGCATCCTTAGCAACGTCCTTCTGTAAAAGAATAAAGATATGATTTTATTTTTTTTATAAATACAAGTGTTCCGTGTTCCTTGTCAGGTCCAGTATATAACATCTGAAGTGACATGAATTATCATCCTCATAAAGGCATGCCAACATCACATATCCTTGACTCTGTCATTCCATCCCTTTAAATATAAACATCCTTGTTTACAGTGCTGTTTACTAGTCAGGTAACATACTGGCACACTTTTCTGCCATAGATCCATCTTTACAAAATCAGCTGATAGTCTCATTATAAAACATTGTCTGACTATTCTAAGATAAGTGAATAGGCGCCTGTCTTAAAGAAATGGTAAATAAACCCATTTCACAAGCTATTGCTATTAAGCCTAATCGTCTCTGAGCTCTACATTCAAATGGTAATCTGTCAGACTAAAGTTAATAAAAGAATACGTTGAAAAGTCCTCAGCCAAATAAGAAGAGAATTACTTTTTTAGGGTATTAGCGCAATGTGAAATTCAAACAGTCTCATCCAGGATTTTAATATATATATATATATGTATAGTGTACATATATGTGTGTGTATGTATGTATATATATATATATATATATATATATGGAGGATATGTGCTTAATTGAAGTCATACCTAATTTTGAAAATTAATTAGTTAATAATTAATGAATTTTAGGCGGGCATATATGTTCAAATGTAAGGCTAAACAAATCAAGAAAATGTCAATCCCTGAATGTACATTTCGACCTATTCGGGGATTGACATTTTCTCGATTTGTTTAGCCTTACATTTGAACATATATGCCCGCCTAAAATTCATTAATTATTAATTAATTAATTTTCAAAATTAGGTATGACTTCAATTAAGCACATATCATCCAAAAATAGTCGGCTCAAAGCCATATAAAAATAAACACATTTGTTTGTTTACTTAACCTCATATATATATATATAATATATATATATATATATATATGTGTGTGTGTGTGTGTGTGTGTGTGTATGTATATGTATGTGTTTATATATTTATTATGTAGGATATGTGTATATTTTTATTAATATTATTTTATAAAATATTATATTATCTATTATATTTTAAGGTTTTACTATGTTTATTTGTTTAATAATGATAATAATTTTTATATATCATAATATTTAATAATTTATTATATATATATATATATATATATATATATATATATATATTATATATTATATATTTATAGTTTTGTTTTATCTTTGCTTCATACTTATTCAGACTTATTTAATTTTCATAGTTGTTAATTTCACTGACTACTATCCCCTAAAAAATCTTGGTCCTGAAAAATATTCTTTTTTCTCATTTGACTTCCTGTCACCATAGTGACAGCCTTTTAATGTATACATTTTGTAAAGAAAAAATTTTTGTGGAGGAAGAAGATTCTACATTGAGAAAATTTTTTGTTATGCAATTCAAATTATTGATGATTGTCTATCTGATGAGACTTGATTTGGGGAGCTTTGTTAAATCAACTTAGATTCATAAAGGCCCCAATTTTGGTCGAAATAAATTTATTATGGAATAACGGTGTTGAGTTTTTCCTTCTTTCAAAGATAAATATTGCTCTGTATATAATCTAAAAGGATTATTATACATTGAGCTCTCTGTAGTGATTTAAAGATTCACTGTATTTGTACATACTAGATCATACAATAATAATACAGTGTGTCTTAGATATTACATATAGAATCATCCCTCACTACCAAGTTTTGGATACCTCACATCTATATATATATATATATATATATATATATATATATAATGTATTAATTTGAAAGCAATTACAATGCAAGTAAAAAATAAAAACAAAAATATGTTATTTTTTGTCCTATCGATTTCAAAAAATTGAAATCGATAGGACAAAAAATAACATCTTTTTGTTTTTATTTTTTACTTGCATTGTAATTGCTTTCAAATTAATACATTATAACATACTTAACAATGCTTCAAGCAAATTACCAATTACTTTTTTATATACTAGCAAATATATGCAGCCTCCGGGTGCAAGTATTTAAGTTTTAATGTAATAAAATATTGTATTAAATTAGAAAGGCTAATGAAACTAAATAAGAATACAGATAAAAAGATTTGAAACAGAGAGAGTATAATAAAAGATTTGAAACAGAGGGAGTATAATCGATAAAATAGAACAATTGAAATTTACTCTTCCATCACTCTCGTCTTTCATTGCTATTCTTTCTAATTTAAGTATTTAGTTATAAGAGGAAGTAAAGAATAAAATGACAGTTATTTTATGGATTTTATTTAAGATTTATTGAAGAGATTTTTGCTTATATTCATTAAAATAAAACCAAACAGTTAGAAATCAATAATACTAAGCACATATTTATTAAATTCGATTTTTAATATTAATATGCAAATTAGCCTTCCCGTTCACACTGTAAACCGCTATTTTGTTGTATATATAAATATAATTGCATGTTGTTAGTATGTAGACATAGTTAACAGTATTAATAATGTAAGACAATTTTATTAATAATTGAGGTTTAGATAAAAATAGATTCATGGAGAATTCAGAACGTTACTTAAATAACTAAGGGAATTGTGACTTGAGTAGTAATATAGTTTCGGTTACAGACAGAAAAACACACAATCTCCATTATAATAAGATATATATATTGTGAAAATTTATTAAAGGAATGGTAATCCTCTTTCACCGAACGCCGGTGGCGGCCTGTAGAGATTTGAATAAAATTGAATTAAAAATAAATAAAACGTTCTGAGCGTCTCTACTCTGGCGTTCGGAGTTAACGGCCTGTTTTTACACTCTCAACCTACACTTCGAAAGAGTTGCTCTCTGTATTGTTAAAAAAACCCAGACAGCGAAGAATCGGAACCCTCACCTCTCCGTATCGTCAGAAGCCCCAGACGGCGACGACCAGGAACCCCCAGCATGTTGGAAGCAAGAGCAGCAAACGCACTCCTAATAACCAATTCTTAAAGGCCCAACCAGTTACGTGGAACAATAATATCAAGGGTAAACAGCTAAGTTTCCGCAGGCAATTTTATCTGCAATCCATCACTTTAACCCCTTTGATACATTCAATTCTCATAGAAGTACTTTTACCAACCAAAATCATTGAACTCTTGAACATTCCATAAATTCGTTTGGTTGTTTCTTTCTAGGCTTTTTGTATACCCCTGTTTGATATTTGTTGTGTTTTTACGTATAGTAAACATTTTGTTCTCCTTTCTTCAAAGCTGCACCCATCTCCTCACTGCGTCGAAGTACGGTCTATTCTCTTACAAAACGTAGGGTTTATACAGTGCTTTTCCGGGGATAAAAAATCCCCATAATATTTACATTTACCTACCCCTGCACACAAGGAGGATGCGACAAAAGGTTAATTTCTTAACAGGTTTGAATTCAGAGTTTTCCTTTTCCTAGACCGGTTGCCTAATCAAAGTTAAAGAGCCTAGTCTTCCCTACTATTTTATCCATAGCTCGAGGAAAAATTGTTGTATGCATACCTTTCTCAAGGGTATTAGCACTATGCAAAATGCAAACAGCCTCATCCAGGATTTGAACTCATCTAACCATGTCCATTTCCTATGACAATAACCATTACACCATGCCCCTCTATCAAAGTTATCTACTATTGTTATCTCTTGTCATACAAAGCCAAGCTTAGGATTTGTCAAATAATACACATATACACATACATATATATACACTGACATATACACACATACATATATATATACACTGACATCCATATATACACTGAAGTATACACAAATACGCACATCCATATATACACTGATATATTGGACATACATATATACATGACGTATACACGACGTATACAGACATACATATATACACTGACGTATACGACGTATACACACATATACAGACATACATTGACGTAGACAGTTTTTCATCTTTTAGGGTTTTTATTACATACATATCAATATTTAAGCATATTCAGAAATGTGAGTCACCCAGTGACGCTCTCATTCATTGCAGAAATAATGATCTCTTAATTGTGCTATGGAGGAATAAAATCGAGTTACTAATTATTGACATGAGTCTCAGATGTATTTTGATCGAGGTGGATAGTTTAAGGTCCAATTTATGGGTCACAGCCAAGTCTGACATACTATTTGCCCATTGTTGGAAGGAGAATAGTTGGATTCATACCTTTCTTAAGGGTATTAGCACCATGCAAAATACAAACAACCTCATCCAGGATTTGAACTCATCTTGCCGTGTTCATTTCTTATGACAATAACCATTACACCATGCCCCTCCAACAAAGTTATCTACTTTTGTTATCTCTTGTCATACAAAGCCAAACTTAGGATTTGTCAAATAATTAGCTTAAGTTGACATGAAACCTCCACTAATTGTAGGACCGTGTTTTCTCTTTGCTTTTTAGGTCACTTTATTCATCAATATTTATTAAGCATATTCAGAAATGTGAGTCACCCAGTGATGCTCTCATTCATTGCAGAAATAATGATCTTGAGAGATGATCTCTTAATTGTGCCATGGGGATATACCTAAGTTATTTATGTTCGGGGTATGACACTAAAATGCATCCAGTCGTAAAGCTCTGGGGAATTCGGAGTCACCAATTATTGACATTAGTCTCAGGTGTATTCTGATCGAGGGGGATAGTTTAAGGTCCAATTTATGGGTCACAGATATGTTTGAAAATTATTAGAACTAGAAAATATATATATATTTACCAACCCCTCCGCACGGGCAGGATGTGACACAAGGTCATTTCTTAAGCGGAGTTCAACAGGTTTGAATTCAGAGTTTTCAGACAGGTTTCTGGTTTGCAACAAGTGCTCTGTTGGCACTGTTTGATATTCATGAAGACTGGTTGCCTAGGTTAAAAAGCCTAGTCTGCCCTACTATTTATCCATAGCTGGAGGAGAATTGGATTCATATCTTTCCCAAGGGTATTAGCGCCAAGTGAAATGCAATTACCACATCCAGGATTTGAACTCGGGGCAACGAGTCCATTTCCCATGACTTTAACCATTACACCACATGCTTCTAGAACTAGAAAATATATATGTATATAATGTATTTAAGTTTTAATGTAATTAAGTATTATATTTATATTACAAAGGCAAATGAAACAAATAAAAATGCAGATAAAAAGATTTGAAACAGAGTGGGGGTATAATCGAAAAATAGAACAACTGAAATTTATCTTACATTTCTCTGGTAGTATCTGTTAAGGTCCTATCTATGGGTTAAATATACCTGTGTTCAAAATATTTCTACTAGATGGGAATACTGGAAACTATACAACTGTATGCAAATCATTTGTATTAGGAAATGATATCATATAATCATGCAAAAATCTCTTAACAACTACACAAAAAAATGTAAGTATAAACGTACAATGAATGTCATTCCCTAACCTCTTGGCAGAAAATAACCCCAAATGGGTTAACATGACATACCTTTAAAATCAACCAGTTGTATGGATTATAGTGATTGTACTTGAAGATACAAACTCCGACAATGGTTGATGGACAAAACATTTTATATACACAGCACAAGAATTAAACAGGGTACATAATACATAGAGGTGTACATAAACATACATACAAAAGTAGAGATAATGACACATTCATGAATGGAAAAACATAAAAGCAACAGACATGAGACTAGGAATAGTCCATGCTGTATGAATCACTTACAGTAATGTAAGGGGGAGCCAAAGCCTCAGCAAGAAGTGGGTAGACCAGAGTCTAACCCATAGTAGTGTCTTGTAGGTCGAGCAGCAGAGAAAGAGAAAGAGACGTTCAAACCAGCCACTTAAATATCAAAGGTCCCTAACGGGAACCAGCGAACTAAATGGGCAGACAACTCCCCAGGCGAATATGAAAATAACGCCACACAGTCAACCTATTGTTTACAAACTCACTTTTAACAACTTGATATAAATGGTCATTAAAACTTATCATAAATAATAAATAATTTATCATAATAACAGCTGTGAATAATAGAAATAATTAGAGTCATTTTGAAATTTAATAACATAAAATCTCTAATTTAATGTCTACATTGAATATTTACTGTTTTTTCTTTTTAATTTTTTAATATTTCAACATATTTAATAATTCTTTTTAATCATATTTTAATCATATTTTAATTTTTAATTATATTTAATATTATCTCATGTATTTAATTAAAAATATATTTCTCATATATTTAAATATATATAAAAATATATATATATAAAATATATTATATATTATAATTATAATATATTATCTATATATTATAATATAATTATAATATAAATCATATAATATAATATAATTATAAATCAAAATTATAATTATATATTATATATAAAAATATATTATCTATTATAATTATAATATATTATAAAAAATATATATAAAAATATATTATCTCATATATTCAATTAATCATATTTTAATCATATTTCAATAATTCTTTTTTAACCTTTTTTTATTCTTCTGGAGCAAACAAATTTTCTGTTTTTTTTCATGAAGGGCCGTTTAGCTTCCAGAAGAATAAAAAAGTGTTAAAAAAAAGAATTATTGAAATATGATTAAAATATGATTAATTGAATATATGAGATAATATATTTTATATATTAATTTTTATAATATATTATAATTATAATAGATAATATATTTTATATATAATATATAATTATATATTTTGATTTATAATTATATTATATTTATTATATGATTTATATTATAATTATATTTATATAATATAATAATATATTAATTATAATATATAATATATTTTATATATATTTTATATATATTTTTATATATATTTAAATATATGAGAAAATATATTTTTAATTAAATACATGAGATAATATTAAATATAATTAAAAATTAAAATATGATTAAAATATGATTAAAAAGAATTATTAAGATATGTTGAAATATTAAAAAATTAAAAAGAAAAAACAGTAAATATTCAATGTAGACATTAAATTAGAGATTTTATGTTATTAAATTTCAAAATGACTCTAATTATTTCTATTATTCACAGCTGTTATTTATGATAAATTATTTATTATTTATGATAAGTTTTAAATGACCATTTATATCAAGTTGTTAAAAGTGAGTTTGTAAACAATAGGTTGACTGTGTGGCGTTATTTTCATATTCGCCTGGGGAGTTGTCTGCCCGTTTAGTTCGCTGGTTCCCGTTAGGGACCTTTGATATTTAAGCGGCTGGTTTGAACGTCTCTTTCTCTTTCTCTGCTGCTCGACCTATGAGACACTACTATGGGTTAGACTCTGGTCTACCCACTTCTTGCTGAGGCTTTGCCCCCCCCTTACATTACTGTAAGTGATTCATACAGCATGGACTATTCCTAGTCTCATGTCTGTTGCTTTTATGTTTTTCCATTCATGAATGTGTCATTATCTCTACTTTTGTATGTATGTTTATGTACACCTCTATGTATTATGTACCCTGTTTAATTCTTGTGCTGTGTATATAAAATGTTTTGTCTATCAACCATTGTCGGAGTTTGTATCTTCAAGTACAACCACTATAATCCATACAACTGGTTGATTTTAAAGGTATGTCATGTTAACCCATTTGGGGTTATTTTCTGCCAAGAAGTTAGGGAATCACATTCATTATACGTTTATACTTACATTCTTTTGTGTAGTTGTTAAGAGATTTTTGCATGATATCAATATATATATTATATGATATCATTTCCTAATACAAATGATTTGCATACAGTTGAATAGTTTCCAGTATTCCCATCTAGTAGAAATATTTTGAACACAGGTATATTTAACCCATAGATAGGACCTTAACAGATACTACCAGAGAAATGTAAGATAAATTTCAGTTGTTCAATTTTTCGATTATAGCCCCTCTGTTTCAAATCTTTTTATCTGCATTTTTATTTAGTTTCATTTGCCTTTGTAATATAATATAATACTTAATTACATTAAAACTTAAATACTTATATACATATATTTTCTAGTTCTAGAAGCGTGTGGTGTAATGGTTAAAGTCATGGGAAATGGACTCGTTGCCCCGAGTTCAAATCCTGGATGTGGTAATTGCATTTCACTTGGCGCTAATACCCTTGGGAAAGATATGAATCCAATTCTCCCTCCAGCTATGGATAAATAGTAGGGCAGACTAGGCTTTTTAACCTTGGTTAGGCAACCAGTCTAGGAGAAAGAAAACTCTGAATTGAAACCTGTTGAACTCCGCTTAAGAAATCAACCTTGTGTCACATCCTGCTCGTGCGGAGGGGTTGGTAAATATATATATATATTTACATTTTTTTGTGAAACTGTTAAAGCCATTAATGGGACACTAAAACACATTAATAGCACGGGCCTTTCGGTGGGCTGTGTTTGTTAATGTAAATTAACAGCGTCGATCCAAGGAGGCTATCCCCCCAGTGCTGGGTTTATTGCCCAGCGCCTTTCTCGAGGGGTAAATAGTAGGGCAGACTGGGCTCTTTAACCTTGGTTAGGCAACCGGTCTAGGAGAAGGAAAACTCTGAATTCAAACCTGTTGAACTCCGCTTAAGAAATCAACCTTGTGTCACATCCTGCCCGTGCGGAGGGGTTGGTAAATAATATATAATTTTCTAGTTCTAATAATTTTCAAACATATCTGTGACCCATAAATTGGACCTTAAACTATCCCCTCGATCAGAATACACCTGAGACTAATGTCAATAATTGGTGACTCCGAATTCCCCAGAGCTTTACGACTGGATGCATTTTAGTGTCATACCCCGGACATAAATAACTTAGGTATATCCCCATGGCACAATTAAGAGATCATCTCTCAAGATCATTATTTCTGCAATGAATGAGAGCATCACTGGGTGACTCACATTTCTGAATATGCTTAATAAATATTGATAAATAAAGTGACCTAAAAAGCAAAGAGAAAACACAGTCCTACAATTAGTGGAGGTTTCGTGTCAACTTGAGCTAATTAGTTGACAAATCCTAAGTTTGGCTTTGTATGACAAGAGATAACAATAGTAGATAACTTTGTTGGAGGGGCATGGTGTAATGGTTATTGTCATAGGAAATGGACATGGTTAGATGAGTTCAAATCCTGGATGAGGCTGTTTGTATTTTGCATAGTGCTAATACCCTTGAGAAAGGTATGAATCCAACTATTCTCCTTCCAGCAATGGGCAAATAGTATGTCAGACTTGACTCTTTAACCTTGGTTAGGCAACTGGTCTAGGAGAAGGAAAACTCTGAATTCAAACCTGTTGAACTCCGCTTAAGAAATTGACCTTGTGTCACATCCTGCCTGTGCGGAGGGGTTGGTAAATATATATATTTTCTAGTTCTAATAATTTTCAAAAATATCTGTGACCCATAAATTGGACCTTAAACTATCCACCTCGATCAGAATACACCTGAGACTAATGTCAATAATTGGTGACTCCGAATTCTCCATAGCACAATTAAGAGATCATTATTTCTGCAATGAATGAGAGCGTCACTGGGTGACTCACATTTCTGAATATGCTTAATAAATATTGATAAATAAAGTGACCTAAAAAGCAAAGAGAAAACACAGTCCTACAATTAGTGGAGGTTTCATGTCAACTTGAGTATATATGTATGTCTGTATATGTGTGTATACGTCAATGTATATATGTTATGTCTGTATATGTGTGTGTATACGTCAGTGTAATATGTATGTCTGTATATGTGTATGTATACGTCAGTGTATATATGTATGTCTGTATATGTGTGTATACGTCAGTGTATATATGTATGTCCGTATATGTGTGTATACGTCAGTGTATAAATGTATGTCTGTATATGTGTGTGTATACGTCACTGTATATATGTATGTCTGTATATGTGTGTGTATAAGTCAGTGTATATATGTATGTCTGTATATGTGTGTGTATACGTCACTGTATTTATGTATGTCTGTATATGTGTGTGTAAACGTCAATGTATATATGTATGTCTGTATATGTGTGTGTATACGTCAGTGTATATATGTATGTCTGTATATGTGTGTGTATACGTCAGTGTATATATGTATGTCTGTATATGTGTATACGTCAGTGTATATATGTATGTCTGTATATGTGTGTGTATACGTCAGTGTATATATGTATGTCTGTATATGTGTGTGTATACGTCAGTGTATATATGTATGTCTGTATATGTGTGTGTATACGTCATGTATATATGTATGTCTGTATATATCAGTGTATATATGGATGTGCGTATTTGTGTATACGTCAGTGTATATATGGATGTCAGTGTATATATATGTATGTGTGTATACGTCAGTGTATATATGTATGTCTGTATATGTGTGTGTATACGTCAGTGTATATATGCATGTCTGTATATATCAGTGTATATATGGATGTGCGTATTTCTGTATACTTCAGTGTATATATGGATGTCAGTGTATATACATGTATGTGTGTATACGTCAGTGTATATATATGTATGTGTATATGTGTGTATACGTCAGTGTATATATATGTATGTGTATATGTGTGTATTATTTGACAAATCCTAAGCTTGGCTTTGTATGACAAGAGATAACAATAACAATTTGTTGGGGGGCATGGGGTAATGGTTATTGTCATAGGAAATGGACATGGTGAGATGAGTTCAATCCTGGATGAGGCTGTTTGTATTTTGCATAGTGCTTATACCCTTGAGAAAGGTATGCATACAACTATTATACCTCGAGCTATGGATAAAACAGTAGGGAAGACTAGGCTCTTTAACCTTGATTAGGCAACCAGTCTAGGAAAAGGAAAACTCTGAATTCAAACCTGTTAAGAAATTAACCTTTTGTCACATCCTCCTCGTGTGCAGGGGTAGGTAAATGTAAATATTATGGGGATTTTTTATCCCCGGAAAAGCACTGTCTAAACCCTACGTTTTGTAAGAGAATAGACCGTACTTCGATGCAGTGAGGAGATGGGTGCAGCTTTGAAGAAAGGAGAACAAAACGTTTACTATACGTAAAAACACAAACAAATATCAAACAGGGGTATACAAAAAGCCTAGAAAGAAACAACCAAATGAATTTATGGAATGTTCAAGAGTTCAATGAGTTTGTTTGGTAAAAGTACTTCTAGGAGAATTGAATGTATCAGAGGGGTTAAAGTGATGGTTTGCAGATAAAATTGCCTGCGGAAACTTAGCTGTTTATCCTTGATATTATTGTTCCACGTAACTGGTTGGGCCCTGAATAATTGGTTATTAGGAGTGCGTTTGCCGCTCTTGCTTCCAACGAGCTGGGGGTTCCTGGTCGTCGCCGTCTGGGGCTTCTGACGATACGGAGAGGTGAGGGTTCCGATTCTTCGCTGTCTGGTTTTTTTTAACAATACAGAGAGCAACTCTTTCGAAGTGTAGGTTGAGAGTGTAAAAACAGGCCGTTAACTCCGAACGCCAGAGTAGAGACGCTCAGAACGTTTTATTTATTTTTAATTCAATTTTATTCAAATCTCTACAGGCCGCCACCGGCGTTCGGTGAAAGAGGATTACCATTCCTTTAATAAATTTTCACAATATATATATATCTTATTATAATGGAGATTGTGTGTTTTTCTGTCTGTAACCGAAACTATATTACTACTCAAGTCACAATTGCCTTAGTTATTTAAGTAACGTTCTGAATTCTCCATGAATCTATTTTATCTAAACCTCAATTATTAATAAAATTGTCTTACATTATTAATACTGTTAACTATGTCTACATACTAACAACATGCAATTATATTTATATATACAACAAAATAGCGGTTTACAGTGTGAACGGGAAGGCTAATTTGCATATCAATATTAAAAAATCGAATTTAATAAATATGTGGTTAGTATTATTGATTTCTAACTGTTTGGTTTTATTTTAATGAATATAAGCAAAAATCTCTTCAATAAATCTTAAATAAAATCCATTAACATTTTATTCTTTACTTCCTCTTATAACTAAATACTTAAATTAGAAAGAATAGCAATGAAAGACGAGAGTGATGGAAGAGTAAATTTCAATTGTTCTATTTTATCGATTATACTCCCTGTTTCAAATCTTTTATTATACTCTCTCTGTTTCAAATCTTTTATCTGTATTCTTATTTAGTTTCATTAGCCTTTCTAATTTAATGCAATATTTTATTACATAAAACTTAAATACTTGCACCGGAGGGTGCATATATTTGCTAGTATATAAAAAAGTAATTGGTAATTTGCTTGAAGCATTGTTAAGTATGTTATAATGTATTAATTTGAAAGCAATTACAATGCAAGTAAAAAATAAAAACAAAAAGATGTTATTTTTTGTCCTATCGATTTCAATTTTTTTGAAATCGATAGGACAAAAAATAACATCTTTTTGTTTTTATTTTTTAGATTGCATTGTAATTGCTTTCAAATTAATACATTATAATATATATATATATATATATATATATATATATAGATGTGAGGTATCCAAAACTTGGTAGTAAGGGATGATTCTATATGTGATTTCTAAGACACACTGTATTATTATTGTATGATCCAGTATGTATAAATACAGTGAATCATTAAATCACTACAGAGAGATCAATGTATAATAATCTTTTTAGATTATATACAGAGCAATATTTATCTTTGAAAGGAACGAAAAACTCAACACCGTTATTCCATAATAAATTTATTTCGACCAAAATTGGGGCCTTTATGAATCTAAGTTGATTTAACAAAGCTCCCCAGAATCAAATCTCATCAGATGGATAATCATCAATAATTTGAATTGCATAACATAAAAATTTTCTCAATGTAGAATCTTCTTCCTCCACAAAAATTTTTTTCTTTACAAAATGTATACATTAAAAGACTGTCACTATGGTGACAGGAAGTCAAATGAGAAAAAAGAATATTTTTCAGGACCAAGATTTTTTAGGGGATAGTAGTCAGTGAAATTAACAACTATGAAAATTAAATAAGTCTGAATAAGTATGAAGCAAAGATAAAACAAAACAATATAAAATATAAAATATATAATATATATATATATATATATATATATATATATATATATAATTATTAAATATTATGATATATAAAAAATTATTATCATTATTAACAAATAAACATAGTAAAACCTTAAATATAATAGATAATATAATATTTTATAAACATAATATTAATAAAAATATACACATATCCTACATAATAAATATTAAACACATACATATACATACACACAACACACACACACACCACATATATATATATATATAATATATATATATATATATATGAGGTTAAGTAAACAAACAAATGTGTTTATTTTTATATGGCTTTGAGCGACTATTTTTGGATGATATGTGCTCAATTGAAGTCATACCTAATTTTGAAAATTAATTAATTAATAATTAATGAATTTTAGGCGGGCATATATGTTCAAATGTAAGGCTAAACAATCGAGAAAATGTCAATCCCGAATAGGTCGAAATGTACATTCAGGGATTGACATTTTCTTGATTTGTTTAGCCTTACATTTGAACATATATGCCCGCCTAAAATTCATTAATTATTAACTAATTAATTTCAAAATTAGGTATGACTTCAATTAAGCACATATCCTCCATATATATATATATATATATATATACATACATACACACACATATATGTACACTATACATATATATATATATATTAAAATCCTGGATGAGACTGTTTGAATTTCACATTGCGCTAATACCCTAAAAAAAGTAATTCTCTTCTTATTTGGGCTGAGGACTTTTCAACGTATTCTTTTATTAACTTTAGTCTGACAGATTACCATTTGAATGGAGAGCTCAGAGACGATTAGGCTTAATAGCAATAGCTTGTGAAATGGGTTTATTTACCATTTCTTTAAGACAGGCGCCTATTCACTTATCTTAGAATAGTCAGACAATGTTTTATAATGAGACTATCAGCTGATTTTGTAAATGGATCTATGGCAGAAAAGTGTGCCAGTATGTTACCTGAACTAGTAACAGCACTGTAAACAAGGATGTTTATATTTAGAAGGGATGGAATGACAGAGTCAAGGAATATGTGATGTTGGCATGCCTTTATGAGGATGATAATTCATGTCACTTCAGATGTTATATACTGGACCTGACAAGGAACACGGAACACTTGTATTTATAAAAAAATAAATCATATCTTTATTCTTTTACAGAAGGACGTTGCTAAGGATGCTGGTTATGGTTGCTAGGTACACGGTTTTTGATCCGGAAAGTGGCTATTTGCTTATTTAATAGTAGGCTGCTAAGGACACTCTTTACCGTTGCTAGGGAGGCCATTTTGACCCAGGAAGCTGTCTATGGACAGTATTGAAGCAAAGGAGTACATTTTAGACGGATTTTGTTGAATTTAGCTGTTTCTAGGGGCCGTTGCTAAGCGGCACTAACGGTTGCTAGGGACGCTATTTTTTGCTGAAAACGAGGCTAGGGTTATATTGTGGCTATTAAAACACAGAGAGAGGCAACTATTAATGCCAAGGGCTGTATTTGAGATAGTATATTTACCAAATTTTGTTAGACTCAGAGTTGTCAGCAGGGATTGCACGTAATCTGCAAGTGATCTTGAACCTGATCTCAGTCTACCCAACCCAGATTTCCACGGGCTTTTTATTATTGTTGAACTCACAGGGGTCACATCTCTTTGATCGTGACACCTATGCAGTTTTTCTGTAGACACACCTCCTTGTCCACGCAGCCTGTTTTCATTAGTTATGGGCTACACCTACAGATTTTTTTGCGCCTACACAGTGTCAAATGTACACCTCCATTTTTAGGTGCCAAAAGGTCAGTTCAATGCATATCCTGTTTTTGTTTACAGGCCCATGCTTGACACCCATGCACTTCCTGAATGCAGCCTGGCTCCAGGTGCAAACTGATTGACCAGGCAATATATTACACAGAGAAAATATTATTGTGATATATAAAGTGAATATTTTTAAATCTGGAGGTTTGGTTTCTTTGTTTAATAGCATATCAACCTTTTGGGTTACTTAATGCCAAAGGCATCCTTGTACAAGAATAGTAGTGTACTATTTAACCCATTGCTGGATGTATCAGGAGGTTCAAACCTTTTTCCAAGGATTTAGTCAAAAGTGAACACAATAATGCAACTGGAACTCAAACTCACTGGACCATTGACCTTTAGGCACCCCTTTTTGATCTCGATTCAGAAGGACATGTTTTTCATTTACACCGTCAATATCCGGTTGTTTTTAACAGACGATTTGTAGATTTTTTTAAAAATTATAAAAGTAAGCACTAACACTAACCATAACCCTAACCCCTAACAAACATGTTAACCCATTTGGGGTTATTTTATGCTAAAGGTTAGGGAATCACATTCATTGTATGTTTATACTTACATTTTTGGACCATATGACCTTTAGGCACCCCTTTTTGATCTCGATTCGGAAGGACATGTTTTTCATTCACATCGTCAATATCCGGTTGTTTGTTAACAGACGATTTTAGAGGTTTTTTAAATTATAAAATAACCCTAACCCTCCCCTAACCCTAACCCTCACCCCTAACCCTCACCGTAACCCTAACCCTAACAAAAAACGGATATTGAAGGTGTAAATGAAAAAACATGTCCTTCTGAATCGAGATCAAAAAGGGGTGCCTAAAGGTCATATGTCCACTCGCTTACTATAATGTCGCAGTCCAGCACATTAGCTATTATTCTCATTTCCCACCCCAGGCCTTGATCTAAGATCTACTCGTAGCCCTACCTATGACATCGAATTGAATAAAACTAGTACCCATATATAGTTAATCACCAGTTTTTTTCCAGAAGAAATTACATTTTAATAACTTAGACATTTAGATCAGACGGTGAGTCAACTCTACCAACAGAGTTGTTTTCCGCATTAGTTTAGTTATTATTAAACAAAGATTAAATAAAAATAAAATTACACAAACAATTTAGAGATTTTTTTTTATTATATTGTAATTGTTGTTCAGATTTTGAAGCAGAAAATAAAAAACAATCAAAATGTTTCACTATTTCAGACATTGATATTCTTAAAGTCTAAGAAATTTCAATGAACATTTTTCTTTTGTGATTTTAAAAACTTTAACATTACTGTAATGCTTAAATAATTCTTCTAAACAGTGAATTTTATATATTCATATATCTTTATTTTTCAAAGATTGTGGTTTCGTACACCCCCACACATACCAACACATTATTTGTCTGAATTTTTAGATCAGTCTTCATAATTTGTATTGATTTTTTTCTGTTGTCCTCATCTTTATTGTTATATAGGCAATGTTTTTGGCCGTTAAATAAAGGGTTTAGTTTAGGTTCCTGATTATTCTATGAAGGCTCCCAAGTTTGACAAGAAAAACCTAAAGAAGGCAGGAGGGCACATCGGCCGAAACATTCTATATATAAAGTAAAAATGAGTACAACAATATGAAAAATCTCAAAAATACACACACACATACACACATATACACACTAACACCATACTATATATATATATATATATATATGAGAAGAGAGAGAAGAGAGAGAGAGAGAGAGAGAGGAGAGAGAGAGAGAGAGAGAGAGAGAGAGAGAGAGAGAGAGTACCTTGACTCACATGAGGCCAAATTTATGAGGGCATGTATATTACAATAAAGATGAGACACTAGTAAAAAAAAGTCTCAACTTACACACACACACATTATATATATAGATGCGAATGATAATTTCTTTATTACTTTAAGCATTTGAAACAGATTTTTTTGTTGATTTTTTAAATTTTATATTGTCATGTCTGCTCAACTGTGGGTAATAAAAAAGATATTTGACTACTTGTCAGTAATTGTTATGAATTTCTGTTAAATCAATCTATCCAGATTTCAGCTAAATAGGGCCACAAGTAGTCAAATATCTTTTTTATTTATAAGTTTAATAATAACATTCCAAGTTTTGAAATTTTATATGCCAAAGAAATATTTATAAAACAAATAAATATTAAAAACATATAAAAGTAAGTAAAGTCATCGGGTGCCTAAAATTGGTATCAGCCAGACAGTTGGGGGAGTCTATCCCCTTTTAACTAGCAATAGACCAAGGTGATTGTTTTTAGTGTCTGGGTGGAGCGCACACCTACCATCAGCTCCTTACTTTACCGCACAGATCCCTGTGCTACTCATGTGCTGAGTTGACGAGGACCAGTATCAATCATTCCTGCCGAACGCCCTGCCAACTGAACTAACCGCTGCCCTATGTATCTATTATCTATCTGTTGAGATCTATCTTTTTTTCTTTAACATCTATGCCATCCTGCTTGTTCAAATCTATTCAATGTATCTATCTGCTAATATCTATCTAAATTCTAATTCTTTGTGTCTCTGTCTCTGTCTCTCTGTCTCTGTCTTCTGTCTCTCTGTCTCTCTGTCTCCTCTCTCTCTCTCTTATATATATATATATCATTTGAATAAAAAAATTAAAACTTCGTCTTGATACTTTATGGCCAGATCTCATATTGTGACGCTATATGATCTATATATATTGGGCTAGAGGCCACATGGTTAGAGTTGTAGGAAATGACTCGTCAACCAGAGATCAATCCTGGAAAAGATGTTTGCATTTCACATGGCGCTAATATCCTGGAAATGTATGAATCCAATTCTCCTCCAGTTATGGGTAAATAGCAGAGCAGACTGGCTCTTAACCATGGCTAGGTATTCAGTCTAGGAGAAGGAAAACTCTGAATTCAACCTGCTAAACTCTGCTGAAGAAATTGACCTTGTGTTGCATCCTGCTCATGCGGATGGGTTGGTATAATATATATTATTATAATAATATATATATATATTATATATATAATATTCTATCATTTGAATTAAAAAAAACAAAAAAACTTCAGTCTTGACTTTATGACCAGATCTCATATCTGATGCTATATGATTTATTATATTAGAGTAAATAACTTTTAACCTAATTAAATCAGTATGTGAATATGTTGGGAACACACTAGCAGCAGCCAGAAACAGGTCAGGTGACAAGACCCCCCCCCCCCAAAAAAAAAAAACACAACTCTCCTAGAGAACTGCCAGTAACACAAGAGATGAGTAACAAACTCAGATAATGGATATTAGATTATAACGCATTACACATTTGGAGACTCACTGATCCGTTAGAGATCACACCATGTGTAAGAACTGTAGAGTTGTCGTATATGTATTTGTGGTATAATGTAAATCGTAGATGGACTTGTCGAGCTGAGTTCAAATCCTAGATAAGGCTGTTGCATTTCACATTGCGCTAATACATAGGGACAGGTATGCACCAACTACTCTCCTCCAGTTATGAGAAATTATAGGGAGACTGGGATTGGATCTAGGTAACCAGTTTAGAGAATGAAACTTAGTTAAGCCTGTTAGTAATTAATGTAGTTATATATATATATATATATATATATATATATTTCAATTAAGCCATACAAGGACAGAATATGGGCAGGCAGATTTGAGTGGGGTAGGAGGCAGACTGATAGATCAGAGACCCATTATGTAACACATTTCACTGAACACAGTACACACAGACGACACAACACACCACATATATAATTATATAAATTATATATATATATATATATATAATTATGTATATATAATATTATATATATCACATGCGTTTCTATGAAAAGTAAAGTCGCGGGTGGCTAAAGTCTGTATCAACCAGACAGCGAGGAGTCTATCCCCTTTTCTATAGCATAGACCAAGGAGATGATCTCTCCT
>CM042142.1:113861212-113980361 GCA_023376005.1 Doryteuthis pealeii
TTTGGGGTTAATAGGCAAAAACATGAGTTTGATAAACAAAATTGTATCATGCATTAAGAATGAATTTATTTCAAAACTTTGTCGGCATTAAATGACCCACCGAGTTGATATGCCGTAAAACAAAACAAAATCAAACCAAATCAAAATGGATATATTATGTGTATTATTACATGAAAGCGATTGTTTGCTCACACGATGGTGTCAGTACTATTGTATGGCTGTACCATCTGAACATTAGTAAAACGTTTGGAATAAAAGTTAGATAGGAACTATACAATGATACTGAATAAATCCTGGACGCAGCATCCCACAAAACAGCAGCTGTACAGCCACTTACCCCCATCTCATAAACCACACAAGTAAGACGAACAAGATATGCTGGATACTCCTGGTGGAGCACAGACAAACTCATAATGACGTTCTCCTGTAGACTCCTACATCAGTGTTGGCCGACCAGCAAGTACTTGCATTCATCAGCTCTGCGCGGACACTGGATTCAGTCTAGAGGAGCAACTGAGAGCAATGGCCGATATTGACAGTTGTCGAGAAAATAAAACAGATTATTAACTCACGACTCAAGGTTTCACGTCTCCGATCATCAGGTATATAGGTAATCCACGCGTTTGGATTATTCCGAGATTTTTATTTGTTTTTAATAAACTTTAAAAAACTTTTTTTGGGTGACAGCAATGTGGATGGTATAATAACAATAATAATAATAACAATAATAATAATAATAATAATAATAATAATAAAACGGATCACCTGATCCCAGCAAGAAGACCAGACCTAGTGTTGATAAACAAAAAAGAAAGAACTTGTCAACTGGTGGATTTTGCAGTGCCAGCAGATCACAGGGTGAAGCTAAAGGAAAATGAAAAAATGGACAAATATCTGGACCTTGCCAGAGAACTGAAAAAGTTATGGAATATGAAAGTGAAAGTGATACCAATTGTAGTTGATGCACTTGGAACAGTCCCAAAAGGATTGGAAAAGGGTCTGGAAAGTTTGAAAATCAGAGGAAGGATTGAAACCATTCAGAACACTGCTCTGCTACAATCTGATAGAATACTCAGAAGAGTCATGGAGAACTGAGGAGACTTGCTGTCACTTAGACTCCAGTAAAAGACCATCAGCTAATGCTGATGTGAAAACTCAAAAGGAGCAAATAATAATAATAAGTCAAGTAAGTCAATAATAATAATAATAATAATAATAATAATAATAATAATAATAATAATAAGACACGTGACCTAATCCTGTGCCAAATTAGAAAGCAGAAATTTCATGGTGGCATGTCGAGACAATAGTAAATAGATTTACTATTGTAGACGGGTATGGGAGTCAGGAATTCTCAAAGACGGTAATATTTAATTGAAATAAATTTATAACCGGTTACAGAACCGACATTTAAGCCTTTTCTTTACCAATCCAATAAGTATCGTTCGGTATAGGATTATCAAATTATCATACATCGATCTCTCAATATGGACCACTAATTTTTAATATAGCTATATTAAAAAGACTCTGAATAGAATCATTCCCTTCACGAACTTATCAGGTCATATATATATATATATATATATATATATATATATATATATATATATATATATATATATATATATCCAACAATTATGTTGAACGATAAAAGGAAAGAAAATGTTGTAAGGATAAAAATTATTTATTGGAATGTCGACACGTGTTTCGACCGAGAGTTTTTCCTTGTATACATTGTATTCTATTTATTATTACTTTAAATACAAAATAGAATAAAATATTTAAAATATTAAAAAAATTAAAGTATACAAAAGTATATGTATGTGTATATATATACTTTTAAGTATACAGAAGTGTAATATATATATATATAATATATATTATATATATATAATATATATATATGTGTGTGTGTGTGTGTGTGTGTGTGTGAAGAGATGGAAGTGAATCTGACGGTATGTAGTATATTAAGAAAATTGAAAAAAACAGGTTTAAATAAGTTAAGTGGTAAGTTTATTGGCCGACGCTGCAGTGTTTCGATCTATTAATTAGATCATCTTCAGGGCATTTTTTGGCATATGGAAGGTGATAAAATTTTTTTATCACAGAATAACGAGAAAATCAAGCGATAGTCCATGTTTATCCAGTCTGTTATATATATATATATATATATATATATATATATATATATATATATATATATATATATATATAACTTATGCCTAGTTATATGGTATTAAGTCTACCTGTCAAATACAAATAATTATCGAACAGATCTATTTGACTTATAGTTGAAACTCTAACCGGTACTAGCACTCCGGGTCAGAGTGGATCAGGGGTTAATAGCAATGAAAGGGTACTCCACACTCCCAAAACTCTCAGAACTGGAGCCTCACCATCAGATACAATTTATTATTACTCTCAGGATAATCCTCTTTTGGGCAGGGGGGGGTAGGTATTACACCTCTGTATAAGCTAAAGTCATCCTATTCTAATCCCCAGTGTTTTGTGATTGTTTTTGGTTGGTTTCTTTTTAAATAGTATTTTCTGGTTCCTTTTTAAAATATCAAATAACCTTTTAGAAATAGAAATAGAAATATTTTATTTACAGATAGAAAGAATTACAACCAAATTCATCAATATTAGTATATTACATCCATGACAATTAGTATTACATTCAGGAAAAAATTGTATATTACATTCACGAAAAGGTAGTGTAATTACATTCAGAAAAATTAATATATTACATTTACTAGGTGGAGCTCTCTAAGTAGTTTAACTAACGAGAAGAGAGCCCCTTAAAGTTTCCTTACTCTTAACTTATATATATATATATATATATATATATATATAATTTTTGGTGAGGTACCAAGTTTTTTGGTGTTAGGATGATTCTAAACTGGTTATTTTCTCCATCAATTCATCAAGGTCAAGACAAATGAGTGCCACATTTGGATAAATAGATAATATCATTTGGTTTTAGAAAAACACGGGAATTAAGTAGAAAAACCTAAGCGCCAACTCATAAGGAAAAAAAGACTACTAAGAAGGGAGCCGGCATAGTATTAAAAAACTACCAACCAAGAAAGGTTAAGAAGAAAGAAAATACGATACCATCCCTGAGAGCAGAGTAAGATGTATAAATGTAAGCTGAATTTAATTTTTTGCCAGTTTGAATAAAGAAAGCGATCTGATGTAACTTGTAGGGTCTCAGATACCCACGGGTGGCAATGGACCATAATCGGTATATACCCGGTCTTTAAGCTTTTTTCTTTACACACACACACACACACACACAACACACATATATATATATATATATATATATAACGGGGGAAATTGAACTGTTCTTAGCTTGGATTTGATACAACTTGTTTTTGTTTTTATAAACGTGTTTGTATTCGTTTGATACTGCAACTCGAATTTCCTGATCACTTGAACCGTGACCGTTTCTTTGTTATTGTTTCACGGTATGGCTATATAGAGTTGTTTTTATTTATTTTCGCTTTTTAAAAAAAAATATTCATTCATAACATTATTAAGTGACCATTATCGATGGAAAACTCCCAAAGGATCAATGTAAGGGGCCCATTTTCATATGATAACGTTACAGAAAGACTTTACAATTCAAAACGTTCCATCTACCTATTTGTACTAATATATAATTCACCTTCACGGAAGTTCACAATAAGACGGGTCCATCGAACTGATATGAATCCACACTTTGTATCCTTACAGGATATGATAATACATGTGTAATGGTTCATAAGCAGTAGATTCTTGTTAGACCAGGTTTATGGAACAAAGGAATAAAGGATCATATTCTAAAAATAGACAAAGCCAGACTGACTGACGCCAAAATTCAAAACTCCCGCGAACTAACGGACATTCGGAGGAGGAGAGAGAATGAAGATAGCAGCAGAACAAGCAGAAAGGCAGTTGTCAGCGAACAGACAAATCCCAAATATCAATCCTCCTCGAACCGGGTGAACAAAATACAAGTAAGCTTTAACACTAATATGAATTTATAAAAAGGGAAATTCATTAACCAAACCACACCTTTGTAACTTGTTGTTCATTTGATACAAATTATAATACACATATACAGGACAATTTTGTTACGACTCAAACGTCTTTGTTATTACTTGTACTGTTTTGCTTGTTTCTTTAATGTTATATTTTACATAAAACTGCATCCAACCTACATACAACACATATAGAGCCCGGTAGTGGCTGGAAAAAAAGGCACCAATCAAGAACTATAAAAGAAAATTATGCTTAAAATTACGAATAACTATCTAAGCTATTTTTCGTTTGTTACAGACATTTAAATTTAATCTTATTTCACGTACACATCTAAAAACCATCTATGACTACCTCGTTTTATTTCCACATTTTTCAAACAAGTATTAACAGTTGCTTACTGAAATCTGAGCGACAGAAAAACTTCCCAGGTCGCCAGGACTCTTAAATATTCTAGCTGCACTGTTAAGATCAGGTCGGTTGGTTGGTTGGTTGGTTGGTTGGATTTTCGGCAAGTCAACCCTTGGCTTATTTTATGACGAAGACGTTTTTGTTTTATCTTTTTTTTAAAACTAAATTTAAAAAAAATACATTTGTAGACTCATTTTTGAAAAATCTATTAAGATGGGAACCTAACAGGTACTCCCACTCCAAATCAGTGTGAACCTGGAATTAATGGCAACCAAGGAATACTTCACACATCTCAGAGATCCAGAATTGGAACTTCATCACTAGATGCAGTTTAACTTCTGAAGTTGACGGTGATACCAATTGTAGTTGGCGTCCTTGGAAGGGTTCCCAAAAGTCTGGAAAAGATACTGGGGGAATTTCAGATGAAAGGAAGAATCGAGGCTGGTCAGACCACGACTGTTAAGATCGGATAGGATCTTAGAATAGTCCTGGAGACCCGAGGAGACTAATCACTCAACCTTCAGTGAAAACCCACCAATTAGAACAGGTATAAAAACTCTCAAGAAGGGCCGCCTTTGAAGTGAAGAGTGACGCTTCGTCTTATCTTATTCACCACCGTAGACCAAAAGACTACATTAAAATTTCCATCAACTAAATTTATCTCAAAGTTTACCGTATTTGGGGTCGGAGCTTCGGATTCCCTTCATCAATTTACGAATCTAGTTATCATAATTTGCTTTAACACTAATATGAATTTATAAAAAGGGAAATTTATTAACCAAACCACACCTTTGTAACTTGTTGTTCATTTGATACAAATTATAATACACACATAAAGGACAATTTTGTTACGACTCAAACGTCTTTGTTATTACTTGTACTGTTTTGCTTGTTTCTTTAATGTTATATTTTACATAAAACTGCATCCAACCTACATACAACATATATAGAGCCAGGTAGTGGCTGGAAAAAAGGTACCAATCAAGAACTATAAAAGAAAATTATGCTTAAAATTACGAAGATCTATCTAAGCTATTTTTCGTTTGTTACATGTGACCCATAGGTGGGACTTTAACTGGTATTACCATTCCGGGTCAGTGAGGACCTGAGGTAATGGTGTCATTACACTTTGCAGCTTAGTACGATCAAAAAGTGTAATACGGCCGAAATGATCAGAGTAAGAATCGAGGCCATCCATACTACAACGCTGTTAAGATCGACTAGAATACCTAGAAGAGTCTTGGAGACCTAAGGAGACTTGTTGTCACTCAGCCTTCAGTGAAACCCCACCAGTTAGAACTGGTGTGAAAACTCGAAAGATAAGGAGGAAAGATAGGAAAAAATAAAGCACCACCTTTCAAGTGAGGGGTGAAGGTATACTGACGCCTCGTCTTACCTTGTTCAATTTCACCGTAGACAAAAAAACTACATTAAAATTTATACCATCTAATTATATCTCAACGTTTACTGCATTAGGTGTGAGACGTATTTCATTCATTAGGTCACGAATCAACACAGTTATATGGTTTCAAATATTCTAGTACTGAATTTTGCAATAGAACTATTTGGATCATAGATGGGACTGTAGCCATAGTCTGTCCCTGCTGGGATAGACTCGCCCCCAAAAGGGTTATCTTCCTTTACTGCGAGGTTTTCGTCAATAGGTGGCTGGGTATTTAACCAGCAGCCCGAGAAATTCACACTCTCTTTCTCTTGGTCTAGCATCAACATAACATGGGCTAGATGCGTGGTGTCTCTGTCCATTAAGTGGTGGACTTTTCCCCCCAACTATCAGTAAGTGACACAATTATTTTTCATCAACTCTTGATCACTTCTTTATTTTAGTCCTATATGTTTTGTATCTATTTTATGTATGTCATTGTATTTGATCATCATCCATGCGCTCAGACAATAAAGTCTGTATTTTGTTATATCTCTTTGTCCGGATTATATATATATATATATATATATATATATATATATAATATAATATATATATATATAATAATATATAGAGAGAGAGAGAGAGAGAGAGAGAGAGAGATTGGATATGCACCTGAAAGTTTATTCCTTGTTCGAGATGTCTACCTAAATCAACTTTTTCATGATATAAATTGAGCCTAACGTTATAGAAGTACTATCTTTTTAATATCTAATTTGTAGAAAATTATTTTTCCAGCGCTGACTAGAATATCTTGAAAATCTAATATAAACTTATGAAAGTTTTCCAGGCGAGTCTTCATGATTCAATTCACATTGAGATTCTCTAAATAAATATCATGACAAAAATAGAAAGAAAAAACAATAAAAAAACATCCATATAAATATTCAATATCGTCTTTGAACTAAGATCAGGTGATGCTATAAATTATAAGTTAATGCAGAAAGGAATATAAATGTAGAACGACAGGGTAGAAACAGTCTACCGTTGGGAACTTTGCAAAAGATTCATGTAAGACAATTGTATAAACACGATCGATCGATTTAATGGCATATCAACCTGTCTAGAGTTATTTTTTCTCTGAAAGTTTGAGATAAGGCTTGATGATTACTATTATCTGCGTTATTCGGACTATTGTCCTCATCTTCATTGTTATCTGTACAACGTTTCGGTCGATATGCCCCCCGGTCTTCTTCGGGTATTTCTTGTCGGACTTGGGAACCTTCTCGGACTTGAGAACCTTCCTTTCGGACTCGGGAACCCTCTTGTCGTAATCGGGATCCATCAAGAAACTTTGAACCTAACCCTTTATTCGATCCACGGGGGTATCCTGCTGCGCTTGATCAGGATTGAACCTGCAATCTAGAGATGACTTTCACTTAGAACTGTCTTAACCTAACTCCTTTATCCACTAGGCCATGTGTCGAATTGGACAATCCAGTGTGAATTCTGGGAACTTATAAACCTAATGTCTTGTTTTGGCTAGAATATCTACCTATTCACTTATGTATGATTATTTACCTAGACTCATATTGGGAGTTTTTTTTTTTCTGTCTAGAGTTATTTTATGCCTAAGAGGTTAAGGAATTTGTACATTGTATATTTATGTTTACAATCTTGTTTATTTCCTTTTTTGTACTCTCTTATATATGAAGATTTCCTATCTGATATATTAAAAAAAATGCAAAGAAACCTATTTGACCCAAAGATGGGACCCTAACAGGTACTACCACTCCAATTCAAAGTGAACTTGGAGTGATGGCAATAAAGGTGTATTCTAAACTCTCCAGAGAAATAATCAAATTTTAATAGAGGGTGGGGGCAAAAGGCGAAAAAACGAGTAGCTAGCTACTCATTTTTTCGCCTTTTGACCACCCACTTCTATTGTAAAATATATACATTTTTTAAATAATGAAACTTTGAGTGGGTCTTTTTAAAGCTCTAATAAAAACAATATTAAATATTATGGTAAGAGATGTCTGTTTTGGGGTTTATAAAGTGTAATTCAATTGAAATAATAATCTTTTTATAATTTTGATTTTAAAATGAGTTCAATTGAATTATACTTTATAAACCCATAGATTGAAACAGACATCTCTTAGCATAATATTTAATATTGTTACTGTTTAATATTGTTATTGTTACTATTGTTATTGTTTAATATTGTTATTGTTTAATATTGTTATTAATTGTTACTATTGTTAATATTGTTACTGTTTAATATTGTTATTGTTACTATTTGCTTAATATTGTTATTGTTTAATATTGTTATTGTTACTATTGTTTGTTACTATTGTTATTGTTTAATATTGTTATTGTTTAATATCATTATTGTTACTATTGTTTGTTTATATTGTTATTGTTACTATTGTTATTGTTTAATATTGTTATTTTTAATATTGTTATTGTTACTATTGTTATTGTTTAATATTGTTACTGTTTAATATTGTTATTATTACTATTGTTCCTGTTTAATATTGTTACTGTTTAATATTATTATTTTACTATTGTTATTGTTTAATATTGTTATTGTTACTATTGTTACTGTTTAATATTTTTACTGTTTAATATTGTTATTGTTACTATTGTTCCTGTTTAATATTGTTACTGTTTAATATTATTATTTTACTATTGTTATTGTTTAATATTGTTATTGTTACTATTGTTACTGTTTAATATTGTTACTGTTAATATCATTATTTTACTATTGTTACTGTTTAATATTGTTACTGTTTAATATTATTTTACTATTGTTACTGTTTAATATTGTTACTGTTACTGTTAATATTTACTGTTTAATATTGTTATTGTTACTATGTTATTGTTTAATATTGTTACTGTTTGATATTGTTATTGTTAGTATTGTTATTGTTACTATTGTTCTTGTTCCTATTGTTACTGTTTAATGTTGTTACTATTGTTATTGTTAATATTGATATTGTTACTATTTATTATTGTTATTGTTTAATATTGTTTTTTCTATTTGTATAACTCATACTGTAGGATTTATTCCATTTTTTACATACCATATATATATATATATATATATATATATATATATATATATATATATATATATATATATATATATGAATGAATGAATAATACGAAATAGGTCATTATTACTATTGTTGTTGTAGCTATTGTTAGATATCTATTTGTTTTCACTGTTTGGTGAATATTAATAAATTGATTAATATATTTTTCATCAGCCTACTTTTTTGTTTATATAATTCATGTCTCTGCAGACCCCAGGCTACAGCGGTACCTTGGTCTATTTATAAGCAGTCCATCTCAATATTTTCACTTAGCCGGTCAATACTGACTTGCCACCGCGTCTTTATGCTGCTGGTTTGCTTAAAATGGATTTATTCGACCGAACAGTCAATTCGTGTTTGTCATCGACCAAATCAACCGTGAAAGGCAGATGCACCTCCCCCCCCCCGGTGGTTTCGTACTCGCCAGAAGCGACTGATCCGCATCCTGACAGTCAGAGCCAATTTGCCGATTGGAAATGCTTTTCTTAACATACTCATTATAACTTAGTCTCGTAAAACATACTAGCTGCTAAAAAATGTTAGTGTATCAATAATTAGTCAATTAATGATTCATATGACAGGGTGAACCCTCGCCCCCCCCAAAAAAAAAGCAGAACACAAATGAATTTTATTTAATCTTATCAATGTCTATAAAATTTCAAGAATTTTTTTGGTTATTTCCTAGTTGAGTAAACATGATATTACAAGGTGACCCAGAAAAAAACAGAACCTAAATTATTTATTTTCCCATTAAACTAACCCTAAACCCCAACCCTAACTCCCCTAGTTGAGTAACATGATATTACAGGGTGACCCAGAAAAAACAGAACCCAAATTATTTATTTTCTCATTAAACTAAACCTAAACCCCAACCGTTACCCTAACCCTAAACCGTAACCCTAAACCCTAACCTCCCCTAGTTGAGTAACATAATATTACAAAGTGACCCAGAAAAAACAGAACCCACAAATTTTGTAATAAAACTGTTAATTTTAATTTTTTAAAATTTTAAGTCCAACAAGGGTTATGGTTAGGACTTAGGGTTTAGGGTTAGGGTTGGGGTTTAGGGTTAGTTTAATGGGAAAATAAATAAATAATTTGGGTTCTGTTTTTCTGGGTCACTCTGTAATATCATGTTACTCAACTAGGGGGTTAGGTTAGGGTTAGGGTTAGGGTTATGGGGGGTTTAGGGTTAGTTTAATGGGAAAATAAATAAATAATTTGGGCTCTGTTTTTTCTGGTTCACTCATGTTACTCAACTAGGAAATAACCAACTGTTTTTCCTTGGTTGAACATGATATATTGCGGAAATGTATTTTTATAATATTTTAAGCACTAAGTTGACTGTATATTCTGAAAAAAAAAATTAAGATTAAAATTAACTGTTTTATTACAAAATTTGTGGGTTCTGTTTTTTTTTTTTATCACCCTGTATAATCTGTTTTGTTGTCATTTATAGTGTATTATGAGCAATGGCCACCAGCGAAGCCATATACATTTACCTGTCTGTGATGTTTATTAACTAATAAGTCATCACAGAAGCAGAGGTCAATGTTAGTGTATCAATAAATAGTCTATTAATGATTCTTATTATAATCGGTTTTGTTGATATTTATAGTGTAGTACGAGCAATGGCCACCAGCGAAGCTATAGACATTTACCTGTCAGTGATGTTTATTAACTTATAAGTCATCACAAAGGCATTGGTCAATGTTTTTTGCTGCAATAAAAAAAGTGTGAAAGGCTGATTTAAGTAACTAAATTCTGCCTGTAGGGTAGATTTTCTGCTAGTCTTTAAAATCCAGAATTTCCTCATTAAGACAAAAGAAAAAGTGAAATCTGTTTTGATACGATACTGTATGTTCACTCTGCATTTCTCATTATTTCAGAATTAAAAATTCGGACCATATGACCTTTAGGTACCCCTTTTGCGATCTCGATTCGTGGGGATATTTTTTCCATTTACACCGTCAAAATCCGGTTAATTGTTAACAGACGATTTTTAGATTGTTTTTCAAATTATAAAACTAACCCCTAACGCTAACTCCTAACAAACAAACGTGTCCTTTCTTAATAGAGATCAAAAAGGGGTGCCTAAAGGTAATATGGTCTGCATCATGATTATAGCGGGAATCCAACAAGTCTACTGGTAGTCTAAGCAAAAAGTAAAGTCATCGAGATGCCCTAAAATCGATATCAACCAGACAGTGAGGGAGTCTATCCCCTTTTCACTAGCGCTAGACCAAGAAGATTGTTTTTGCGTCTGAGGTGGATCGGCACATTTACCATCAGCTCCTTATTTTACCATACCGATCCCTATGCTACCCATGCGCTGAATTGGCGAGGAGCCAGTATCGAACCAGGAACCTTGTTGTTCCTGTGCGGACGCTCTACCGACTGAGCTAAACCAGTCCCTATGCACTTTATTAAAGATTTTGATTGCCAATATTCAGGTATGTGTTTATCTTTCTTTAAAAGTAAAAGAAAGAAAGATGGGTTATTTCCTATAAGTCTAACATAAACAAAGGGGAACCACTCTTGACTGATAAATCATTTATTTGTTTTCCCATTCAACTAACCATAAACCCTAAACCTAAACCTAAACCCTAAATCTGTCTTTTTTCCTAGTAGATCAATAATCAATAAATAGAATAATTTATCAGTTAAGAGTGGTCCCCCTTTGTTTATGTTAGATTTATAGGAAATAACCGAAAGATGTTATTGGAAGTGTATATGCTACGTCTTAAAAAATAGATGAGGAGGAGGTAAATGACAGCAGGAAAAAGAAAGAAAGAAAGAAAGAAAGAAATGAAGTAATCGCTTTCTGTTTCCGAAATAGCCAACTTAATTTCAGCCGGGCAAATAACCTCGATCATTGGAAGCGTGTTGGATTATGTGCCAACCTGTTAACACAGTGAAGCAAACAAAGACGTTTCCCAAAAGTGACACAGAAGGCGATGGAATCGGTTGGTAAATTTCTTAATCCGATTATATAGGATTGAGCGATAGAATGATGGGGGGGGGGGTAAAAAAGGTCGAACGTTGGGAAGATTGCGGTGATTAAAAAAAAAGGGTAGATCATTGGGAGGATTGCCGAGAGGTAAAAAAGAAGAGTTAAGCGTCGGTAGGATGGTGGAGAGATTTTTTGTATGTACAATATTTTCTGTAAAGCTTCTGTTTTCTGCATTTGTTTTCTGCATTATGCTAAGTCCAATAGAATTTCCGGATCATGTGACCTTTAGGCACCCCTTTTGCGATCTCGATTCGTGGCGATATTTTTTTCCATGTACACCGTCAAAATCCGGTTAATTGTTAATAGACGATTTTTAAATTTTTTTTTAATTATAAAACCCTAACCTGTAGAGAAGGGTCGAACTTCTGTAGCGAGATCGAACGGCAAAACCCACAAACTTAATGCAATTAATTCTTGGAATACTGTTCAGTCGTTATTTTTTGATAAAGAAAAGATGAAGCTTGTTTCAGTAAATTATCTTGTCCTTAAAACACTTTTGAAAAATCATTTTATTGCCTCTTATAAACAACAGATTTGCATTTAGATTCTCACACGGCTAATTTGTCTCATGATATATATGTATATGTTTACGTTGTGTGTTTCATGTATTGTTTCCTGTGAGCGTCCAAGGGTGGTCATGTCCATGGGATTAGCTTCACGCTATTAGGCATGGCCTCCCTTCAATAGTAGTTTAAACCAATAAACTTTTTCTTTTACTTATATTTTTTTAAAATAATTTGTACTACTATTGATTAATAAATTTCTTATTCTTCTTATTCTTCTTTGATGAGCCAACAACGGTCCGTTGGTCGAAGTGACAGCGAGTGGCATGTTGTGTGTGTGGGCGGGAGCAGAGAAGGTGAAATGTGACGAGTTCGAGGTGGACACGAGACGAGTTGTGAAGGCGGGGTGAAAGCGTGAGTGTCCTTGAGGCCGCGATTTGTATTTTGCGAGTCTCGTGGCTGGCGAGACGAGAGTTGTGACGTGTGAAAATTTCGGCCAGAACTAATATAAAAGGAGAAGTTTGGACAGAGCGAGGGACGGTGGCAAAGAATGAACAAGACAGGATTAGTTTGTCAGAGTTCATCTTCTCAAAGTTGCAAAAAGTAAATTTGCCTGTGATACGTGTTTCCTTGTAGAATGCAGAGGTCAAGCTTGGGCGTTGGCATCAGATCAAAAAGCCAAGTCTTACGTTGTTTTTGGCCAAATCATAACCCTAACCCTAACCTCTAACCCTAACCCCTAACAAACAACCTGATTTTGACGGTGTAAATGAGAAAAAAGTGTCCTTGTGAGTTGAGATCGCGGAAGGGGTGCCTAAAGATCATATGGTCCGAATTTCCTTCTCTAGACATAACTTCGGGGTCTGTTTACATCTTCTACACGTTCGGTGCATACTGTTGCGTTACGCTCTCCTTTCAGAATGGAGAGATGATGTGTTGATTGTAGAAATATTTGTATACTTATCTTTCTGGACCGGTATTACAATTGGAAGAGGCTCGAATCTTGGTGGCTGAGGCGATGCTGGAGCTGGCTGGCAATTCCTGGATGTTTGGAGTCTGGAAACCAACTTGGAGTGTTGGGGATATCTTGCCTTGTGCCCTTTAACATTTTTAGCAAAAAAAACCCCCAAAAACTTAACATACCTCTATGAAGTTTATTCATTCCTGTGTTAATGAGAAACATGAGCTTGATGAGACCTTGCGATTTCTTCAATGTTTGGTCTTATGTTTGAGAGACAAACTCTTATTTCCTCATCAATGCATTGAAGAGTTCCTCTCTTTTTACACTTAATTGTTGCGAAGGTTGAAAATCCCAGTTCACATAAATATGAGGTGGAAAATTGCAATAAAATAATTTTTCTCAATAAAATTGTTTAAAACCTGTGTTTTTATTTAGTTGCAAGAAAAGTAACTTATAACTATCATAATAGTGTCGCAACGAAACAAGCAGAGTGTTCGTAAAGAAATGGTATAATATAGTAACTTAGTATACATTTGCTATTCATATATGAATAGATTTTTCAGGAATACTACGGAGCGCACCTGAAAAAGCTCTGGGGCGCACCAGTACGCGCACTATTTGAGAACCGCTGCTTTAAAGACTGACCCCGTATGAACTTACATACAAATGCCATTTAAATGACTGTATAGTAGTCATGGCCTCTCTTCCCATGGTAAGAGACCCAAGGTCACTTGTTGCTATGCACTGGCATGCTAATTACCTAGTACCTCAGAGCTAATCAAGTGCTGTACGTAGGTGTTAGGAAAATTGTGCGTGACCAAGTGAGACTCAGATAAAAGCCGCCAGAATTCTTTCCTTGGGGAGTTTGTGGATTTCTGCGACCGGAGAGTGTATGACAGGAGAGTTATGGAAGGCCAGAGTGACATTTAAGAACTTGCTTCTGATTTTAATTGATTGATCTTAACAGCATATCAACCCATCTGTTATTTTATGCCTCCGAGGCCAAGGAATTGCATTCATTGTTCATCTATATTTACAATTTTTTTATGAAACTGTTAAAGCCATTAATGGGACACTAAAAAAAAGTAAGTAAAATCGTCGGGGTGGCCTAAAGTAGATATCAACCAGACAGCGAGGAAATCTATCTCCTTTTCACTAGCGCAAGACCATGGAGATTAGTTCTACGTCTGCGAAGAAGCGCCACACCTACCATCAGTTCCTTACTTTACCGCACAGACCCAAGCCGTGCTACTCATACGATGAGCTGGTGAGGGCCGATATTGAACTCAGAACCTTGGGGTTCTGAGCCGAATGTTCTATCGACTGAGCTAAACCGATCCTACCCAACTCGTTTGCCACGGTTAGGATTTGACAAGGTCACAAGAATACATATTTACCAACTCTTTCGCAAGAGTAGGATGTGACACAAGGTCAATTTCTTAGTAGTGCTGCTCAGGCACTAAGTTGGTGAGGGTCGGTATCGAACCCGAAACCTTGTCATTCTGAGGCGTATCTTTTGTTAGTTTAGTTTAGTGAAATATATCACTAATCACTGAGCCTATTCTAGTAGTGACCACCGCAAGCAGAGTTTAATAGATTTTAATTCAATTTTTTTCATTTTCCTTGACTGGTTACCTAATCAAGGTTAAAGAGTCCAGTTTACCCTACTATTTACTCATAGCTGGAGGGAGAATAGTAGATTCATAGATTTCCTAAGGGTATTAACGATATATGCAATCCGAACAGCCTCGTCCATGAATTGAACTCAGGTCGACGAGTCCATTCCCTACGACTCTAGCCATTACACCAAGGTCACAAGTATTGGGTATCCCATGAGGATCGAACTTGCTATTCCGTAGTAAAGTATCTGAGAGGCTACAATGCTATTATATCATAATGGCACTCTAACAGATACTACCACTGCGGGTAGTAATGGAAACGAACGGGTGGCTCCATACTTACAAGAACTGGAGCCTCACTATCAAATTTTGGGGAGGGGGTCTTACCCCTATGCAGGGGATGCAGTCAGCGTATTCTAAGCGCTTTGACCCAGACAAGGCGAATGCCATTTAAAGTTAGATTTGCATAGAATATAAGCAAGCATATATGAACCATTATAAGATACTCCACATTTTTGGCCTTGTATCAGGCCGGGTTAGCTCAGTCGGTAGAGCGTTCGGCTAGAAACCACAAGGTTCCTAGTTCGATTCCGGTCCCCGCCAACTCAGCGTATGAGTAGCACGGGGATCTGTGCGGTAAAGTAAGAAGCTGATGGTAGGTGTGGCGCTCCACCTCAGATGCTAAAAAACAACCCCCTTGGTCTAGCGCTATTGAAAAGGGGATAGACTCCCTCGCTGACTGGCTGATACCGACTTTAGGCCGCCCCGTCGACTTTACTTACCAGACAAAGCTAATGCTTGTAAATAAACATCTACAGTGAGCGGTTGAAATATCGCCCCACATTTTAAACTGTCGCCTGTGCGGTGCAAGTGGGATTAAGCAAGTGGCAATGGTAGCTCCATCTAGCTAATGTGTTTTTTCAGATACGATCAGTTACGATCATAGCTTGGACCGGAGCACACCGTGCGTTTGCAGTTGTAGCGTAATTATTAAAGTCTACAGAGAAAGAAGAGAAGAAGAAATACGAACAAATAAAGGTTACAATTTGGAAGAGTAAACACACAACGTGGTAAAAGCAACGACCGTGGAATGACCCCGGAAATAGATTTTAAAATAAAAACGGAAGTTCCGGGTATTGACTGGAAACGGGTGAGACGCCGGAACGAGAAACGGGAGAGGAGAAAATCTGTCTCTTTTCTCGGCCGGGCTTCGTGGAAGGCAGACTGTGCCTTCCTGGTTCCCCCTATGGGTTTCATACAGTAGTAGCGAACATGATTTACGACCGGGTAATTTCACCGTGTCCTCTCTCTCTCTCTCTCTCTTTCTCTCTGTCTTTCCTTCTCTCTGAAAAAGAACCCACGAGCCTAGAAATAAATACACAGCCCCTTGGGACTATACAACTTGTGTGTATGTTGTTTCTGAACTAACGACTATTACTACTACTAACGGCGACTACTACTACAAATTGAGTTGGCCTATGTGACAAACACCGTTCTTGTACCGTGACCATTGTTATGCTACAGCAGTTAAAACACTTTAAGATTGATGAATGTGTAATTGCTACGCAGAGTTTTCCGTGTTCATTTCCCATTACGTCGGAATGATGGTGTTCTGGGTAGAAAATCGTTATTGCAATGAGTTGAAAATTTCAGAACCACAGGTTCATCGATTTAAGAAAAGTCACCTGAATAAAAATTGTAGTCCTTTATTCAAACAGGAGAATATGTTTTTTTAAACATCAGTTACCTTGGTCTTTTTGTCAACCGTTAACCCTTTATCTACGAGAGCATCCCAAACTACCTGACAATCAAATTGCCGAACCGCCCCAAAACGCCAGAGATCTCAGCTATTAGAAAATGATTTAGAGTTTAAAAAAAAATTAAAAAAGAAGAGAAATGAATTAAATGAATACATTTCTATTCAGTAGTAAAGGATCAGCGATACGATATTATCTTGTCAATCATTTGCTATTTCGGATGGCAGTGGTAGATAAAGGGTTAAATAATAACCGGTATAAGCTGTAATCGTAACTGATCATATCTGAAAATATAATAAAATAGTAGTATTAGTATTATTAGTGTTATTCGGACTATTGTCCCCGTTTTTATTGTTATTTGTACAACGTTTCGGCCGATATACCCTCCAGCCTTCTTCAGGTATTTCTTGTCAGACTCGGGAACCTTCTCGGACTCGGGAACCTTCTTTTCGAACTCGGGAACTTTCTTGTCGTATCCGGGTGCCATCACGGAACTTTGAACCTAACCTTTTATTTATTCCACGGGGGTATCCTGTTCTCATTCCGCTAACAATAGCTGGGGTAGGAGTTGTGTTAATTAATTATTTTTCTAGAAAGTTCCCGAGTTCGAAAAGAAGGTTCCCGAGTCCGACAAGAAATACCTGAAGAAGGCCGGAGGGTATATCGGCCGAAACGTTGTACAAATAACAATGAAGATGGGGACAATAGTCCGAATAACACTAATAATACTAATCTTCAAGCCTCATCTCAAACATTCAGAGAAATAAAATGGTAGGATATTAGCTAGATGGAGCTACCATTGCCACTTGCCTAATTAACTTGGACCATACAGATTACAGTTTAAAATGTGGAAGGTACTTCTGTCCCACCCTGTATTAAGGGGTAAATGCTCTATGGAGGCGTACCAATCACGATCCGTGGGATTTATTTTGAGTCGGGTATTCTATTGAACGGTTCGCTAAATGGAAAAGAAGAAGAAGAAGAAAAAATCAAAGGTGTAATACTCTTAACTTGATTGCTGAAAAACCACATGCAAGATTAAGGAGACTAGAAATGTGGAGAGGGAACCAGAAAAATAAAGAGATAAAGAAAAACAACAAAGAAAAACAAAAAAACAAAACAAAACAAAACAAAACAAAAAACCCAGCTTAGATTAAACTTCTCTCCAACGGCATGACTTAACTCACTCACTAACTTTCCTTCTCTAAATTCGCCATTTCTCTCTCTCTTCTTTCTCTCTCTCTCCTCTCCTCTTTCTCTCTCTCTCTCTCTCTCTCTCCCTTTCTCTCTCTTCCCCTTTCTCTCTCTCTGTATCTGCCTCTGTCTGTCTCTTTCTCTCTGCCTCTTTCTCTCTCTATCTTTTTCTCTATCTTTCACTCTCTCTCTCTTTCTCTTTGTCTCTCTGTCTCTCCCTTTCTCTCTTCTCTCTCTGTCTCTGTCTCTCTCTTTCTCTGTCTCTTTCACTCTGTCTCTGTCTCTGTCTCTGTCTCTTTCTCTCTCTTTCTCTGTCTCTTTAACTCTGTCTCTGTCTCTCTCTCTTTCTCTCTCTCTTTCTCACTCTCTCACTCTGCCTCTCTCTCTTTCTCTCTCTCTCTCTCTCTGTCTCTTTCTCTCTGTCTCTGTCTCTTTCTCTCTCTGTCTGTCTCGTTCTCTGTCTGTCTGTCTGTCTGTCTCTCTCTCTCTCTCTGTATGTCTGTCTCTCTATGTCTCTGTCTCTCTCTTTCTCTCTGTCTCTGTGTCTGTCTGTCTGTCTCTCTCTCTCTCTCTCTCTCTCTCTCTCTTTTTCTCTGTCTATGTCTCTCTTTCTCCCTCTTTGTCTCTGTCTCTGTCTCCGTTTCTCCTTCTCTTTCTCTTTTTCTCTCTCTCTTTCTCTGTCTCTCTTTCTCTGTCTCTCTTTTTCTCTGTCTCCCTCTTTCTTTCCCCCTCTCTCTCTGTATGTCTGTCTCTCTCTTTCTCTTTTTCTCTCTCTCTTTCTCTCTGTCTCTGTCTCTCTATCTATCCCCATCTCTCTCTCTGTCTCAGTCTCTCCTTTTCTCTCTGTCTGTCTCTCTCTTTCTCTCTCTGTCTCTGTTTCTCCTTCTCTCTCTCTCTCTCTCCCCCTTTCTCTCTGTCTCTCTCTTAGCACATCATTATTTCGCGCCAACGTCTCCATCTCCCCTTTCTCTTAAACACTTAATTTTTCTTTCTCTCTACTTTTATCTTTCTTTTTTTTTGCTGTTGTTGTTCTTATTTACGTCCTTGTCTCCCTTTTTTTTTCTTTCTTTCTCTCTCTTTATTTTTTCAATCTATAAAGCAAAGTTGTTCCTTACCTGTATCGATTTTCGATTTGGGAGCATCCCGCTATGCATCTGGGTGACGGCCTTGAGTAAGAGCTTTAAATCCCGTTCATTATTATCTAACTTCTCTATCTTGAAATTAATCGGATCTGAAAAAAGGATTTGGAATGAATGATTTCGTTCAATGATCGACTAATTTTAAAATGTATGACACAAACACACCATCCTGACTGTTAGCACTTGGCACAGATATAAACGTTTTATGATACTTATAATTATCATGAACTAATTCTAGTTCGTACAGTGCTTCAAAAAAGAGTTCTTATTTTAGACGAACAAAGAATAACCGGCCAGGCAGCGGAAATAAAAACAGATTAAATATTCTTGCGCTATTCGAAAATAGGGCATTCGTTCGAAATCTTCTGTAGCTTAAATCACGTAGAATACAGATTGGTCCGAAAGTCCGAGTAACCGGTCAGACACCGGTTTACTTCAGTCAGAGGCCGTGGTGTAATGGTTAGAGTCGTACGAAATGGAATCGTTGACTCCGAGTTCAAATCATGGATGAAGCTACAGTTCACATAGCGCTGATATCATTGGTAAAAGTATGAATCCAACTATGGGTAAATAGTAGGGCAAACTGGGCTCTTTAACCTTCGTTAGGCAACCAGTCTAGGAGAAGGATAACCCTGAATTCAAACCTGTTAAATCCGCTTGGGGTGGTCACTTGTAGAATAGAATTAGAGTCCTAATTAGTGATCTATTTCACTAAACTAAACTAACTAAATATTGGAGATTCCTGTTGTTGGACTTGTTATATTTTTATAAACTTTCATTTGTAACCGGAACATTTTCCTGAACTTTTTGATATTCATATACATTTTTACTGCAAACTCTTTTGAGCTTTTTTAATGATAAAAATGCTTATAATTTTTAAAAATAAAATTTATTTTATTTTTAAGAATAAATACAAGAATAAATACGCATTTTTGCTAATACCCTTGGGAAATATATGAATTCAACTACTCTTCCTCCAGCTATGGGTAAGTGGTAAGGCAAACTGGGCTCTTTAACCTTCGTTAGGCAACCAGTCTAGGAGAAGAAGAACTCTGAATTCAAACCTGTTAAATCCGCTTAGGTGGGGTGGTCACTACTAGAATAGTAGTCCTAATTAGTGATCTATTTCATAAACTAAACTAACTAAAGATACGCCTCGGAACGACAAGGTTTCGGTTTCGATACCGACCCTCACCAACTCAGCGCATGAGTAGCACTGCTAGGATCTGTGCGATAAGGTGGAAAGATGATGGTAGATGTGGTGCTCCACCTCAGAGGCAAACACAATCTCCCTGGTCTAACGCTAGTTAAAAGGGATAGACTCCTTTGCTGTCCAGCTGATACTAACAATAGGCCACTTTGCTTACGTTACTTTTTAAAAACATATTCTACTAATGGTAGGTGTCAAGCTGTACCTAAGATGCAAAAACAACTCCCTAGTTTACGGCTAGTGAAAAAAGGGACAGACTCCCTCACTGTTCAGCTGATACCGACAATAGGCCTATCCGCCGATTTTATTTATTTATTTTTTACTTACATATTGTTCGCAATTCGAAAATAGGGCATATCTGCTACCCAATTTTACTGACCCAACACGGGTATTACACAAGGTCGTTTCATGTGGGACCATCCACGAACCTATGCTCATGGGATGGCAGGCACAAAAATGCGTAGCCCAGCCGCTTTAAATCAAGGGGCCAGGTGTTGCCTGGGGGAATGGCCACCTGGGATCACGCCGTTAATTACAGTACGGGTCCAGCGGTCGAAGCCACTGGACACAGGTCCGAGGGCCGGGTAATAGAGTAAAGTATGACACTTACCCCTGCCGGATTAGATTATTTATCTGTCTTTCTTTTATAAATCTGCCAGCAATAAATGAATAAATAATCACAAAAATTGACTACAGTTTGAGAGAAAAAGAATTGCATTAACGCTCTCCTATAAAAGGGATGGAGCACTCTATGACGGCCTTTACATACATACAGATGTATAAAGCCGTCCGACTGTCTACCTTTCTCCACACACACACACACACACATATATATATATATATAAACAATTGGCATTAAATAACCCAGAAGGGTTGATAAGCCATTAAACACGAACCACCAATCCTATTGATCTTTACTAAGCTTTGTACGTATTGATTGTAAGGCAAAAATTTGAAGTGTACGAAATTCTTTCCGACTTTGATGATTTAATGCAGCTGGTTTCTCGTTTAAGCAATTTCTTTTCTCTTTTTTTTTCTCTTTTGATTTTAATGTTTTAAATAAATCCACTTGAGCAAATTCACAGTCATGGAATGAATTACCGTGGCTGGCAGTGGCACCGGCAAACGCAGCACGCCATATTGATCTCCTGCCAATTCTCGTCAAGAGACGCTCCCCGCCTTGGCTCTGATCTCGCGAGAATGTGACGTGTTGGATTTGATTTCAGGAGGAGATTGGCAGATTACGTTTCACCTGGATGTGGATGATAACGTCTTTTTTTTTTCTTTTCTTTTTTTTTTTTTAATTTGTTTTCTTTCTTCTTTTTTTTTTTTTTGCTGGCGATTTAAGAAGTCTTTATGATCTGCACATTTTTAATTGATCGCTTGACTTCAATTAATGTTTTACGAGAAAAGTTCAGGAACAAAACAAAACAAAAAAAAAGAACAAAAGAAAAAATGAAAAAAAAAATGAAAAGAAAGTGTAATAATATAAAAATAGAGTCTAACCTTTGAGTATTCGTGATTTTAACACCAATAACGTGGTTGAAGGAAGAGCTCGTGGCCTAAAAGGTTATCGACCAAGGAAGTGGACCTGGCTAGATGATATCAAGTAATCCTATGTAATACTAATTGTTTTCAAACATGTCTACCTGACCCATAGACGGTACTAATGCAGATTAGCGTGCAAGCGTTCGGCTAGAAACCACAAGGTTACTAGTTCAATACCAGCCCTCGCCAACTCAGCGTATGATTAGCACAGGGATCTGTGCGATAAAGTAAGGAGCTGGTGGTAGGTGTGGCGCTCCACCTCAGACGCAAAAAAACAATCTCTTTGGTCTAGCGCTAGTGAAAAGGGGATAGACTACCTCGCTGATAGGCTGATACCGACAATAAGCCACCCCGACGACTTTACTTTTATTTACGTATAAAAAGCATTATATTTCACGAAAATCCCTAAACCTTTGAGATGCTAGAATTAGGGTTTGGGTAAGGGTTAGGTTTAGTTTTAGGGTTAGGGTTAGTGTTAGTTTTAGGGTTTGGGTTAGGGTTAGGCTACTTCAGGAATTTACGTAATCTAATACTATTTATACGTAAAATGCTATTCTAGTGATACTATATCTTGCGCACTATTCTGCGTTTGTACCGATGGGACTAACATCCTACCATTTGGAATAAGAATGGTCCTAGTAGTAACGGCAATGAACGGGTAATCCATACTCTTCAGAGTCCCAGAACTTTAACACTAGATGAAGTTTCGTGTCATACCCTAGACGGTACTGTAAACATTTTGTCGTCCCGGATTCCTGCCCTTATTTACGCTATGGTTTTTTTTACGGTAACAGGTGTAAAGTAGACTAAACTTAGCTATTTACCGAGTGCTATTTCTCGCTTTTTCAATTTAGATAGTTTACAAGCCCCGCCCCACCCCTTTATAAAATACTGTTGTGTTAGTAAAACGAGCTCTGAGTGGATATAAGTCCAAGATGAGTTATCTTCCCTTGATGCGTCTCGTTTACCGAGAGGTGGCGTTAGTATCTGACTACAGGAGGGAACTACGATTCCCTAGCCTCTTTTCACTTGAGCCCGCAACATGTGAAGATGGTCTAAGCAGCTGCGATCCCTAAACCTTAGATCAAGGGGTTTTACCCCCTACCTATCAGCTACTAGTATGAGACATTTTCTACGGCGTGAACCGTACTCATATTTCCTTTTATAGAATATATATGTATTCTTTGTGTATATCTTTAATATAAAAAAATATAGGTGTTAATCCTATACTCTAAATGTATCTCCGTCACTTGCGGAATAAATATTGTTATCTTTTACACCTTTGTCGGAATGGTTTCTATGTATACACTTGTACCCACGTTGGGAGGTTACTTTACGCCTTCCAACGTTAATATAACATAACACCCTTACATGTTATGATACAAATAAGAACTCAGACAATTTTCATACTGTACATGTTTACAGATAAATAGAAAACTGAAAATTGTCCACCAGCTTCTTTCTCTTTCTCCTCTTCTTTCTCTTTTTCTTTCTCTTTCTCTTTCTCGACACTCTGTTACTGAAGAACAAAAATGCAGTGCACCGTTCAGGCAAAAATGGGTCGCTTTTATAGCCAAATAAAAGTTGCAATGCACCATGGGTAGTCACCCATAATGCCTTGCAACCACTATAAAAAGTCCACTCTGCCCCCTCCAACTTCTTGACACGTTTTACTCAGAGTGGGTACAATGGCGTACCGCCCCAACTACGTTCCTTCTTCTGCCATGGACAGTTTCGCAGGCCAGTTCTTTAGTCATTTAATTAATGTAATTGTTACTTAGATAAATAAATGCTTACTTTAATAAACATAAAATTTATTAAGTCTCTAAGAAAATGAATTAAGAGCGTAACAACATGTATTACATTCATTCATTGATTTTACAAACATTTTTTAAATACATTTTATTTATATAAATCCTATTTATCAAAATAATTTTTTAAAGAATTTATTTCTCTACAAAATGGAAATGATTAAAATTTACTTTATTGAAATTGAAATTTTAACTCTCACCAACCTCAGGCCATATTTTTCAAAAATGTATTTTTACATCACATGGAGGACTTTTTAAAATTTATTTTGCTAATACATTTAAAGATGTAATACAACTCTTTTTTCTCGCTAATTTTTGTCGACAATTATTGTGATTATTTTTTCCCCTTGCAGCCAATCGATTACTGAGCAAAAGCCAATAAAATATTAGAAGTCATTGGGGAATTAAACTTATCTGTAATTTAAGATAAAAAATGAAACTCGTCTTACCTTAGGCTGGGAAGAAAATGGCGCCCTAAATTTAATTTCTTTTTATAAGAGTACAGACCGGAAATGAGGGGGTTGGTAGGAGTGGAGTAGAGTCATAAATAAGTCGAATTTTTTGGCAGTCGACAGTTGTTATTTAGAAGGCAATCTATTGTGAGCTGATCTGATAACGAAACGACGTCTCTTCTCTTGGGTACGTGGAGAAGAGTGAACTAAATCTTGGTATTTACCAAGATCTCACACAAGGTTAGGATGTGACACAATGTCTTTTTTTTAATGTGGGAAATCACGCACTAACCGAAGCTCATACGATAGCCAGCAAAAAAAAAAAAAAAATGCGTGGTTCCCGTCGCTGTTAATTTTTTCCATACTTAAAAATCTGATCTTTTGTTATTTACTAAGCTTAGCTTAGATGTGGCACAAGGCCAGAAGTATGGGGCACCCAATGAGAATCGAACTCACTAACAGTGGATCGCGAGTCTAGCTTGCTAACCATTACATCATGTGAGGTGCCCTGAACGAATTAAATCTCGCCAATCCGCGAGACATACACACTTCTAATCAAAAAACAACAACAACAACAAAAAGATGGCGCCTGAACTGAAAACTCTATCCAGTAGCGTTCCTTGCTTGCACACTTCCGGTAAAATCCGTGTTATAATCCCATAGCAAATATAACGTATTTTGAATTAAACCTATTGAATAGCACCTATACTAGACATTTTTAAAAAATGACAGATAACTGACAGAGAGTAAATATTATTTTAAACATTGAATAAATGTTTACGTCAAAATATTTATTCAATCTAATGATCACAATCTTGTATATGGTGGAGCAATAAATACTAATAGCATCTATAGAAATTTCATTGGAAATAGTTTTACAATACGAACGCATTGCAAATTATTATATCTCTCTCTCCTCTCTCTCTCTCTCTCTCTCTCTCTCTTTCTCTCTCTATATATATATATATATATATATATATATATATATATATATATATATATATATAGTTAAAAATTAATGGTAAAATGAATGAATGGATGAAATAAAAATGAATGAAATTTATATATCATCCATTCATTCATTTTACCATTAATTTTTAACTAAATAATTTAGAAGCATACGCGAAAACTTAAATTATATATATATATATAATCAATGATATATTATATTGGCCCTATCTTGTGCTAGACGGGCGGTCGGAGAGGCCCCCTCCGATCAATCGGCTGGTCACGCCAAGCCCTAGCACCTATATGATTTTCCCAACCCTATTGCCCTTATGGCAAGCCCCAACCCCTTTTTTCATATGGGTGCTAGAAGGCGGTGGCTGCGGGTCTACATATCCTGGGAATGACGTTAAACTCTATCTGATGGTGAGGTTCCAGTTTTGGAGGTTTGGAGAATGTGGAGCACCCCTTAATCCCCATTGCTCCCTGGTCCACTCTGACCCGGAGTGGTAGTACCTGTTAGGGTCCCATCTATGTGTTAAATAGAAAAATGTATTTATGAAAAAATTGTACTATCCATTAAAAATTGATTTATTTCAAAACTTTATCGGCATTAAATGACCCACTGAGGTTGATATGCCGTAAAACAAAATAAACAAACAAACAAATATATTATATTATGGATATTATTATCTTGTTACTATTAGTTTCATGCTTACACAATCCTCGGACAAGAGTCAAATGGTTGAGATTTAAAAAAAAACAGTAGTTTTTTTTAGCGTTTATATAAACGTGAAGCGTGTTCACCCGATGGAATGTTATAGCGCTAAAGTTGTATTAAAAAATTAAAAAACAAACTTGCTTTGGTCTTAATGCACGCGGTGTCCAGATGATTTTTTAAAAATAAATAAAAGGAGGGCGAAAATTAAGGGATTAATTACGATCAGGTGGTAAATGGCACAATAAAAATTTGTTCAAATGCCTGCATTTCGAAACGAGTTCACCTCTCTTGTTCAATAAGTTTGTGTTTGTATTTTGTAGAATACACAATTTTTCTTCGATTCGGAGATCGCATTTACGCTGGCCGCCTTTGTACGCCTTGACCTTTTTTTATAATTTCCCCTTTTATCATAGGTGTTTTGCCCGTTGTGTCTTTAATGTATGTGCCATACATATTTAGATAAGGTAGTACTGTTTGCATATTTTCTGTTGTTAAAGCTTAAATTATGGTTATACCACCTATTTTTCCATTGTTTTCAGTTGCACCAATGTAAGTTTTTCCTCGTTGTTATTTACATTGTCCTTGATTGTGGCTTTATATATTATGTTATTGGTTAAACAATTGCCACTTAAGGGGCATTTAGTTTTATCGAAACAGTTGCATCTATCGTTCTGGTTGTTGTCATTACCATTTAAGACTTTAAAATTTTGTTTATCAATTATGTTAATATTGTTCATACAACAATAACTGATTTTAAGATTGTTCTTATCGAACAGTTTGTTCAATGTAGGCGATTTGTTCTAGTGTTTTTTCCTTAATTGAAAAAATATTTTCCCCCACATTCGTTTTAACGGTTCTACTGTAAGGGGGATTAAACCAAATGATGTTTCTCTTTCTTGATTTTTTATTATTTTCATTGTTGTTATTATCTTTGTATTCTAGTTTGGAGTATAATCCACTGTTTTTTAGGTCATTTTCATATATATATATATATGAAATATACATATATATACGGCGGAAAGAACTACACAGAATATAGATATAAATGTACAATGAACACAATTCTCTAACTTCTTGGCATAAAATAACCGATGCCGTTAAAATCAATCAATCAATTAGTTGGGGGCATGTGATGTATTGGTTACCGTCTTAGGAAATGGACACGGTGAGACGAATTCAATTCGTGGCTGTTTGTATTTCCCATAGCACTAATATCCTAAGGAAAAGGTACGAATCCAATCCTTCTCCCTCCAGCTATGCGTAAATAGCAGGGCGGACTGGGCTCTTTAAACTTGGTCGGCAACTGGTCTAGGAGAAGGAAACTGAAGTCAAACCAAAGGGGCTCTCTTCTTATTAGTCAAAACTATTTTAAGAGCTCCTCCACTACCTCCTCCTCCTTTCCCCCTATTGACATTCAACACTGACTCGAGTGTTATTGTCTGTGAGGTTTCCTTCGAAACTCTTTAGCGTCTGATATCAATATAAAATACATGTGATTTATTTCGGGTACATTCAGTGCAGATAAAGTAAGTAAAGTAGTCGGGGTGGCCTAAAGTTGGTAACAGCCAGACTGCGAGGGAGTCTATCCCCTTTTCACTAGCGCTAGACTAAGGATATTGTTTTTGCATATGAGGTGGAGCGCCACAACTACCATCAGCTCCTTACTTTATCGCACAGATCCCTGTGCTACCCATACGCTGATTTGGCGAGAACCAGTATCGAACCAGGAACCTTGTGGTTCCTATTCGGACACACTATCGACTGAGCTAAATCGGTCCTTTGTGAAAAATCGGAAGGCAACTCCACTTTTCCCGCACTGAATTAGGACAAGTGCCCCCAACACCACTCTCCTCTCTTAACTATTTTTAAAAAAATCAATGATTATTTTAAGTTCAAGTGTTGGATTATTTGTGATATAAGGCGTGCTGCAATCCACCGCTTAAATTTATAGACTAAGCGAGGTCACGTGGTTTAAACGCTATCCAATCAACAGCCCGAATATGTGGTTAGTTAATTATTTAATCGCTGATATTTACAGCCGTTCATTCGCACTTTATTCGACATTGACGAACGGACCTACAACATTAAGGAACACCAAGCACTAAGGAACACCAAGGAACAGCCGAATGCTCATGCCCAACATTAATGAACACCAAGGAACAACCAAAGGATCATACCCAACATTAAGGAACACCAAGGAACCACCGAAGGCTCGTACCCAACATTAATGAACACCAAGGAACAACCAAAGGATCATACGCAACATTAAGGAACACCAAGGAACACCAAAGGATCATACCCAACATTAATAACACACCAACATACCCAACATAAGGAACACAAAGGAACAACCAAAGGATCATACCCAACATTAAGGAACACCAAGAACAACAAAGGATTATGGATTATACCCAACATTAAGGAGCAACCAAAGGATCATATCCAACATTAAGGAACACCACAGGATCATACCCACATTAAGGAACACAAAGGAACAACCAAAGGATCATACCAACATTAAGGAACACAAAGGACAACAAAAGGATCATACCACATTAAGGAACACAAAGGAACAACCAAAGGATCATACCCAACATTAAGGAACACCAAGGAACAACAAAGGATTATGGATTAACCCACATTAAGGAGGAGGAACAACCAAAGGATCATACCCAACATTAAGGAACACAAGGAACAACCAAAGGATCATACCCAACATTAAGGAACACAAAGGAACAACCAAAGGATCATACCCAACATTAAGGAACACCAAGGAACAACAAAGGATTATGGATTATACCCAACATTAAGGAGCAACCAAAGGATCATACCCAACATTAAGGAACACCAAGGAACAACCAAAGGATCATACCCAACATTAAGGAACACCAAGGAACAACCAAAGGATCATACCCAACATTAAGGAACACAAAGGAACAACCAAAGGATCATACCCAACATTAAGGAACACAAAGGAACAACAAAGGATCATACCCAACATTAAGGAACACCAAGGAACAACCAAAGGATCATACCCAACATTAAGGAACACCAAGGACAACAAAGGATTATATTATACCCAACATTAAGGAGCAACCAAAGGATCAACCAACATCCCAACAAAGGATCATACCCAACATTAAGGAACACAAAGGAACAACCAAAGGATCATACCCAACATTAAGGAACACAAAGGAACAACCAAAGGATCATACCCAACATTAAGAACACCAAGGAACAACAAAGGATTATGGATTATACCCAACATTAAGGAGCAACCAAAGGATCAACCCAACATTAAGGAACACCAAGGAACAACCAAAGGTCATACCCAACATTAAGGAACACCAAGGACAAACCAAAGGATCATACCAACATTAAGGAACCAAAGGAACAACAAAGGATCATACCCAACATTAAGGAACACACCAGGAACAACAAAGGATCATGCCCAACATTAAGAAACACCAAGGAACAACCGAAGGATCATACCCAACATCAAGGAATACCATGGAACAACCAAAGATTTATTCACTGAGAATCGCGCTCTGTTTAACAACAGGGATCTCCGCTTGGGAATGCTCTTGCTTGAAGCTAAAGAATGGCCACAAAAATCGTAACATCAAGTCGATAGATATTTTTAAGGTGAAGTGTTCCTATGATAGATTTTGATATTTGAGTTTATTGTTGTTGGGGGTTTTTTTTTTTGGGGGGGGGTCGGAAATTCTTTCAACATTTGCAGAGAAAATCATCTTCAAATGTCGGTAAACTGAATCTGACTAATTGGGAATACATTTTTTTAAAAACTTTTTTCAAAGATTAGTTATAAAAGCGTAAACAAACAGTAGAAATATTTTCTTTTTAACCTCGTTATAATATCTTTCTTTTTTCTTTTTTTTTTTCTAACACTTCACAGAAACATTGCTTGCTATAACCCTGCAGGTTGCCATGGCAACGAGATTGTAAAGTGTTAGCAGATTTATATTGATAATAAAACAGAGTAAATATCACTATGTGAATAAACAAACAACAACAACAACAACAACAACAACAACAACAACAGTCATGGCGTTGATATATCGAGAAAATGACTTTATTGGTTCAGTATTGAATGGATCTCGTTGATTAATATGTAAATCAGCCGGTACAAATAACCAGGTTTCTCCGAGACAAAAGATGACATGAGTTCGAGCCTCCCTGAGAGTTTATCCATTACCGTAATTCTAAGATTGAGACGTGACAATAAACAGATACTTCCTTTATTCAAGGGAGTACATTATTCCTTGTCTCTCAACAGTCTTATCTGTTATTAGTTTGTTTACTGCTAGATAAAAAAAAAAAAAAAGAAACTGAAGTGACCCTTCTCCAACTTTGTTAATTCCATCATTTTTGCTAGGGATTTTTAATGGTTCAGATTTAGTATTATTTGGATTATTCGGACTATTATTCAACATCTTTATTGTAATCTGTATAACGTTTCGGTCGAATTGCCCTCCGACCTTCTTCAGGTATTTCTTGTCGAACTCGGAGTTCGAAAAGAAGGTTCCTGAGTTCCAGAAGGCTCCCGACTCCGACAAGAAATGCTTAAAGAAGGCCGGAGGGCACATTGACCGAAACGTTGTACAGATAAGAATAAAGATGAGAACAATAGTCGGGATAATCCAAATAATACTAATTATCAAGCCTCATCTAAAAAAATTCAGAGAAATAGTATAGATAATAAAGATGAGGACAATAGTCCAAATAATCCAGATAATACTAATTATCAAACCTCTTCTAAAAAAATCAGTGAAATAGTGTAGATAACAATAAAGATGAGGACAATAGTCCAAATAATCCAGATAATACTAATTATCAAGCCTCATCTAAAAAAATCAGAGAAATAGTGTAGATAACAATAAAGATGAGGACAATAGTCCAATAAATCCAGATAATACAAATTATCAAGCCTCATCTAAAAAATTCAGAGAAATAGTGTAGATAACAATAAAGATGAGGACAATAGTCCAAATAATCCAGATAATACTAATTATCAAGCCTCATCTAAAAAAATCAGTGAAATAGTGTAGATAACAATAAAGATGAGGACAATAGTCCAAATAATCCAAATAATACTAATTATCAAGCCTCATCTCAAAAATTCAGAGAAATAGTGTAGATAACAATAAAGATGAGGACAATAGTCCAAATAATCCAGATAATACTGATTATCAAGCCTCATCTAAAAAAAATCAGAGAAATAGTGTAGATAACAATAAGATGATGACAATAGTCCAAATAATCCAAATAATACTAATTATCAAGCCTCATCTAAAAATTCAGAGAAATAGTGTAGATAACAATAAAGATGAGGACAATAGTCAAATAATCCAAATAATACTAATTATCAAGCCTCATCTAAAAAATCAGTGAAATAGTGTAGATAACAATAAAGATGAGGACAATAGTCCAAATAATCCAGATAATACTAATATCAAGCCTCATCTAAAAAATTCAGAGAAATAGTAGATAATAATAAAGATGAGGACAATAGTCCAAATAATCAAATAATACTAATTATCAAGCCTCATCTCAAAAATTCAGAGAAATAGTGTAGATAACAATAAAGATGATGACAATAATCCAAATAATCCAAATAATACTAATTATCAAGCCTCATCTAAAAAAATCAAAGAAATAGTGTAGATAACAATAAAGATGAGGACAATAGTCCAAATAATCCAAATAATACTAATTATCAAGCCTCATCTAAAAAATTAAGAGAAATAGTGTAGATAACAATAAAGATGAGGACAATAGTCCAAATAATCCAATAATACTAATTATCAAGCCTCATCTAAAAATCAGAGAAATAGTGTAGATAACAATAAAGATGAGGACAATAGTCCAAATAATCCAAATAATCCAAATAATACTAATTATCAAGCCTCATCTCAAAAATTCAGAGAAATGGTCTAGATTTCTCTTGTCAAATAACGAACCCTTACAACAGCCCAGTTCGCTAATTGGAGTTTAATAAAGCGATCCTGAAATTAAACACATCCTGCGTTTTGTTTGTGTGTGTGCGTGTGTGTCTGTGTGTGCATGCGTGTGTGTGTGTGTGTGTGTGTGTGTGTGCGTGTGTGTCTGTGTGTGTGTAGAATGTAATAGGATTGTGTTAGAAAAAAAGCAATTTCGTCGACATTAAAATAATGAACAAGGATAGAAAATGTGTCAGCGACAATCTTTCCACATACGTCATCCGTTCGGCGCGTTTGACCTTTTTTCTGCATCGTCTGTTCGCAGCCATTTTTAGTTTGGCTCGAGCCGCCAGCGATGGCTTTTTGTATCATCACGTGGGACCATCCGGATCTTTCTGACATTTATATACCATATATATATTTACCAACCCCTCCGTACGAGCAGGATGCGACACAAGGTCAATTTCTTAAGCGGAGTTTTAACAAGTTTGAATTCAGAGTTTTCCTTCTCCTAGATTGATTACCTAGCCATGGTTAAAGAGCCCAGTCTGCTCTGCTATTTGCCCATAGCTGGGGGGAGAATTGAATTCATACCTTTCCCAAGGGTATTAGCGCCATGTGAAATGCAAACAGCTTTGTCCAGGAATTGAACTCGGGTCGACGAGTCCATTTCCTACGACTCTAACCATTAGACCATGTGCCTCCTTTATATACCATATATTCTCGTGTAATGAACGATTTTTAAGACCAATTTTTCACTTTAACAACAAAAGGTCGTTCGTTACACGAGATATATTTTTGAACCGTCGAAGCTTACCTTGTTTCTAGGCCTAACCTTGTTGTGACTTAAGTGTACCCAAAGTGTCCACGCGTAGCCAATACCTTAACAAAAACTAGTAGTGTTGGAATATTTGTAATATACGGTGTCCTGCAATACACCACCTAAATTTATAGACTGGGAGAGGTCACGTGGTTTATTCCTTTGCCAATCAGCAGCCATAATGTTCGGCTGATTAACTACTTAAACACTGATACTTTCATGATCCACTTGCAACCATTGACAAAGGAACTTATAATACTGAATATTCTTTACCAGTGAATTACCAAGGATTTCCGTTGGACAAGCGCTCTTGCTTGAAGGCTAAAAGGATGGCCCATGAGATTGTAACAAAAAGATTGTTACGATTTTTGTGGCCATCCTTTAGGCTTCAAGCAAGAGCGATTGTCCGGCAGAGATCCTTTCTGTTAAGCAGAGGGCGATCCCTAGTGAAGAATCCTTGCTTTCTTCCTTAGTGTCCCTTAATATTGGGTATGATCCTTTGGTTGTTCCTTGGTGCTCCCCAGTCTCGCAGGTCTTTCGTCAATGAATGCAAATGGACGTCTGTCAATATCAGCCGATTAAGTAGTTAACCAACCACGTATTCGGGCTGTTGATTGGCTGAGTTTTAAACCCCGTGTCTTTGCTTAGTCTATAGATTTAAGTGGTGAATTGCAGCACGGCTTATATACTACAAATAATCCAACAAAGATAATAATTTTTTTTACATAATATTGTTTACTATTTATGACCCCTATGTATATGATATGTGAACATATCTATATATTAATACCCGTGTTCATTAAAAGTACGACCATTATTATCTTGCTTTGCCCTCTGGTTAGAAATGAGACCGTCTAAACGTCCGGTATGAAAAGCAAAAATGTAAATCCGGATTATCTGGTGTCGTTCATACACCGAATTCTTATTTCTTAAGCGTGACGTCACTTCAGCTAAATAATGAACCATAACGTTTTTATTATAAAGAAAGAAAGAGAGAGAAAAAGAGGGACATGCTACTCAGGGAAATAATAAGAAAGAAGAAAGAAAGAAAGATAGAGAGTATGGAAAGATAGAGAGAGAAGGAGTAAGCCCGTGGAAGTTATAACTCTAATCTGTTTCAATCGAACATAATGAAAATAGGAAAAGAAGGAAAGAAAGAAAAAAGAGTGAGAGAGAGTTAAATCAAGATTATTATACTTTTTACATATTGAACTTGTAGCAAGAGGTTATGGGTCTACCACGGTTTCGATCTATACGATCTCTTCAGGGCCCTTCATAGTGAATTCAGTGATTTCCACAAACGTTTTTAAGTTTGTTTTTTTTTACATGCGGCAAAACAAAGTGAAAAATGGCCTGTTTTGACGTCTTTTTCAAAAATTTGGTTAACTTTAAAAATTTTTGCTTAAATTCCTATACTGAAAATCAATGCTTAAAAGCATTGATTTTCAGTATATGAATTTAAGCAAAATTTTTAAAGTTAACCAAATTTTCAAACTTGCAAACTATCAGGCATGATTAGACCCGTTGGAGGCTTGCTAAAAATACCAAATTCAATGTTATTTTATTAATTTTCAATAGTGCTAGACAGGGTTTTTTTTTGTTTTTTAATAGCGCATTTGGTAGTAAAAAAAGAGCCCTTCAAACCCAGATTTGGAAAATTTACCCAAAATTTTCCAACGTACAAACTATCAGGTAAGGTGTACGGGTACGGCCCCTAACTAGAAACAACAGTTGGAATGTTAATTTCATAGTTTTAAGGCGTTCCACAACCATTTTGATCATCATGGTAAGAATCTTTGTCTTCTTCATCACCGCGCATAGAATCACCGTGATTATTTTATATTTTATGCCCCCCCCCAACGTACTTTATTTACTAGTATTTTCTTCTCGTCAGGTGTTAGCCTTAATTTCGCTTCGCTCGTTATCGTGGCTCTTACTTAAATGTAATTTCTACACTTCAATTACTTGTGTTATTTCTACATTTGAATAATCTCCGTTTTATAAAATCTCTCAGCAATTTATTAAGACCAGATTAAGTTATATTCGGTCTCCGGCACCTGCCGCGTTCTCGTATATTCTTTCGTATACATATTTGTCAAATAGAGGTGCATTGTGTAATGGTTAAAGTCGTAGGAAATGGACTCGTCATCCCGAGTTCAATTCCTGGAAGAAGCATTTCACATGGCACTAATAACCTTGGGAAAGGTATGAATCCAGTTCTCCGTCTAGCCATGGATAAATATCAGGCCAGATTGGGCTCTTTAACCATGGCTAGGTAATCAGTCTAGAAGAAGGAAAACTCTGAATTAAAACCAGTCAAACTCCGCTTAAGAAATTGACCTTGTGTCACATCCTGCTCGTGCGAAGGGGTTGATAATAGTTGATAATATATATATATATATATATATATATATATATATATATATATATTTGTTAAATTCTATTTATTCCTTCAGTTTTACCCTTTCCTGACGGTGAATAAACTTTGTTTACCTCATGGTCAAAGACGATTCACGCGTTTCCATTAATGTTTTTTTTATGTTGTTGTTTTGTTTTACGGTAATTTAACCTTTTTCAGCCCATTTATTGCCAAAATCATGTCATTTTGATAAAGAGAGGACTCAGATTGCTTACAGTACCTGAAGTTGCCTAAATGCTTACCCAATTAAGTATTGAACATGGCTCATTGCTGTGTTGGGTTGTCTTCCCTTTGCCTGGAAGAGTTATCTTCCCTCTGGGTTCCCGTTTTTGACCACCAGGGTTTTTTGGTATTTAAGCGCCTGTTTTGGACTCTCTGTCTCTCTTTCTTCTACGGGACCTCTCACACATGGGTTAGACATTTATGTCTCACCCTTCTTGTGTGGGGGGCTTCGGTCCCCAACACAGCACTAGTAAGTGACATTACTTTATGGACTCTCCATATTCTTCCTTATACACCATTACTTCTACAGGACGCAGTCTTTCTTTCTGTATGCTTCTAACTTCTATAATGTACTTCTATTCATATATATGTTACTTATGTATCTACTTTGTATGTTTTATATGTATTCTTGCATAAATGTTTTTCCAAGCACTGTACTGATATTAAAGTCCTTTGTGTATGTAGCACCCTAGGTCGGAGTTGTTTGTTTAACTAATTATAATTTATATTATAACCTTGAACCCAACAGCTGCCTAAATTCGGTGATCGAGCGGGAACCAGTGCTTTCAGCGTGACTTGTCTGTAATATCCCTAAAACAAACGCATGTCCTGAGACAGCATATCTATTGATAATGGAGATTTTGTCTCAATTTGTTTGTAGCCGAAACTACGTCATTGCTTACGTCACAATGACGAAAATACATAGAATAAAGAACAACGTTGAAATCAGTTTTTAAAATTATTTTTACTCTCGCACTTTTTTCATTAACAAGAGGTTAACTAAAAAGTTTACAAATGAATAAATACCCACGACTTTATGCGTAAAATATTCAAAATAATTATCTAATTAATAGAGGCAACATTTTTTTTAGAGGAATACAATTAAGATTCCATTTATAATTGTTTCATTTTTTTACTCCTTTAATAAATTTGATGATTTTACTTACTTATGATACAAACCCTCAAACATTGATTTTTTTTAACTGCTAACCCATCAGGCAAATATCTTTCGAAAATTAAATTTACACCGCCCGGAGGGTGGTTTTTTTTTTGTTTTTTTTTTTTGCTACTAAACAATAACATACATTAACAAGCTATAAAGAAAACAGTATATGCTTCATTAATACAGAGGGTGTCCAGTCGTGGTTAATGGTCAGTAAGCTAGTCTCACGGATCCATTAACTGAATACTTACTTATGATACAAACCCTCAAACATTGAATTTTAACTGCCAACTGTTGTGAGGGTTTAGGGGTCAAATAAGAACAAAACGACGGGTAACAAATGTAGAAAAATGTATTAACAGAAAGTAGACAAATACAATAGAGATAAGTGGAAATTACGTCAGACAATAGAGGCATTGGCTTACTGCCAAGCCACAATTATCCCTGTTACTTATAGTAACCCGTCGGCGCATTCCATTGGCCAATAGGGTATATCACCTATAAACACTAACAAATCAGGCAATATCTTTCGAAAATTAATTTTTACATCGCCCGGAGGTTTTTTTTTTTTTTTTTTTTTTTGGAAGAATAATATACATTAACAGGTATAGGAAAACAGTATATGCTTCATTAATACAGAGGGCGTCCAGTCGTGGTGTAATGGTCAGTAAGCTAGTCTCACAGATCCATTAACTGAATAGCGAGTTTGATTCTCACTGGATGCCCCATACTTTCGACCTTGTTTCACTTCCTATCCGTGGCAAATTGTTTTGGTTAGATACTTACTTCATTAGGTCGTACAAACTATTTTGAATAATTAATATCATATTCAGTGTATCTTTTCACACACATTACGCAATATAGGAAATTTGACATCTGCTGACTTGAGCTAAATATTTGTCACGCGACAATGATAGATACGACACGTGGTCATTGTTAATTGGGTGAGTGGGACACACCCACATTTCCTCGTGATGGGAATTTCCAAATAGTGCGCAGTACTATCCGGGTTTAGGTGTCGGTTAAGGGAAGTATGCATTTACCCAACCCCTCCACCCGAACAGGATGCGACACGTGACCGAGTTCTTTCCTTCTACTTGACAGATTAAGAACCTACTGGTTTTCCAGCCCGGTTTCGACTGGGGTCCGGCGAGCTTCGGCGCTGGACCGGGTTGTTTATAATAATAGCATCGATCCCAGGGGGCATCCCCCCAGGCAACACCTGCCCCTTGATTTAAAGGGGCAGGCTGGGTTTATTGCCCAGTGCCTGAGGCGCCCCTTGAGGGGAATGCGACGGGATCCGACGCAATTTTTGGCACCTGCCATTCCATGAGCTTCGCTTGTGGGTGGTCCACGTTAATAGGACTTTGTGCCTGACCCGTACAAGTGGGTACGCGGTAAATACAAGAACCTATTATGTACTATTATTTACCTATATTTGGGAGAGATTTGGACAGGTAGGTTCATACCTTTCCTAAGGGCACTAGCGAGAAAGTGAAATGTAACCTCCTTATCCATGATTTGAACTCACTGATTAAATTTCCTACGACGATAACGGTCGCATTAGAAATGTCAGAGTAGTCATGAAAATTAGTCGGGTTTCGCTCCCGGCTAGAAGTAGTTGCTAAGTCTAACCATACCGAAGAGAAGCGAAACTTGAAAACACGGTGTCTGTGGATGACAGTAATATATGCTACCAAAACCAGGTAGAGCTATCTGGGTGGGAATTTAAATGACGTTCACCGATAACGTAAGCAATACTCTCTGTTGTTTACGGATTTGAGCTCTCTAGTGACCGTACTATGTATGTATTTATCAGTTAAAATTCTGCTTCTTACTGGTAGCTGTTGTCGGCCGAGGAATCAAGGTTTCGGACCGATGAATACCACACACACAACAAACACACACACACACACACACACACACACACACACACATTATATATATAATATATATATATATGCATGTATTGCATGGAAGTAATTCTGTGACGCTGGGTTTCATATCTTTTCGGTATTCATCGGACAGACTCGAATGAATAGCGAAAACGTATATCAATCTATTTTTCTATCTATCTATCTATCTATCTATCTATCTACCTATCTATCTATCTATCTACCTATCTATCTATGTCCATTCCTTTCTATCGAAATGTTAATTTCTGTCTATTTATCAATGTCTTCTGTTCTAGCTATCTATCCTTCTATCTATCTATCTATCTATCTATCTATCTATCTATTTATCTGGTCATTTCTATCTATCTATCTGGGCATTTTCAACCACACACACACACACACACACTCATATATAATATATATATATATATATTATATATATATAATATATATATGAGGTATGAACCTGTGGGGTTTATAAAGTGTAATTCAATTGAAATCATTTTAAAATCAAAATGAAGACAATTGTAAAAAGACACTTTATAAACACTGGTCTTCATCATAGCACATCTTTTTGTTGAATGAAAAAAAGAGGAAAATTTAACTGTTTGACACGAGAGGTTCAAATAACGCTCACGTTCTGGGCCTGAGTGTCTTTTAAAAATTTGTATAAAAAACGTATTTTGGTTTAGAAATAATGTAAATTTTATTTTGAAGCCTGAAAGTCTCAAAATTCGATGAGAAAAATCCCTCACACACACACACACACACCACATAACACATACATATATATATATAATATATATATATATATATATATGAGGTCCTCAATATATCCAACAAATGTGACACGACCCGGAAAAGCCTGGACCCTTCTTCATTCATATACGTGATGACAGATAGAATTGATGACTGGAACCCACCTTAATCATGGAAGAGAATAACTTGTATCATGATTATCTGCGCCGACCATCAAAATAAGGAGATTATGGTTGCTGCCCAATGCGCCCTGAACATGTAAAAACAATCAGGCACGAACTGGAGAATTGCAATGGAGACTACGAGTTGTGGCTAGAAGAAAGCAACATAACATCTGATTGCATTCGTACAGCAGAATTCCTCGAACGTCTGCAGAAAAAGTGTTGGAGGATCTGGCATCGGAATCGGCTTTGTTACGTAAATTGGATGTTTCAGCTTCTACCATGAAGCTTACACTCAATGAACCTTCGCTACTACGCATACAAGCGTCGTAAAGGTCAACTGCTCCAGAAAGGCCCGTGAAAATCGTCTGACACAAGGCGAAGAAACTTCTGAGCAAAGTGAAATATCCTGCTGAACCACAAACAATCTGGTTCTTTTCCGATGAGAAAAACGTTTGCCAAGATCAAAAGCACAACATGCAGAATAACAGATAGCTTGCATACAGTCCAAAGGACTCTCCTCATGTAATGCAGACTAAATCTCCCCAAACTGTGATGGTTTCCGGATGTGTGTCCTCTGAGGGTGATGTGATGCCTCCGCATTTTTTCAGAGAGGGTAACAGGTTGAATTCAGTTTTTTAACACTTTAGTCAAGCCCTGGGTAACAAGGGTAGCCAATGGTAGGCCATATGTATGGCAGCAGGATTCGGCCACACCTCTGGGAAAAGTAAAAAATTGTTGTCGGTGAATTTTTACTACACCAGTCCCAATGTTTGGCCTTCAAACTCCCCAGATCTTAACCCCATGGATTATTATGTATGGGGCGCTGTTGAGAAAGACACCAATCGCCGTGCCAGTACTACAAAAGCTCAGTTAATCGACTGAATTAAGGTAGTTTTTGAGACCGTTCCCAGGGAAACTGTAACATCAGCTTGCTTCAGGTTCTGGAGCAGGATTGAGGCTGTGACCGACGCTAATGGCGGTTATTTTTTAATGAAACTTGTTGACAGCAGTGTAATTTCCGTGCCTGTCGTATTTCTTTATAATCCATTCAATATTGTAGTTACCAAGCACTTTTCTTTTTCCTTATGAAACTGTCAAATTTCTCCAAACACCTTATAATATATATATATATAATATATATATATATATATATATATATATATATATATATGTAAACTTCAAAACAACATAGATTCTGCTGTATTTCAATAACATTTTTTGAATGAAAAGATGCTGCTAAGAAAACCTATGTCCTATATATATATAAATATATATATAATATATATATATATATATATATATATATATATATATATATATAAGTTTTTCTTAGGCAGCGTCTTTTCATTCAAACAAATGTTATTGAAAACAGCAGAATCTATGTTGTTTTGTAGTTTTTTCTTTTTTCTTTTAAAGTCGTTCTAATAATTTTCTTAACTATCATCATCTCGTAAAGAATTTATAAAGATTCGAAAGTATTATCATTCCGAGTAAATGTTTAAACAACCTTGATAATGCTTCAGAAGAGAACTGGTACTCGGAGTACTCGGAAAAACACAAACACAAATATTCACTTTCTATCTAAAAGGTAAAATGGAAATAAATCCGACGGTAAGTAAGTATGAAAAAATTGAAAAATCAATAAGGTGTTCAGATAGATGATATTTATTGTGGGAATCAGCGTTATAATGTTTTGGTTGGTTTATCAAACCATCGTCAGGTCATTCATTTATACAGAAAAAACTTAAAAAAACAGTGATTTTTAGTTTGTTTTGTTTTTTAGTGTGCTGTGCCTTTTCTTTTTGTAATATTCAGAAACCGCTACACAAATTTAGCACCGGAGAAGCTTGTTCTAATTCTAAATACACAAAACGGCATTTACATAGCTTAACTTTGTCTTAGTGTGGGGCACCAGTAAAGTATACCTTAGCAGTGGCGGCTCGTGACATTATTCGTGTTACTTCAGAAAATATATAAAAATATATCAATATTGTGTTACACACTGAGAAATGGAGTACAACACACATACACATACACACATACACACATATTAAATATAATATATAATATATATATATATATTAAAATATTATTATATATTTCATATGATTTATCAAAACCCGAAGAAGATACCAGAAGATCTGAAACATGTGTCGCAAATGTAAGATAAATAAATTTTTTTTTTCTAAAACATAATCCTTTTTGTGGACCTTCATTTTAATAAAATATTGAATTTCTCCCGTTGGAACCAGAACAACACTTATATATATTATATATATATATATATATATGGAAATACGGTGACAATATGAGAAGAAATATTTTCAAAAATATAACAAACACAGGATGTTACGATCAGGGGAAACAATTTTATGTGTCTATACTTAAGTATTTCGATATTAAACCATCATCAGGACACTGTTAAGGAATGTTTCTGGGAGGGATAAAATGAAAAATGTTAAGTGTATAGTGAATGTGTGAATATGATGTGAATATCATCATATTCACACATTCACTATACACTTAACATTTTTCATTTTGTCCCTCACAAAAAATTCCTTAACAGTGTCCTGATGATGGTTTAATACGAAATACTTAAGTATTGACACATAAAATTGTTTCCCCTGATCGTAACATCCTGTGTTTGTTATATTTTTGAAAATATTTTCTCTCATATATTATATATATATATATATATATATATATATATATATATATATATATGTTAAACTCAACGGACTATTCTTGTCGGACGAGTTTTGTTCGATCCTTTCTAACTGTCTGGCCATCTTTTTAATATGGGTGCAACCATACAGTAGTACTGGCATGTCTTTTTTTTTTAAACTTCATTTTTAATAGCCGAATTAGGTCCAGAAAAAAATAAAATATTTCTGGAAATCACAAATTTTTCCGGGGATGAATAATTTCGATTTGACTGTAAGTGGAGGTGCAAAGTAATAAAGAATGACATAAACGGAAACAGCATAGGTGTGATAAAGACAAACCGATTATCTCCCTGGATTGTTTTCTCTATAAAATAAGCTGACCGTTTTTAGACAACGGCAAACCACTAATCACTTTTAATAAAGGTTCATTAAGCGAACAAGTCAACAAGTTTTCATTACAGATAGGATAACAGAGTTTGAATTTAATTAGAGTCTGCTTATCTTCATAGGTAAAAACGGCAAGTAAAACAATTAAGTCTTGTTTCCTTATTACTGTCGGTGGGGTGTTAGAATACACCAACTGCACCTCTGCAGAAGGGTAAGAACCCCTCCACCAATTGGGCCACCTGGTGGCGACCGTGACGCTTAAGATGGAACCCCGGTGCTGAGCAGTCATACACCCAGCCGACAGTAATAAGGAACAAACTTAATTGTTTTACTTGCCGTTTTTACTATTGCAGATAAGCGACTCTAAATTAATTCAACACTCTGTTATCCTATTGTATGAAAAACTTGTTGACTTGTTTCGGCTTAATGAACCTTATAAAGTGATTAGTGGTTTGCCGTTGTCTAAAACGGTCCAGCTTATTTATAGAGAAAACAATCCAGGGGAGATTAATCGGTTTGTCTTTATACACCTATGCTGTTTCCGTTTATAATGGTCATTCTTAATTTACTTTGCACCTCCACTTAACCAGTCAATCGAAAATTATTCATACCCCGGAAAAATTGTGATTTCCAGAATATTTTTATTTTTTTCGGACTAATTCGCTATAAAAATGAAGTTTAAAAAAAAAAGACATGCAGTACTAATGGGTTTTTTTGGTTTGCACCCATATTAAAAAGATGGCTCACGAACAGTAGAGGATCGAACAAAAACTACGTGCCGACAGAATAGTCCGTTGAGTTTAACAAATATACTATTATATAATATTATAGTATATATATATATATATATATATTTATATGAGAGAATATTCCAAAATAATAACACACACAGGATGTACGATCAGGGAAACAATTTATGTGTCATACTTAAGTATTCGGTTTAAACCATCATCAGGACACTGTGTAAGGAATTTTTTGTGAGCGGACAAAAATGAAAAATGTTAAGTGTAAGTGATGTGTGAATGATGATATTCACATCATTCACACATTCACATACACTTAACTTTTTCATTTTTATCCTCTCCAGAAACATTCCTTAACAGTGTCCTGATGATGGTTTAATATCGAAATACTTAAGTAAGTACACATAAACTGTTTCCCCTGATCGTAACAGTCCTGTGTTGTTCTAATTTTGAATATTTTCTTCTCATATTGTCACCGTATTTCATATATATATATATTATATATATACTATAGATATAAGTGTTGTTCTGGTTCCAACGGGAGGAAATTCAATATTTTTAAAAAATGAGGTCCAACAAAAAGGATTATGTTTTTAGAAAAAAAATGTTATTGTTTTATCTTACTTTGCGACACATGGTTTCAGATCTTCTGGTACTCTTCTCGGGTTGTAATATATGAATATTATATATATATAATATATATATATTTAATATATAGTATATAAATATTATTATAGTATGCTGTGTATGTGGTTGTATGTGTAATGTGTGTGTGTGTACTCCATTTCTCAGTGTGTATAACAATATTGATTAATTTTATATATTTTCTGAAGTACACGAATTAATGTCACGAAGCCGGCCCCCGCACTGCCTAGGTATACTTTACGGGTGCCCCACACTAAAGACAAGTTTAAAGCTATGTAATGCGTTTTGGTATTTAAGAAATTAGAAAAGCTTCTCCGGTGCTAAATTTGTGGTTGCGGTTTCTGAATATTACAAAAGAAAAGGCACAGCACCTAAAGAACAAACAAAACTAAAAATATGTTTTTTAAGTTTTTTTCTGTTATAAATGAATGCCTACGAATGGTTGATCACAACAAAACATTATAACTGTTGTCATTCCCACAATAAATATCATCTATCTGAACACCTTATTGATTTTTTCACATTTTTTCATATACTTACTGTACCGTTCGGATTTATTTCCATTTTCCTTTTAGATAGAAAAGTGATATTTGTGTTTGTGTTTTTCCGAGTACTCACGAGTACCAGTTCGTCTTCTGAAGCATTATCAGGTTGTTTAACATTCTACTCGGAATGATAATACTTTCGATCTTTTATAATTCTTTACGAGATGATGATAGTTAGAAAAATTATAGAACGACTGAAAAGAAAAAGAAAAAACTAAAAACACTAGATTTCTGCTGTTTCAATAACATTTGTTTGAATGAAAGACGCTGCCTAAGAAAACTTATATTATATAATAATATATATAGTAATATATATATATATATATATATTAATATAATATTATATATTTAAAGGACATAGGTTTTTCTTAGGCAGATCTTTTCATTCAAATAAAGTTATTGAATACAGCAGAATCTATGTTGTTTTGAAGTGTTTACATATAGTAATATATATATATTATATATATATATATATATATATATATAGTAGATATATATAAGGGTGTTTGGGAGAAATTTGACAGTTTCATAAGGAAAAAAGAAAAAGTGCTTGGTAACATACAATATTGAATGATATAAAGAAATAAACGACAGGCACCGGAAATACACTGCTGTCACAAAGTTTCATTAAAAAATAACCGCCTTAGGCGTCGGTCACAGCCTAATCCTGCTCCAGAACCTGAAGCACAGCTGAGTTACAGTTCCCTGGGAAACGGTCTCAAAAACTACCCTTAATTTCAGGTCGATTAACTGAGGCTTTTGTAGTCTGGCACGGCGATTGGTGTCTTTCTCAACAGCGCCCCATAAACATAATCAATCCATGGGGTTAAGATCTGGGGAGTTTGAAAGGCCAACATTGGGACTGGTGTAGTAAAATTCACCGACAACAATTTTACTTTTCTCCCGAGGTGTGGCGAATCTCTGCCATAGCATATGGCCTACCATTGGCTACCTTGTACCCAGGGCTTGACTAAAGTGTTTAAAAAAACTGATTCAACTGTTACCCTCTTGAAAAAATGCGGAGGCATCAATCACCCTCAAGCAGGGACACACTCCGGAAACCATCACAGTTTGGGGAGATTTAGTCGCATTTACATGAGGAGAGTCCTTTGGATGTATGGCAAGCTATCTGTTTATTTCTGCATGTTGTCTTTTGATCTTGGCAAACGTTTTTTCTATCGGAAAGAGACAGATTGTTTGTGGTTCAGCAGGATATTTCACTTTGCTCAGAATTTCTTCGCCTTTGTCAGACGATTTTCACGGGCTTTTCTGGGCGCAGTTGACTTTACGACGCTGTATGCGTAGTAGACGAAGTTTTCATTGAGTGTAAGCTTCATGGCTAGAAAGCTGAACATCCATTTACGTAACAAAGCCCGAATTCCGAATGCCGGACCTCCACACTTTTTTCTGCAGACGTTCGGGGAATTCTGCTGTACGAATCAATCAGATTGTTATGTTGCTTTCTTCTACCACACCTCGTAGTCTCCATTTGCAAATTCTTCCCAGTCGTGCTGATTGTTTTTACAGTGTCAGGGCGCATTGGGGCAGCAACCATAATCTCCTTATTTTGATTGGTCGGCGCGATAATCAGATACAAGTTATCCTTCCATGGAGTTAAGGTGGGTTCCAGTCTCAATTCCTATCTCATCACGTATATGAAATGAAGAAGGTCGGCTTTTCCCGGGTCGTGTCACTTTGGTTGGATATTGAGCACCTCATATAATATATAAATATAGGTATAATATATAATATGTATGTGTATGTGTGTGGTTGTGTGTGTGTGTGAGGGATTTTTCTCATCGATTTTGAGACTTTTCAGGCTTCAAAAATAAAATTTACATTATTTCTAACCAAAATCGTTTTTTTATACAAACTTTTTAAAGACACTCAGGCCAGAACGTGAGCGTTATTTGAACCTCTCGTGTACAAACAGTTAAATTTCCTCTTTTTTCCATCAACAAAAAGATGTGCTAGAGAAACCAAGTGTTTATAAAGGTCCTTTTAACAATTTGTCTTCATTTGATTTTAAAATGATTTCAATTGAATTACACTTTATAAACCCACAGGTTCATACCGTCATATATAATATCTATTATATTATATATTAATATATATATATAATATGAGTGGTGTTGTGTGTGTGTGTGGTTGAAAATGCCAAGATAGATAGATAGAAGCCAGATATAATAGATAGATAGATGTAGATAGATAGATAGAAGAAGGAGAATATAGCTGAACAGAAGATTGATAAATAGACAGAAATTAAATTTCGATAGAAAGGAATGGACATAGATAGATAGGTGAAATAGATGAAATGGGTAGATAGATAGATAGATAAAGATAGATAATAANCTGTTGAAAATCTACCTTGACAATAAATTCCATTAGTATTATTTGGATTATTCGGACATTGTCTTCATCTTATTGTTATCTGTATAATGTTTTTGATGATGTGCCCACCAGCCTTCTTCAGGTATTTCTTGTCAGACTCAAAAGCCTTCTTGAACTTGGAACCTTTTTTGTTGTAATCAGGAGCCATCATGGAACTTTGAAACCAACCTTTTATTCAATTCATGGGTATCCTGTTCTCATTCACTAACTGTAGCTGGGTACAGGTGTTAAGCTGTGTTAATTATTAATCTATGTTACTTTTGCCCTTGACCATGATTGAACCTGCAGCCTAGAGATAACTGTCACTTTGAACTATCTTAACCTAATCCTCTTTATCCACTATGCTTGTTTCCAAAAAATTCGGAGAAATAGAATAAATATCCAGTTTGAGGACAAATATTCAAAAAATTGTCTATCATAAATAGAAATTCCATTATTTTGAATGTTTCAATTAGATCATTTCTCATTCTTATTTCTAGTAAAGTAGTTATTTCTAATTTCTCCAATCTCTCTCTGTAACTGTATATCTTTTACTCTTTTTATTAGTTTTGTCACTCTTCTTTGTATGCTCTCCAATGGCCAAGACTACTAAAAGTATTTACAGAGGTTTAAAGTTTAAAATATGGTATTGATCACATCTTATATTTATACAAACACAATGAGGAATTTTAGTCATGGGTAATTCCATGTCAAATCATCCAGAAAAAGAAAAAAATTGTCACCCTGTCAGCCATGAAATAAAGTCTAAGAGAAGCAAAATAACTGTCAAATAATATTTATACTATTGCTGTTTTTATCTGATTAGGCAATTTGTTCCAAAAATGTATTACTCTATTAGCAAAAAATTCTATTTGGTTAAAACTTAGTTTTTGAAATTTGCTTTGACAATAAATCCAAGAAGAAATATTTAAAAAAAAAAGAGATTCCATTAATTATTTTGAAAGTTTCATTAGATATCTCATTCTTATTTCTAGTAAAGTAGTTAATCCTAATTTCTCCAATCTCTCTCTCTGTAACTGTAATCTTTTAATCTTTTTATTAGTTTTGTCACTCTTCTTTTATAATGCCCATAAAGACAATTAATTTTTGAAATCTGACTTTAAATGTCCTTTCAAGGAGAAATATTTAAAAAGATATCTAATCATAATTAGAAATTCCATTGATTATTTTGAAGTTTCAATTAGTCACCTCTTATTCTTCTTTTAGTAAGTAGTTAATCCTAATTTCTCCAATCTCCTCTGTAACTGTAATCTTAATCTTTTTATTAGTTTTGTCACTCTTCTTTGTATGCATTCCAATCTCAATATTGCACTCCAATGTTCATGTTTAGACACTGGAGCCAGGCCTGATTACAATATCATACATGGGTCTCATTATGGTTTTATATATTTTCTAAAAACAGCATTTGGCTCCCTTGAGATATTTTAATCCATCCAGCCATTCATTCAATTTGCCCTCAATATAATAGACAAAATAATTACCAGCTTTCAATATATCAAATCTAACCTCTAAATTTGTTGCTGGTACATTTTTTCTTGAAGTTTTTATCAATATGTTAACAGACTACCATGTGTTGACCGAGGATTTAAAAAAGTTAAAAATAAATCATCCATGTATAATCTATACATATATAAAGGGCAGCTGTGTGTATGTATATGTCTGAATGTAATAATATCTATACATAATATAGGGCAGTTGTGTGTATGTATGTCAAAATGTAATCTGTCTATACAATGATATAAAGGGCAGTTGTGTGTATGTATGTCGTGAATGTATTATCTATACATATATAAAGGCAGTTGTGTGTATGTATGTCCAAATGTAATCTGTCTATACATATATAAAGGGCAGTTGTGTGTATGTATGTCTGAATGTAATCCCATCTATACATATATAAAGGCAGTTGTGTGTATGTATGTCCAAATGTAATCTGTCTATACATATATAAGGGCAGTTGTGTGTATGTAAGTGTCCGAATGTAATCTATCTATACATATATAAAGGGCAGTTGTGTGTATGTATGTCCGAATGTAATCCATCTAACATATATAAAGGACAGATGTGTGTATGTATATCCAAATGTAATCCATCTATACATATATAAAGGGAATTGTGTGTATGTATTTCAAATCTAATCTATCTATACATATATAAAGGGCAGTTGTGGTATGTATGTCTGAATGTAATCTATCTAACATATATAAAGGGAAGTTGTGTGTAGTGATGTCCAATGTAATCTATATATACATATATAAGAGAGAGTTGTGTGTATGTATGTCCAAATCTAATCTATCTATACTATATAAAGAGCAGTTGTGTGTATGTATTCAAATTCTAATCTATCTATACATATATAAAGGGCAGTTGTGTGTATGTATGTCTGAATGTAATCTATCTATACATATATAAAGGGCAGTTGTGTGTATGTGTATGTCCAGAGGAAACTTTGAAAATAAACAATTAACGACAAGTAAATATATATATACATTAAATATCACCAGGGCTTGGTTTTTAAACAAAATAATGAAGATTTGATTTATATTTGTGAAGATAATTAGAAAATAGAATTTAAATGAAATGTAAGGAATTCTTTGCATTTGATATTTAAATAGGAGACATTAATTTTCTATCATCTATCTTGACTTGTCTGGCATTATCTAAGATCTTGCTCTGTATTGACTTGGACTCGTCTGGTTTTCTGTTAGGATTTCTCCTTATCAGAGCCCTGTGTCATTGTTAGTTTTTAGAATAATAAACCAGACTTCGATTTGCTTTGATCTTACTTTATTTTTAAATCCCCAACCAGACATCTGCGACAGTGAGTCGGAGCATGTAATTTTTCTTTTCAGAGTGTCTGGATCAACACAAGATCTTTTTACATGATATTTTAATGGAGCATACTGCGAGGATCCAACTTATGATCAACAAGATCTGCAAGACTACCTTTTTACCCCTCTACCCAGGCGGGTGCCGGGTAGCTGCTTCTAGTTATATATACATAAATAAAAATTATTTTCCTACATATTTGTTTTATCATCTTTTATTCTTATGTATTCTTGTTTTTATGTTGTTTATTTTCATTCTTCTTGTTTGTATTTTTTTTTTATTAGCTATTTATCATATTTTATCCTTTATTAATTTGTTTTAGGCCGGTTTTAGCTCAGTCGTAGAGGCATTTGGCTAGAAACCACAAAGTTCCTAGTTCGATACCCACCCTCGCCAACTCAGCGTATGAGTAGAACAGGGATCTGTGAGGTAAAGTAAGGAACTGATGGTAGGTGTGGCACTCTACCTCAGACGCAAAAATAATCTCCTTGGTCTAGCGCTAGTGAAAAGGGATAGGCTCCCTCGCTGATTGGTTGATACTGCATTTAGGCCACCCGACGACTTTACTTTAGTTAATTTGTTTTAATTTTCAATCATGATTTTTTAATATGTCATTTTATTATATTAATTATGCGTATAAACAATCACTCTTTCGAGAATAAGCTAATAACAGAAGAATGTTGCACCAATGGGCCAACAAATTATTCTGAACAACACACGCCAGGTATTTCATATATATATATATATATATATGGTTATATATATATATTATATTATATTATTATATATATATATATATATATATATAATAAATGTAAGGTAACCAAATGACTGGTTGAAAGGGAGATTCTATTTGGGATCTTCCAAATCTCACTGTACAACTATAATGTATATCTTGTAGGTGCAAGGATTTATACTCATACAAGGATTTTTATGAATCCCTAAAAAGAGCTCAATGTATAGTAAACAATAAATTAGATTAATATCACGAGCAGTAATTAACTTTCAAAGAATTAATATATATATATATAATATATATAATATATATATATATAGAAATATATATATATATATAGAATTATATTAAAAAATCCTCCCCCCTGCCCTTTCACTAACTGACCCAATAACCTAGGTCACTCAACCATCTCCTCATCTGCTGCTGACATCAAACACACCAAAACTTTACCCCCTTCCTTACCCACCCTGTGCTCATCACTCCCATCCTCTCTCCACTTCCTGTTTCCTACCCCTCACTTCATTCATGTCTACCCCTATCCTTCTCCTCCCTTCACTTCCGTCACTTATACTCGCACAACATTTTGCTTTCAATAAAATCATTTGACTGAAGATGTCCGTATGAATTCGACGAAACGTTTCAACTCTCTGATTTGTTTTGAGTTTTCATTTCTTGTTCACCATCCTTCTACCTATCTCATACTGTCGATTCTACTACATCCATCCTATCTCCATATATATAGACAAACAGGGAGTATACTCCCATTTTCAATAGCTAGACCAATGAGATTGTTTTGGCGCCTGCTATGGAGTGCCACACCTACCACCAGCTCCTCTTTACACACAGATCCCTGTGCTACTCATACACTAAGTTGGGTAGGGTTAGTTCGAACCCGGCAACATTATAGTTCTAGTCAACAGCTCTATCGACTAAGCTAAACCGAGAAAACCGTAACACTGGAAAAACGACATAATATTGCGAATGTTTATCAAAGCAACAGAAGATCCTTTTAGAGATAAGGCTATTTCCTTACCCTTTTGCAGCTAATTATTATAATTCTATTTAGCTTTTCTTAGGCAAAATGGGGGTAAAAATGTTTTTATAACCCCCCTCTCAGACAAAATAGGTTATGGATTTTATTGAACTTTGGTCTTGCTGGTCTCCACCAATTTCCCTTTATAAAAGGATGTCACTCAGTCATTGCAAATACAGACATACAGACTTTCTTATATTATATATATGATATATATTCTTCCCACTCCCATGGTTGAGCACTGTGGGGGGACATTAATTGTAACTTCACCGCTTTGGCATTAGCCGTGACCCCGTCTGTTTACAGATTAGAGTTCTCTGGTGATTGTAAAAACATACCGCCGTAAAGTATGTAGCAATTAATTGTTCACTGTAGGACTAACGGCCCGCTGATAGCCGCAAGGGTAAGGAACTTAGCAGACAAAATTCCTGTCGGGTTTCGATCCCAGCTAGAGAGTAGCCTGTTTAAAATGTCAAGCCTACACTGATGAGAAGTAAATTTCGAAACACATGTCTGTGGATGACTGATATAATATTATATATTATATATAACTATATATATTAGTAGAAAGGTATATATAGATGATCTACTTAAGTTTCACCAAAAAAGGATCATCAGGTTAATTGTAATGAAATTAATCAAGAAATTGAATTAATTGAAAAATTGCGCAAATCAGTTTCTATTAATCAATACATTCCTACTATACATATTCAGCAGCAATCATATTCTTTATAACCCTGACTTATTTGTTATTATTTTGTATCGACCATCGATGTTGCAATTAACTCAATATTCTATTCCCCAGTAAGTCAGGTGGTCTAATGGTTAGGTCATAGGAATTGGTCTCATCGACTCGAGTTCAATTTCTTGGATGAGTGTTTGCATTTCAACATTGCACTAATACTCTTGGAGAAAGGTATGAATCCCATTCTCTCCTCCAGCTATGGGTAAATAGCAGGGCAGACTGGGCCTTTAACCATGGCTAGGTAACCATTCTAAGAGAAGGAAAACTCTGAATTCAAACCTGTTAAAACTCCTCTTAGATAATTGGACCCTTGATGTTAAGTCTACCAACTAATTGTATTTTTTGCTGATAGAGTAATACATTTTTGGAACAATTTGCCTAATCAGATTTTTTTTTTTTAATTAATTTGGATGATTTCGGAAAAAATGGTAAGAAAAAAAATTTAACAGGGCATTTTGAGGAACTATTGGCCAAATTATTTAACAGAATTTGATCTGTAGATAGATATTATATCAATTGTGTATATACTATTTCTCTGTATGTTTGAGATGAGGCTTGATGATTAGTATTATCTACATTATTTGGACTATTGTTCTCATCTTCATTGTTATCTGTACAATATTTCACCCGATGTGCCCTCCAGCCTTCTTCAGGTATTTCTTGTCGGACTCGGGAACCTTCTAGGACTCGGGAACCTTCTTTTCAAATTCGGAAACCTTCTTGTTGTAATCGGGTTCAAAGAGCCATGATGGCTCCTGGTTTCGACCACAAGGTTCTGGATTTGATACTGGCCCTCACCAACTCAGCGTATGAGTAGCACAGCTTGGATCTGTGCGGTAAAGTGAGGAGCGGGTGGTAGGTGGTGCTCCACCTCAGATGCCGAAAACAGTCTCCTTGGTCTAGTGCTAGTGAAAAGGAGATAGACTCCCTCGCTGTCTGGCTGATACCGACTTTAGGCGACCCCGAAAACTTTATTTACTTTATATTTTATGATCAAGGTTGATAATGAATGTAATAGCTGTTTACAGTTACTATTGCCGGGTGGTATCCCTGTGCTACTCATACGCTGAGTTGGCGAGGACCGGTATCGAACTAGGAACCTTGTGGTTTCTAGCTGAACGCTCTACCGACTGAGCTAACCCTGCACATAGCATGGGAGAGGGTTTTTTTATAAAATGCTTATTTAATCATTCTTTTTACTAACAACTAAGGCTATTATATAAGGACACTGTACGTATAAAATGAGATTAACAATGAACAGTATGAAGAGTGAATATACCTAGGTGTGTCCTCACCCACCACCAATATTAGCTCATTAGTATATCTGTGATATAATAATATTAAACACAACAGAAGGAAAGACAAAATGAATATACAAATACAAGAGTAAAAGTAAAAAGTAAAGTCGTCGGGGCTGCCTAATATCGGCATCAGCCAATCAGTGAGGAGTCTATCCCTTTCACAAGTGCTAGACCAAGGAAATTATTTTAGCCTCTGAGGTGGAGCGCCACACCTACCGTCAGCTCTTTACTTTACCGCACAGATTCCTGTGCTACTCATAACGCTGAGTTGGCGAGGACCGGTATCGAACTAGGAACCTTGTGGTTCCTAGCCGAACGCTCTACCAACTGAGCTAACTCTGCACATACAAGAACATTAGCATTTACCATATATATTAAAAGAGAATTATTAAATATTTTAAAAGAAAAGATACAATATGCACCTATTTCTCTGAGTTTGGGAGATAAGGCTTGATAATTATTATCATTTGTATTATTCGGACTATTGTCCTCATCTTCATTGTTATCTGTACAATGTTTCGGCTAATGTACCTTCTTCAGGTATTTCTTTTAACCTCTCGACTCGAGAACCTTCTTTTCAGACCGGGAACCTTCTTGTTGTAATCCGGAACCTTCCTGTCGTAATTGGAAGCCATCATGGAACTTTGAACATAACCCTTTATTCAGTCCATGGGGGTATCCTGTTCTCATTCTGCTAACCATAGCTGGGGTAGAGGTATTAAGCTGTGTTTAATTATTATGCTATGGACTGAATAAAGGAATAAGTTAACAGGCGGCCCTATTAGGGGGATTTTCCCCCTCAGCAGAGGTGCAGTCAGTGTATTCTTCTGCCCCAGTTGACAGGGCGACTTATTAAATGGCAAGCCTCTAAGATTACTGCATCTCTTCATATACCTTGGTAGCAATATCTCATCTAATGAAAATCTATGTCAACATACACATAGGTAAAGCATGGAATGCTCTTGACAGGTTGTTGATCATATGGAAATCCGATCTCTCAGATAAAAGGAAACAGGAATTTTCCAAGCTGTAGCATGTCAAAACTAATATATGGCTGCACCACTTAGACTATATATATTTACCAACCTCTCCACACTAGCAGGATGTGACACAAGGTCAATTTCTTTAGTAGAGTTTAACAGGTTTGAATTCAGAGTTCTTATTCTCCTAGACTGGTTACGTATCCAAGGTTAAAGAGCCCAGTCTACCCTACTATTTACCCATAGCTGGAGGGAGAATATATGGATTCCAAGCTGTAGCATGTCAAAACTGATATATATATTTACTAACCCCTCAGCATGAGCAGGATGCAACACAAGGTCAATTGCTTAAGCGGAATTTAACGGGTTTGAATTTAGAGTTTTTCCTTCTCCAAGACAGGTTGACATACCAAGGTTAAAGATCCCATACTGCCCTACTATTTACCCAGAGCTGAAGAGATAACAGATGGATGTATACTTTCCCAAGGGTATTAGTGCAATAAAATTACTATTAAATGGTAATACTTGAAACCATATATATATATATGTATATGTGAAAATGGAATTGGAATTGAATTCCGACGATATGAATAAAGATATGAAAGTACGGAATGGATAATAAAAGATGAATTTAATCAATATCACTTACACATGTGTTTCGGTCAGTTTATCTTTGTGTACACGATTTACACATAGATAAACTGATCGAAACACATGTGTAAGTGATATTGATTAAATTCATCTTTTATTATCATTCTATTCTTTCTTTTCTTTATTCATTCTTCCTCATATATATATATATATATATATATATATATATATATATACCAAACACGAGCAGGATGTGGCACAAGGTCAATTTCTTAAGTGGAGTTTGATAGGTTTGAATTCAAAGTTTTCCTTCTCATAGACTGGTTGCCTAACCAAGGTTAAAGAGCCCAGTTTAACCTACTATTTACCCATAGATGGAGGGAGAATATATGGATTCATACCTTTCCCAAGGGTAGTACCACTATGTGAAATGCAAACAGATTCGTCCAGGAATTGAACTCAGGTCTACGAGTCCATTTCCTATGACTCTAACCATTACACCACGCACCTGCATTGCACCACTTGGACTATAATGTTTGGAGAAAAATTTAGACACGTATGGCCATGGATGGTGACCTATAGTCCTTGAGGGCAAGATTGTGGTGGCTGAGCAGTCTGTGTCCTGGCTCCTGGATATACAACACTCTACTTAGGCCCATACTTGGTTAGATGGTCAATCAGAGAGGCCACATCCAATCAATCAGCTGGTCATGTCAAGGCCTAGCAACTATGTGGCTGCTTTTTTTTTTTAAATTGCTTTTATGGCAAACACCCACCCCTTTTTATCATATGTGCTAGAAGGTGGTGGCTGAGGGTCAACCACCAGTATTTATTGATACACATGAAGTTAATGAAAATTATCTCTACTCACCAAACAAAAATATTTACCTACAACCAACTCACTTAAAAATCATAGATACAAAAAATAAGATTTGGCATTAAATAGCCACACGGGTTGATATGCCATTAAACAAAATAACCAACTGACAAAAGTTTTTTTGTTTTATTTTACTTAGATTTAAAAAAGAAAAGGTATTTGCTCTAGCAACTGAAAGAATATATTGAGCCAGACTGTTATAGTTAAAATGCTACAATAGTAAGACAGAGTAAGGTAATAAGGTGGCCTAAAGTCGGTATCAGCCTATCAGTGAGGGAGTCTATCCCCTTTTCACTAGCTAGACCAAGGAGATGGTTTCTGCATCTGAGGTGAGCGCCACACCTACCATCAGCTCCTTACTTTACCGCACAGATCCAAGCTGTGCTACTCATACACTGAGTTGGTGAGGGCCAGCATCGAATCCAGAACCTTCCTACAATTCTAACCATGACACCGACAGATATACGACAACTCCACATGTACTTACCTGTAGTACGGTTCTCTAACGTATCAGTAAAGTAAGTAAGTAAATTCGTCAGGGTAGCCTAAAGTCGGTATCAGCCAATCAGCAAGGGAGTCTATCCCTTTTCACTAGCGCTAGACAAGAGATGGTTTTTGTATCTGAGGTGGAGCGCCACACCTACCATCAGCTCCTTACTTTACCACACAGATACCTGCGCTACTCATATGCTGAGTTGGAGGGCTGGTTTCGAACTAGGAACCTTGTGGTTTCTAGGCGAACGCTCTAACGACTGAGCTAACCCATGAAAGGTAATGATAGAGTGATAGAGAAAATGTTTTATCTAAGACGTAAAACTTGTAGAATCTTTTGTTAAATCCTTATTAGGCTTCATATAAAATGCAACAATAATGAGACGAAGTAAATCTAGTTATAAAGAAGATGGAAGAAAACTATTAATAGACAAAATGCGGTTAAATCGAACTTAAGGGTCCTAAATTCCACCATCGTATGTCACCCCAAAAAATACCAAAAATCAGGGAATTAACTGAATTTAATGAAATTTTCAGTGTTAACATATTAATGAATAAAATATATAATGCACCAGTTATTTTATTTAAAAATTTTTATGTTTCTTCAGGTCAGTTAACTTTGAATTACATATCTTTGAGGTGTAACACAGATTCTCAAAGATACATGGTTCAAAGTTAACTGACCTGAAAAAATGTAAAAGTTTCTAAATAAGATAACTGGGGCATTATATCTTTTATTCATTAATATATCAACACTGAAATTATTGTTGCATTTTATATGAAGCCTAATCAGGATTTTTTAAAAATTTTGGTATTTTTTTTCTTTCAGCGGGGTGACATATGATGGTGGAATTTAAGTCCGTTAAGTTCGATTTAACGAAAATGCTTCATTTGAAAAGTAAAATAATAAGAGGAGAAAAACTGGTACAAGAGAAATTATTTTACCAGTAAAGCAAAAATAGGGTTAAATATAATCAGCAAAAGAAAATGTGGTTATTTCCTAGTTGAGTAACATTTATTACAGGGTGACCCAGAAAAAACAGAACCCAAATTATTTATTTATTTTCCCATTAAACTAACCCCAAACCCCAACCCTAACCCTAAACCTAACCCTAAACCCCAACCCTAAACCCTAACCCTAAACCCTAACCCTAAACATAAACCCCAACCCTAAATCCTAACCCTAACCCTAAATCCTAACCCTACCGCCCCCTAGCTGAGTAACATAATATTACAGGGTGACCCAGAAAAAACAGAACCCACAAATTTTGTAATAAAACTGTTAATTTTAATTTTTTTTTTAAGTTTAAGTTCAACAAGGGTTAGGCTTAGGATTTAGGGTTAGGGTTAGTTTTATGGGAAAATAAAGAAATAATTTGGGTTCTGTTTTATCTGTAATATCATGTTACTCAACTAGGAAATAACCGAAAATGTTTTATCTTAAAATCAACAATTATAAGCTGGAGGAAAACTCATGAGAGAGAAAATACATTACCTAAAAAGCAACAATAATAAGATGAAAAAAGTAGTTAGTGAAACAGATCACTAATTAGTTCTGAGATTATTCAAGTAGTGACCACCCCAAGCAGATTTAACAGGTTTGAATTCAGAGTTTTCCTTCTCCTAGACTGGTTGCCAAACCAAGGTCAAAGAGCTCAGTCTGTCCTAATATTTTACCCATAGCTGGAGGGAGAGTAGTTGGATTCATAGCTTTCCCAAGAGTATTACTGATATGTAAACTGTAGCTTCGTCAAGGATTTGGACTCATGTTGATGAGTCCATTACACCATGCACCTTAAAACTAGGAATAGAGAAAACACTTTACTTAAATTAAGACAGTAGTAAAACTTTATATGAAGCAACAATAATAAGATGAGGTAAACTAAGAAGACAGTAAAGCAACAATAAGATGGAAGGTGAGAAGCAACTAGAAGAAGACAGTAAACACTTTATATGAGAAGCAACAATTAATAAGATGGAGGTAAACTAAGAAGACAGTAAAACACTTTATATGAAAGCAACAATAATAAGATGGAGGTAAACTAAGAAGACAGTAAACACTTTATTGAGAAAGCAACAATAATAAGATGGAGGTAAACTAAGAAGACAGTAAACACTTTATATGAGAAGCAACAATAATAAGATGGAGTAAACTAAGAAGACAGTAAACACTTATATGAGAAGCAACAATAATAAGATGGAGTAAACTAAGAACAGTAAACACTTTATATGAGAAAGCAACAATAATAAGATGAGGTAAACTAAGAAGACAGTAAACACTTTACTGAGAAGCAACACAATAATAAGATGGAGGAAACTAAGAAGACAGTAAACACTTTATATGAGAAGCAACAATAATAAGATGGAGGTAAACTAAGAAGTAGAGAAGCAACAATAATAAGAAGTAAACAGATAGATTAAGAAGAAGACAGTAAACACTTTATCTGAGAAGCAACAATAATAAGATGGAGGTAAACTAAGAAGACAGTAAACACTTTATCTGAGAAGCAACAATAATAAGATGGAGGTAAACTAAGAAGCAGGTAAACACTTTATATGAGAAGCAACAATAATAAGATGAGGTAAACTAGAAGACAGTAAACACTTTATATGAGAAGCAACAATAATAAGATGGAGGTAAACTAAGAAGACAGTAAACACTGAGAAGCAACTAAAACAAGAAGACAGTAAACACTTTATATGAGAAGCAACAATAATAAGATGTAGGTAAACTAAGAAGACAGTAAACACTTTATATGAGAAGCAACAATAATAAGATGAGGAAAACTAAAGACGAGTAAACACTTATATTAGAAGCAACAATAATAAGATGGAGGTAAACTAAGAGAGAGTAAACACTTTATATGAGAAGCAACAATTAATAAGATGGAGGTAAACTAAAGAAGAGAGTAAACACTTTATATGAGAAGCAACAATAATAAGATGGAGGTAACTAAGAAGACAGTAAACACTTTATATATTAGAAGCAACAATAATAAGATGGAGGTAAACTAAGAAGACAGTAAACACTTTATATGAGAAGCAACATAATAAGATGGAGAAAACTAAAAAAACAGTAAACACTTTATATGAGAAGCAACAATAATAAGATGTAGGAAAACTAAGAAGACAGTAAACACTTTATATTAGAAGCAACAATAATAAGATGGAGTAAACTAAGAGAGAGTAAACACTTTATATAGAAGCAACAATAATAAGATGGAGGAAACTAAAAAGACAGTAAACACTTTATATGAGAAGCAACAATAATAAGATGAGGAAAACTAAAAAGACAGTAAACACTTTTATATGGAAGCAACAATAATAAGATGGAGGAAAACTAAAAAGACAGTAAAACACTTTATATGAGAAGCAACAATAATAAGATGGAGGAAAACTAAAAAGACAGTAAACACTTTATATTGAGAAGCAACAATAATAAAATGGAGAAAACTAAAAAGACAGTAAAACACTTTATATGAAAAGCAACAATAATAAGATGGAGGAAAACTAAAAAGACAGTAAACACTTTATATGAGAAGCAACAATAATAAGATGAGGAAAACTAAAAAGACAGTAAACACTTTATATGAGAAGCAACAATAATAAGATGGAGGAAAACTAAAAGACAGTAAACACTTTATATGAGAAGCAACAATAATAAGATGAGGGAAAACTAGAAGACAGTAAACACTTTATATTAGAAGCAAACATAATAAGATGAGGTAAACTAAGAAGAGAGTAAAACATTTATTATGAGAAGCAACAATAATAAGATGGAGGAAAACTAAGAAAGACAGTAAACACTTTATATTAGAAGCAACAACTAATAAGATGGAGGTAAACTAAGAAGAGAGTAAACACTTTATATGAGAAGCAACAATAATAAGATGGAGGAAAACTAAAAAGACAGTAAACACTTTATATGAGAAGCAACAATATAAGATTAGGAAAACTAAGAAACAGTAAACACTTTATATTAGAAGCAACAATAATAAGATGGAGGTAAACTAAGAAGAGAGTAAACACTTTATATGAGAAGCAACAATAATAAAGATGGAGGAAAACTAAGAAGACAGTAAACACTATATGAGAAGCAACATAATAAGATGGAGGAAAACTAAGAAGACAGTAAACACTTTATATGAGAAGCAACAATAATAAGATGGAGGAAAACTAAAGAAAGACAGTAACACTTATATGAGAAGCAACAATAATAAGATGGAGGAAAACTAAGAAGACAGTAAACACTTTATATGAAGGCAACAATAATAAGATGGAGGGAAAACTAAGAAGACAGTAAACACTTTATATAGAACAACACTAAGATGAGAAGCAACAATAATAAGATGGAAAACTAAAAAGACAGTAAACACTTTATATGAGAAAGCAAACAATAATAAGATGGAGGAAAACTAAAAAACAGTAAACACTTTATATGAGAAGCAACAATAATAAGATGAGGTAAACTAAGAAGACAGTAAACACTTTATATGAGAAGCAACAATAATAAGATGGAGGAAAACTAAGAAGACAGTAAACACTTTATATGAGAAGCAACAATAATAAGATGGAGGTAAACTAAGAAGACAGTAAACACTTTATATGAGAAGCAACAATAATAAGATGGAGGAAACTAAAAAGACAGTAAACACTTTATATGAGAAGCAACAATAATAAGATGGAGGAAAACTAAAAAAGACAGTAAAAAAATATGAGAAGCACAATAATAAGATGGAAGAAAACTAAGAAGACAGTAAACACTTATATGAGAAGCAACAATAATAAGATGGAGGAAAACTAAGAAGACAGTAAACACTTTATATGAGAAGCAACAATAATAAGATGGAGAAAACTAAGAAAGACAGTAAACACTTTATATGAGAAGCAACAATAATAAGATGGAGGAAAAACTAAGAAGACAGTAAACACTTTATATGAGAAGCAACAATAATAAGATGAGGAAAACTAAGTAAGACAGTAAACACTTATATGAGAAGCAACAATAATAAATGAGGTAAATAAGAAGACAGTAACACTTTATTGAGAAAGCAACAGTAATAAAATGGGGGAAAAAGAAGACAGTAAACACTTTATATGAGAAGCAACAATAATAAGATGGAGTAAATTAAGAAGACAGTAAAACTTTATTCTGAGAAGCAACAGTAAAAAATGGGGGAAACTAAGAAGACAGTAAACACTTTATATGAGAAGCACAATAATAAGATGGAGGTAAACTAAGAGACAGTAAACACTTTATATGAGAAGCAACAATAATATATGGAGGTAAATTAAGAAGACAGTAAACACTTTATATTGAGAAGCAACAATAATAAGATGGAGGAAACTAAGAAGACAGTAAACACTTTATCTGAGAAAGCAAACAATAATAAAATGGAGGAAAACTAAGAAGACAGTAAACACTTTATATGAGAAGCAACAATAATAGTGGAGGAAACTAAGAAGACAATAAACACTTTAATAGAGAAGCGAACAATAATATATGAGGTAAACTAAGAAGACAGTAAACACTTTATATGAGAAGCAACAATATAAGATGGATGGTAAATAAGAGACAGTAAACACTTATCTGAGAAGCAACAATAATTTATATGGAGGTAACTAAGAACACGTAAACACTTTATATGAGAAGCAACAATAATAAGATGGAGGAAACTAGAAGACATTAAACACTTTATCTGAGAACAACATATAATCAAGATGGAGGAAAACTAAGAAAGACAAGTAACACTTTATATGAGAGCAACAATATAAGATTGAGGAAACTAAGAAGACAGTAACACTTTATCTGAGAAGCAACAATAATAAGATGAGGAAAACTAAGAAGGACATAAACACTTTATCTAGACAAGCCAACAATAATTAAGATGGAGTAAACTAAGAGACAGTAAACACTTTATATGAGAAGCAACAATAATAAGATGGAGCGGTAAACTAAGACGTAACACACTTATATGAGGAAGCCAACAATAATTAAGATGAGGGTAACTTAAGACAGTAAAAAACACTTTATCTGCAGAAAGCAACAATAAGCATGAGGTAAACTAAAGAAACACGTAAACACTTTATCATGAGAAGCAACAATAATAAGATGGATAAACTAAGAAGACAGTAAACACTTTATCTGCAGAAGCAACAATAATAAGATGGAGTAAACTAAACTGTAAAACTTTATAATTGGAGAAGCAACAATTAATAAAGATGGCAGGTAAAACTTTAAGACAGTAAACACTTTATCATGAGAACAACAAAATAGATGGAGGTAACTAAGAGACAGTAAAACACTTTATCTGAGAACAGAACAATAATAGATGAGTAAAACTAAGACTGTAAACACTTATATGAGAAAGCAACAATAATAAGATGGAGGTAAACTAAGACATAAACACTTTAATTGAGACAACGAATAAGATTGGAGGTAAAACTAAGAAACAGTAAACACTTTATATGAGAAGCAACAATATAAGATGAGAGAAAAACTAAGAAGACAGTAAACACTTTATCTTAATAAGATGAGGAAAACCTAAAGACATAAACACTTTATCTGAGAAGCAACAATAATAAGATGGAGTAAACTAAAGAAGACAGTAAACACTTTATATGAGAAAGCAACAATAATAAGATGGAGGAAAACTAAGAAACGTAAACACTTATATGAGAAGCAACAATAATAAGATGAGGTAAACTAGGAATAGAGAAAAGCTTTATCAGAAAAGCAACAATAATAAGATGGAGAAATACTAGTTATAGCAAGAAAATACTTTATTTGAAAGCGATAATAATAAGATGAAGAAAAACCAGGAATAAATAAAATAAAGAAAACAATTTGTATCAAATTCACCCCTAAATTTTTGGTCATTTCTCCCAATCTCCATTTTACTTATCATCAGGTTGGATTTAAACTAACTGCCGCCAAATGAACTGTTAGCAAAGGTAGTTATGGTTCAAATAGTACAGCACAAGGCTAAATGAGTTGGAATAAAAAGGTAGGAAGATTATGTAGCATCAATCTTTCAAGTAGGGGATGGGGCTTACCTTGAAATTTAGCATCCTGATTTTTACCTTTCTTTTTTTCTTTTTTTTTTCTTACCTGCACTCAAATTTTTACCTTTACGACTGAATGTGCTGATATCGCTGCTCTTACTTCATCCTCGCTAAATGTTTCCGCTATCAATCTCTTAAGCCTAGCAAAAGTTTAAAATCATACCTGAAGCTCCCCTCTTTAAAAAAAACAAAACAAACACTCTAATAGGTTTTACTCAGGGTTAAGGTACTCTCTTCTAAAAAAAACAACAAAAGAACTAGGTAAATGATCCTTTAATAAGAATACCTTCAGTAACAAAAAAAACAACCTACCTATCTAATAAAATATTTAAAAACAAAATAAAAAGGTAACAAAAAAAAAAGAAGAAAAAGAATTTGAACCTAATAAGAAATCTAGAATAAACAAAAAATCAATAAAAATTGACTAAAGAAAGTCAAACCTTTATTTTCTTTTTTTTTTTTCTTTTTTTTTATCATATAGTTTTGAGGAACGGCATTTGTTCCCCCCGCCCCTGAGTGATGCTAGGAGGGTAGTAACATACTCTACTACAAAAAATAATCAATACTCAGAGCTGTAGAATCCTCCCTATGTTAATGCTTAGATAATTCGCAGCAGCAGCAACCAGTTCCAGGCTGGTTGTAGCCAAACACACTGTCACTACTGCTACAACTGCTGCTGTCACTGCTTCTACCTCTCCCGCACTGCATCCGTACACCAGACTCAACAGCAAACGCCTGCCCCTTTTTTCCTCTTCATCTCTCCCCCCTCTCTCTCTCTCTCTTATTGTCTTTCTCTCTGTCGTTATTTCCATTTCCAAAGCACTTTTTTCCTCTTCATCAACCGCCCCCTCTCTCTCTCTTTCTCTCTCTCTCTCTCTCTCTCTCTCTCACATATTCTTCTTCTCTTATTCTTTTTCTCTTTCTCTCTGTCGTTATTTCCATTTCCAAAGCACTTTTTTCCTCTTCATCTACCCCCCCTCTCTCTCTCTCTCTCTCTCTCTCTCTTATTCTCTCTCTCTTATTCCTTTTCTCTTTCTCTCTGTCGTTATTTCCATTTCCAAAGCACTTGCGTATGAATGGAAGGCTAGAAAATAACACTGAGACGTGAAAGTGGCGGCAACAGGGGTTTTTCGTTCAGCCGTGTGCGAGTGGAGCTTGTTGATGCATACATTATGCAAAAATCCGCCACTATAGCTGGTTAATTATTAATGTTACTAGCCGCATGCTTTTTGCCTCTCAGTGGAGTCAGCTTCATTTACACTAGGAATTGATGTTCGCCTAGCACGGACCATGGCTCTAATATTGCATCTTAAAAGTGTTGACAACTTACGTTCAACATGTAACAGGAAGGCTAAGGTGACATTCCGAGGTAAGTATAAAAATCATGCAAGCATTTTTCATAAAAGGAAAGAAAGAAAAAAAAAAAGAAGGATAACGAAAAACTCTTTGGCATCACACATCTCTCGGAAGCATGTCATAGTCCGCTTACTCGTATTGTTGTTGTTTTGACTAATGCCGATACTATTGTGGCCGTTTTAATTATAGCTCTTAGACTTGATTGTGTTGATAGCACCTGTCACCTGAAGCCACACTTCCTCTTCCATCTCTAAATTCTGACTCTCTTTCTCTACCTCTTTCCTTAAGTTTCTTTTCCTCTCCCTTTTTTGAACCCCTCACACCCTACCTTTCTCTCCCCTCCCCCCCTCTCTCTCTCTCTCTCTCTCTCTCTCTCTCTCTCTCTCTCTCTTGACTATTCATTCTTTTGTTACCCTCTTTTTTCTCTCTGTCTCCTTCTTCACTCTCTTCCCTTTAGCTCTCCTTTTTTGGCCCTCCTTTTCCCTCTCTCCATCCTCTCTCATTCTTTCTCTCACCCTCTTTTTCCTTCTCTCCTCTCATTCTTTCTCTCCATCCTCTTTTCCTTCTCCCATCATCTCTCCTTCTCTCTCTCCATCCTCTTTTTCCCTCTCTCCATCATCTCTTTTTCTCTCTCTCCATCCTCTTTTTCCCTCTCTCCATCTTCTCTCCTTCTCTCTCTCCATCTCTTTTTCTCCTCTCTCTTTTTCTCTCCTCCTCTTTTTCCTCTCTTCCTCTCTCCTCTCTCTCTCTCCATCCTCTTTTTCTCTCTCTCCATTCTCTCCTCTTTCTCTCTCCTTCTCTCTCAATCCTCTCTTCTCCTCCTCTCTTCTCCTCCTCTCTCTTTCTCTCTCTCCTCTCCTTCTCTCTCTACTCTCTCTTCTTTTCTCTCTATCCTCTCTCCCTGTCCTCTCTCATTCTCTCTATATCTTCTTTTCCCTCTCGCCATCCTCTCTCCTTCTCTCTCTCTCTCCTTCTCTCCTCTCTCCATCCTCTTTTTTCATCTCTCCTTCCATTTCTTTTCTTCTATCTCTATTTCTTCTTATTTTTACTTTTTTCCTCTCTTTCTTTTCCATCTTTCTTTCTCACTTTTTTCTTTGTCTTTTTTCTCCTCTTTTCTCTTTTCCCACTTCCTTTTTTCCCTTCTCACCTTCTTCCTAACTTTCTTTTCTTTTCTCCTTCCTTTCTGATATTTCTCTCCTCTCTTCCTTTCTCTCTTTCTTTTTCTCTATTCTTTCTTTTCCCCCTCTTTTCCTTTTTGTCTTTCTTTTTCACTTCTTTCTTTCTCTTCTTTTGTCCCATTTTCTCTTGTTTCCCTTTTACCCTCCCCCTTCTCTCTCCTCTCTCTCTCTCTCTCTCTTTCACTTGCTCTCTATTTTTTTATTCCTTTTCTAATTTTATGTCTCCAAAACTTTCTTTCATTTCTTCTCAGTTTTCCACTCTCTTCTTTTTCCTTTCCTTTAATCTTCTAACTTTTTTTTTCATTCATTCTTCTTTCCTCTCCTTACAGATTCATTCTCTTTAAATTTCCCAAACTGTTTTCTTTCTTTACCCCCTTCTCTCTTCTCTTTCTCTCCTCTCTCTCTCTCTCTCTCTCTCTCTCTCTCTCTCTCTCTCTGTCTCTCTGTCTCTCTTTTTCTTCCTCTCACCTTTCTCCTTTCTTTCTCAATCTGAACTTCTCGCTATCTCTTTCCTTCTTTTTTCCCTTTCCAATCATCTCTCTCTCTCTCTATCTCTCCCTTTTCTATCATTTCTCTCTTTCTCTCTTCTCTTTCCAATCAATCTGTCTCTCTCTCACTATCTCTTCCCTTTCTCATTCTCTCTCTATCTCTTCCCTTTCCTATCATTCTATCTTTCTCTCTTCTGTTTCCAATCAATCTGTCTCTCTCTCTCTCTTCCCTTTCCAATCACTCTCTCTTTCTCTCTTCCCTTTACAATAAAACCCCTCTCTCTCTTCCCTTTCCAATCACTCTCTTTCTCTCTTTTCTCTTTCCACTCTATCTGTCCCCCTCTCTTTCTCTGTCCCTCTCTCTTTCTCTGACCCTCTCTTTCTCTCTCTCTTGCGTTCTTGCCTTCTCTTTTTCTAGCCCTCTATCTTTCTCTATCTCTTCCTCTTTCTCTCTTTCTCTCACTCTTTCCATTCCTTTTCTCTTCCCTCTAATTCCTTCTCTTTTTTTTATCAACTCATAACATTATTTTTATACATCGTCACATTTCTCTATTTAAAAAAAATCTCTTCAAAAGTAACCATTCTTTTATATTGCCATTACACAATATTAAATAAGAATTCTCAGAAATCTCATAATGGGGTTTATATTTGTAAAATTAAAAGCTAATATTTTTATGTTTAATACTTTTGATATAATTTAAATAAATCTATGACTATAGTGAATTATCTTTCCAAAACCTTTAAAAATACCCTGTTATCTTATAAATACTGTATAGAAATAAACTTTTTATTTATCTTACAAGTAGGGTATATTTTTTACTATTTCTTTTTCTTTTCTTGAATTAGCCATGATAATATTTTTATTTCTTATTCCCATAGAGAGTCTTATATATAAATCTTATATATAAATATATATATGTATATATATTTATATATATATATAAAGTCTTATATATATTTATATATAAATATAAGTTAAAAGAAAGGAAATGAATCCGACAGTATGAGTATGAAAAGGTGGAATGAAAACATCACACAATGCTATTAAAGAGAAAACAATTTATAAGCTATGATTATATTATAAATTGTTTTCTCTTTAACAGCATTGTGTGATGTTTTCATTCCACCTTTTTATATATAAATATATATATTTATATATAAAATATATATAAATATATATTTATATATAAGATATATATAAAGTCTTATAATATATTTATATATATATATATAAAGTCTTATAGATAAATATACACAATCCTTACTTAATGTCTTCATTTTTTCTTCTGAGATTCAAATTGTTGGTAAAACCTGAGATCAATTCTCAAATTCTGAAATCAAATTCACAAGAGAGAAAAACAAAAGGAGAGTGATTTCTTAATGTTTATATAGAAATTACTTATACTAATTATTCGATTGTTGTTCAAGCTAATCAGATCTATACTAGGAATGTTCAGCTTTTTTGTTTGTTCAAAGATTTGGGTCAAAAATGAATAAATAATTCTGAGTGATAAAGACAAAAAAAAAAGGTGTTCACTTTTGTTTTTGGGGATCAATTCGAAAGAGTGATTTTAACCTAAATTTGATGACACTTTTATTCTCTCTCTCTCTCACTCTTTCTCTCTCTCTCTCTCTCTCTCTCTCTCTCTCTCTCTCTCTCTCTCTCTCTCTCTCTTTACAATCACTCTCTTTTCCTCTCTCCTTCTTAAAATCATATAAATTGTATTACATATATGCATTAGTTGAAAATAAACAACTAGTTGAGAAAAATAACATAAGAAATATTCTTGTTTGTCTTATCACTTATTGTTCATACTATATATATATATATATATATATATATATATACATATAAACACACACACACACATACATATATATATATATATATATATATATATATATAAACTTAAAATATATAAACTTAAAAGGTTAGTTTCTTTTGAAAAGATAAATAGTACCGATTTTGTATTAAAATACCTATATAATAATATAGTTGAAAGCTTATATATCTAAGATATATAATATAATATAGTTGAAAGCTATATAATATAATATATTATATATCTAAGATATGTAGATGAATACAAATTACATATATATGTATTAAAGTAAAACTTATACATACACATACATATGTATCTTTATTTATGCCTTCTTATACTTATGTATATCATTAATTAATCTAGACATGCAATCACAGACTAAACAGTGTGCAAATTTATGTAAATATGAATTTATTAACCTCTTTGTTTACATAGATGTTTGGATTAAGGTACATTGCTATGTATAAGTATATAGGTTTATATCTATATAACTAGTTTTATTTATGTATACACATAGATAACTCTGTAACCAAACATGAATATGTAGCTTTTCAAAAATAGATACACCCCTTTATTAATATAATTTTGTTTTAGTGATGTTCTTTTGGTGATAAACAATACATAAGGATATTTGTTTTGATTCTATAATGTTCTACTAGAAAAACTATACACATTCTGATATCTATGCTTTAAAAATAAAAACTGATTTTTTAAATTTTTTTCAATTGTTCAGAGTGTAGCTATTTATGGATAATTCTGTCTATCTATCTATCTATCTATCTATCTATCTATCTATCTGTCATCTACAACTACATCTACATCTATCTATATATATATGTGAAGAAAAAGTGAAAGTGAATCTGACAGTATATAATATTATGAAAAAATTGAAAAACACAAGTTCATAAACATGTAATGTTTATTTCACCTACGCTACAGTGTGTCGATCTGTTTCAATAAATCTTCATCAGGGCTTTCATTATATATATATATGTATATATATATATATATATATATATAGTGTCCTGGGTATGATGTTAAATGATGTTATGGGGAAGTTACAATTTTGGAACTTTATCGCCATTACTCCCAGTTTCTGCTAGGGTCCCATCTTTGGGTTAAATTAAAAAAATAAGTTAAAAAGATATTTTTGAACAAAAAATTTTATAAAATAAAATTTATAAACCTATCAAGAATGAATAAACAAAATTTGTTCACCAATAAGGTTTGACATGCAGTAAAATCCAAAATAATAATATATATATATATATAATATATAATATATATATATATATATATATATATATATGTGTGTGTGTGTGCATGAGAGTGTGTGTGTGTTTATATATATATATATATATATATATATATATATATATTATATATATACAAAGTGTGTAAAAAAAAAGGTATCAAGATTTTTTGTACATTTTGACACACCTTATATTCTGAAAAAAATTAACGTTACATTTATTGTTCATTCCTATCTTGGTAAATACAGCTTCAATCTTGATACTTTTATGACGCACGTTGTATATATATGTGAATATATACATATATATATATATACATATATATATATCAATAATATATATTTATATATATATATATATCCAACAAAGCTTTAATTAACCTAATTTCTCTACCCTAATTGACCTACATTTAATCTTGCTAAGAATGGTCTGGGAAAATTAATAAATAATGATCCACATTACAATTTATTTCTTCAAAACTTGTCGCTCATAATATTCAAGAAAATCAAACTCATATTATTCACTGTGAGAAGCAAAACGCAATTAATGTCTTTTTTTTTTTAAAGTCTTTCTAATATTTTAAAATATAGACTAATCTTCAAAAGATTCATATTCTCATGACTCAAATGAAAATAAAGCTGGAATATTTTGAACATATATCTCTGATTGTCTTACAATGAAATGAACTTTTCTTTGTCTTTTTTCCCTCCAAATACAAAAGAGAAGAAACCAAGAACCAAATTCAAAAATGGGAAGTCTTAAAAGATTATAATAAATTTACATAATTATATGGAGTTTAGAGAAAAGATAAAATATCAAGTATGCGTGTGAGTGGGTATGTATGTATGTGTGAGTGTAAGAGTTCTGGTGTGTGTGTGTGTGTGTGTGTGTGTGTGTGTGTGTGTGTGTATGTGTATGAGTTTACATAGAGGTTTGAGACTGTATCTTTGTGCAAATGAATGTATGGTTTTAACGTGTATATGAGGGATTATATATATATATATATATATATATATATATATAATAAAAATATATAATATGATAATAATAATATAATATTAAATAATATATATATATATATATATATGTATAATCATATTTAAAGATATACTCGTATATATATTCATAATTGTGTCTCTATGATATTATATAATATATATATATATATATATATATATATATATATATACTGATATATTATGTACACACAAATTATATATATACAAAATATATATATATATACACACAAATATATGTATGTATATATACACACACAAACAATATACATATATATATATATATATAAAAAATGTATATATACACACAAATATGTATATATACACACATTCACACATATATATATATATATATATATATATATATATTATATATATGAACACACAACCAAATATATTATATATACATACATAAATATGCTTATATAAATATGATATATATATATATAATATATATATATATATATATATATACACACTAACTATTATACATACATTTTTATACATGAGAAAATATACATATATATGTATACAAACAAATATTCATATATAAATATATATACACAAAAAGAAAAAAATATATATACAAAAAATATATATACACAAATATATATATATATACACAAACATATATATATATATACACCAAATATATATATATACACACAAATATATATATATATGTATATATTTTGAGGATATGTGCTTAATTGAAGTCATACCTAATTTTGAAAATTAATTCGTTAATAATTAATTAATTTAGGTGGGCATATATGTTCAAATGTAAGGCTAAACAAATTGAGAAAATGTCAATCCCTGAATAGGTTGAAATGTACATCCAGGGATTGACATTTTCTCGATTTGTTTAGCCTTATATTTGAACATTTATGCCCACCTAAATTCATTAATTATTAACGAATTAATTTTCAAAATTAGGTATGACTTCAATTATCCCAACATATCCTCAAAAAATTGTCGGCTAAAAGCCATATAAAATAAAAACACATTTGTTTGTTTACTTATCCTCATATGTATATATATATATATATATATATATTATATATGTATATAGTTATATTAAAGGAATATACTTTATACTCCACTCCCACCAAACAGGAAGAGAGAAGTTAAATACTTATGTATATATATATATATATATATATATATATATACACGCATGTAAGAATTCATTTTCATATTATTAACCAAAGCCTGAAGAAGATACCAGAAGATCTGAAACACGTGTCGCATATGTAAAATAAAAATAATTAAAAAATTTTTCTAAAAACATAATCCATTTTGCGGACCTTCTTTTTTATAAAGTATATCAATATATATATATATACATGCACCAATATATATATATATGTATACAAATACACTTATATATACATATGTATACACTCACACATATATGAGGCTGGATCAATAAGTTGATAGCCAGCCATATAGTTATTAGCTGAAAGAAAGCGCGTGGTGTGATGGTTAAAGTCATGGGAAATGGACTCGTTGCCCCGTGTTCAAATCCTGGCATGGTAATTGCATTTCACTTAGCGCTAATACCCTTGGGAAAAGTATGAATCCTACTCTTCCTCCAGCTATGGATAAATAGCAGGGCAGACTGGGCTCTTTAACCTTGGTTAGGCAACCGTCTAGGAGAAGGAAAACTCTGAATTCAAACCTATTGAACTCCGCTTAAGAAATTGACCTTGTGTCACATCCTGCCCGTGCGGAGGGGTTGGTAAATATATATAGTTATTAGCTGAATATTGATCAGAAACTTCTACTGTGTAATGAATCGTCTCTGCAATTAGTATCATACACACACCTATATATATACATATGTATATATATCCAGAAACACACACAGCTATGTATACATATGTATATATACAGAAACACACACACCTATATAAACTTATGCATATATATATACAAACACATACACACCTATATATACAGATGTATATATACAGAAACACACAGAGCTATGTACACATATGTATATATACAGAGACACACACACCTATATATACTTATGTATATATACACAAACACACACAGCTATGTATACATATGTATATATATATACAAACACAAACACCTATATATACATATGTATATATATATATATATATATATATACAAACACACACACCTATATATACATATGTATATATACAGAAACACATATCGCTATGTATACATATGTATATATATATACAAACACACACACCTATATATACAGATGTATATATATACAGAAACACACAGAGCTATGTATACATATGTATATATACAGAAACACACACACCTATATATACTTATGTATATATACACAAACACACACACCTATGTATACATCTGTAATATATATACAAACACACACACCTATATATACATATGTATATATAAAGAAACACACATCGCTATGTATACATATGTATATATATAGAAACACACACATCTATATATACTTATGTATATATATATATACAAACACACAAACCTATATATACATATGAATATATACACAAACACACACACCTATGTATACATATGCATATACATATACAAACACACACACCTATATATACATATGTATATATACAGAAACACATCGCTATGTATACATATGTATATATACAGAAACACACACAGCTATGTATACATATGTATATATACAGAAACACACACACCTATATATACTCATGTATATATACACAAACACACACACACCTATATATACATATGTATATATATATACAAACACACACACCTATATATACATATTATATATACCTATATACATATATATATATATATACAGAAACACACATCGCTATGTATACATCTGTATATATATACAAACACACACACCTATATATACATATGTATGTATACAGAAACACACTAGTGAATTAAAGGCATTGACAAAGAAAGATTTTATGTTGACGAATAAATATTTACCATAAAAAATAATTGCTTTTGTCATCATCATCACACTATAGATGTGATAATGCTCCTATGTACCCATATACACATACACACATGTAGTATTTCATACAGTTTGACACAAGGTCAAGTTTAAGCAGAGGCCCTCACACCTACACACGCTAATGCACGTTTGAGGGCAGTACCAAAAATAGCTTGGCTCTGTCACGATTCCCTTTTTGGTAATAAACCCAGCCCTTACCACTTTTAGCGAGAAAGCAGGTACTGCTGACGAAGAAAGTAAGCTGACTTTTCATCCAACACACGAATGTGTGTATTTTACTAGAAATTCTACCCACACCCTCATTGCGACATTTAAAAAAAATCCTTTTTTAAAGATTTTATTACATTTTTATGATTATTTGGTTTTGCCTAATAACTTAAGACGATAATTGATACATACCTGAAATTTTAACTCAGATCTTGTTTTGACATCAAAATTAATTGTTTAAAATTTGACAATTTTTCTTTTAAACCAGATTTGAATTATTGACATTTATGGGATTTGCTTAATAATTTCAGACGGGAAGGGGCCAGGTTAGCTCAGTCGGTCGAGTGTTCGGCTAGAAATCACAAGGTTCCTAGTTCGATACCGGTCCTCGCCAACTTAGCATAGATCTGTGCGGTAAAGAAAGGAGCTGATGGTAGGTGTGGCACTCCACCTCAGATGCCAAAACAATCTCCTTGGTCTAGTGCTATTGAAAAGGGGATAGACTCCCTCACTGACTGGCTGATACCGACTTTAGGCCGCCCTGACGACTTTACTTTATATATATACATATTGGTTTGGAGGTTGATTTTGAAGGCTATCACAATGCAGGTGTAAAGAAAAATACTAAGGTAATAATGGTGTTGTGTGTTAACCTGTACTTTATTCTTAACAGGTTAACACACAACACCATTGTTACCTTATTATTTTTCTTTACACCTGCATTGTGATAGCCTTCAAAATCAACCTCCAAACTAATATATACACAATGCTTCAAGCAAATTATAAAACTCTCTTATATATATATAAATAGTTTGATTGTAAAAATATACTACCAAACATTACCTGGGGAGAAAAAAAAGACCAAGATAATCATACCAACCGAAATTTAATTGGTAATTATGCCAAAAACAAAAGCACAACAATGATTGATTTCAATTTCAGACTCTTGTATACAAATAACTCCCCTACTAGAATACTTACCTGGCATAGGAGTTTTGGTTCTTTTTGGTTTTTATTGTTGGAGGCCATGGTGTAATGGTTAGAGTTGTAGTATATGGATTCAAATCCTGGTTGAAACTACAGATCACATAGCACTAATATCCTTGGAAAGGTATGAATCCAACAACTCTCACTCCAGCTATGGGTAAAATAGCTTACGAGAAAGTGGTTGTTTATGAGACTAGCACAAAACTACGCTCATTCTGGGGCACTTGATGAGAATCAAACTCATTACACTGACAAAGAGACGTGACTGCTGTTATGTTAGAGCAAGAGTCTAGAGCAAGTTTAGCTTAGTCTGGCGCAAGGCCACACATTGTTAGTTAGAGGTGTATGTATTATGGTTAGAGTTGTAGGAAATAGACTTGTCAACCAGAGTTCAAATCCTAGGCAAAGCTACAGTTCACATAATGCTAATACCCTTGGGAAATGTAAGAATCCAGCTTTTCTCTCTCTCTCCAGCTATGAGTAAATAGTAGGGCAAACTGGGCTCTTTAATCTTGGTTAAGCAACCAGTCTAGGTGAAGGAAAACTGTTAAACTACACTTCAAACCTGTTAAACTACACTTAAGAAATGGACAGTGCTCTACCAACTGAGCTCAACCGGCCCAATTTTATATATAGATATTAAAAAGAAGTTGTCGGGGTGGCCTAAAGTTGGTATCAGCCAGTCAGCGAGTAGTCTATCCTCTTTTCCCTAGCGCCAGACCAAGGAGATTAATTTTGCGTCTGGGGTGGAGCACCATACCTACCATCAGCTCCTTACTTTACCACACAGATCCCTGTGCTACTCATATGCTGTTGGCGAGGGCCGGTATCGAACTAGGAACCTTGTGGTTTCTAGCCGAACGCTCTAACAACTGAGAACCATAATCCAGCAAAAATGACACATCACAGTGTGACTTTTAGTAGAGCAATACACTTAGAGCAGTTTAAACTTGGAGAATAAGATAATTTTTGAATGGTGTTCAGCACAAAGACCATAAAATCATAATTCAGTTACAAACTGGACTGGAAATTGCTTATTCTCTTTGAGCATCTCATGTGCATTGCTTTATTGTCATTTTTTTATTATTATCCAAATTCTTTATTCAATGGAGATAATTAATGAATGCTTATAAAAATCTTTCACTTTTTCCAAAATAGAAGCAGCTATATGATTATGAACCACTCTTCCAGGCTGTAGGTGTTTCAGTACTACTGTATGGGCACACCACTTGGACTTTAATGAAATACTTGGAGAAAAAGCTTGATGGGAACTCTACAAGACTGCTGCATGTTGTTTTGAACAGATCTTGGAAGCAGTACCCCACAAAAAAAAACAGCTGTACAGTTACTTATCTCTCATCTCACAAATCATCCAAGTAAGATGAACAAGACATGCTGGACACTACTGGAGAAGTAAGGACGAACTCATAAATGACATTCTCCTGTTTAGACCTATACTTGGACTCACCAGTGTGGGCCAATCAGCAAAAACTTACATTGATCAGCTCTGTGCAGATACTGGATACCATGCAGTAAGCATATTTTTTAGAGGTAAAATAATTGCCTCAGACAATCTGAAATTCTTATTGTATGTTACTGCTGCCTCTGACAAGGATTGAACCTGCACTATGCTATGTGTCCAATTGGATAAAGGTGCTGATAAAGGTGTTGGATTAAGACAGTTCTAAGTGACAGTTATGTCTAGGCTGCTGGTTCAATCCTGTTCAGAGGCAGCAGTAACATAGAATAATAATTAACACAGAATACCTGCACCCCAGCTATGGTTAGCAGAATGAGAACAGGATACTCGCATGTATTGAATAAAGGGTTGGGTTCAAAGTTCTGTGATGGCTCCCAATTACGACAAGAAGGTTCCTGAGTTTGAAAAAACGGTTCCCAAGTTCGAGAAGCCTCCAGAGTCTGACAATAAATACCTGAAGAAGGCCAGAGGGCACATCGTCCGAAAGGTTGTACAGAGAATAATAAAGATGAGGACAATAGTCCAAATAATCCAAATAATACTAAAGTTTACAAATCTTAAACAAAAGAGATGAAGTGTGAGTGAACATGATAGATCTATTAACTTCCTTAGTATAGTTCTGTAACCCATCGTAGTGTAATAGTTAGCAAGCTAGTCTCACAGATCCATTACCACTGAATATTGAGTTCAATCCTCGTTGGATACCCCATACTTGCCCCGCGGCAAATGGATTAGAATACCTACCATATTTCTGTTACCAAACTTAAGGGCTGGAATCAGAGGTAGTCTGTGTTCCTCTCGTTCAGCAGTGTTCTTGTATTCAAACAGGATTCTACAAAGAAAGGCGAGTCTAGTCTGGGTGATTTCATTTACAGGGAATGGCCAGAATAATCTCATCGAATCTCTCAGGGCAATGAGGGCGGTGGGTTTAGTTGGCAGTGTAATTCTGCTCATACTAATTATCTATATATCATAATATTAATATCATATTAATACTAATTATCAAGCCTCATCTCAAAAATTCAGAGAAATAGTGTAGATAACAATATAGATGAGGACAATAGTCCGAATAATCCAAATAATACTAATTATCAAGCCTCATCTAAAAAATTCAGAGAAATAGTGTAGATAACAATATAGATGAGGACAATAGTCCGAATAATCCAAATAATACTAATTATCAAGCCTCATCTCAAAAATTCAGAGAAATAGTGTAGATAACAATATAGATGAGGACAATAGTCCGAAAAATCCAAATAATACTAATTATCAAGCCTCATCTCAAAAATTCAGAGAAATAGTGTAGATAACAATAAAGATGAGGACAATAGTCCGAATAATCCAAATAATACTAATTATCAAGCCTCATCTCAAAAATTCAGAGAAATAGTGGATAACAATGAAGATGAGGACAATAGTCCAAATAATCCAAATCATACTAATTATCAAGCCTCATCTCAAAAATTCAGAGAAATACCAGAACATTAGAGGGTTTATTGCTCATTGACACTTTTTTAAATCCAATAGTTGTATTGTTTTGAACTTTGTTTACTAGTCCCCTCCATTCATAACATCAGTCCATTAGTGTAAACCCGCCCTGTCGGCTGGGGCGTTAGAATGCACCGACTGCACCTCTGCAGAGGGGTAAAACTCCCCCAATGGGGCCACCTGTTGGCCGTGGGTGGTGACCCATGATGCTTAAGGATAGAGCCCAGGTGGATGAGCAGTTCATGACCTGCAATACTCCACTTTGGCCCTATCTTGGGCTAGACGGGCGGTCAGAGAGGCCCCCTCCAATCAATCGGCTGGTCACGTCAAGCCCTAGCACCTATATGATTTCCCCAACCCTATTGCCCCTATGGCAAGCCCCAACCCCTTTTTATCATATGGGTGCTAGAAGGCGGTGGCTGCGGGTCTACATGTCCTGGGAATGACGTTAAAATCTATCTGATGGTGAGGTTCCAGTTTTGGAGGTTTGGGGAATGTGGAGCACCCCTTCATCGCCATTGCTCCCTGGTCCACTCTGACCCGGAGTGGTAGTACCTGTTAGGGTCCCATCTATGGGTTAAATAGAAAAATGTGTTAGTAAAAAAAATTGTATTATCCATTAAGAATTGATTTATTTCAAAACTTTATCGGCATTAAATGACCCACTGAGGTTGATATGCCGTAAAACAAAACAAACCAAACCAAACCAAATCATACTAATTATCAAGCCTCATCTCAAAAATTCAGAGAAATACCAGAACATTTGAGGGTTTATTGCTCATTGACACTTTTTCAAATCGAATAGTTGTATTGTTTTGAACTTTGTTTACTAGTCATTCATAACATTAGTCCATTAGTGTAAAATTTGCATAATGCTTTTATCAAATAGTACAAGATATATGCCAGCAAAGTTGTTTTTGTATCAGATATGATAATGTGCAATGAGTTCAGTCATTGGTCTGTGTTGCATTAGAGAAGCCCAATGTTAGACTAAGTGTATATGCTTGCCAATAGAAATGTGCATGCGTAAGTAAGGATGTCTAAACACACACACACACACTAATGTATGTGTATGTGTATGAGACGTGTCAGAGAGGAAGAGTCGGTCAACGAGTGAGAAAGGGAAAAGACTACCCAATCATTTCAGTAAGCTTATAAATGTCAAGAGTACAATCATCAGATTCCTAATATTATCTTCACAAATGGACTATTTAGTGGCTGAGTTGGTAGCAGACTTTCTTTTACCAGCTACAGGGCTTAATGTACTTAGTTATATTTAATACATATCAATATATATATATATATATATATATATATATTTTAACAATGGAAAGGAGTAACCTACTCGAGTTTCATCGATTGATTCTTCAGGGTTACATTAGTTAAATTAATCGAGTTTTCAATTAATCTTAGATGGTATAATACATGCCCGTTGGAATGGGATTTATCCTTAATAGACGAACGCTTATTTATATTTTCAAAGATCGAGAACCGTTTTTGTTTATTGGATTAAAAATTTGGATTAATTTATGGGGATTATTTTTTCAATTACTATTTAATGAAAGGTATATTATGGTGCGTATTAATGGTTAAATATAAATACGCACCATAATATACCTTTCATTAAATAGTAATTGAAAAAATAAAAATCATTATTAATTAAAATCATTTTGTAAGATTTCTAAGAAAGGGGACGTTTGACCTAATTTAGGCTTAATACTTAACTAGGTGATCACCTAGGTAACAGCAGATACAGTAAGCAACCTCAATCCTTTGTTTATCAAAAATGACTTGATTTGGCCTTAAATGACCCAAGAAGTGTTGATATGCCCTAAAACCAACCAACCAATCAACCAACCAGCTAACCTATCTATGTATCTTAGATTCCTATTTAATTATTTTCATATTTATGTCAGTATGTTCAAATCTATCCCAGTTACTATCTATATATCTATCTATCTATCTCCACCACCCACTCTTTCTTTCTCTCTCTATCAATCATTATGGTTAAGTAACAATGAACTTGCTAGTTCACTTAAGTTAAAGAGTGATGAGCCTGCTCAATACTAAATTGAGTAACCACTTAAGTAACAGCAGGTATTGCAAGAGTTCTTTGTTTATCAAAAATGACTTGATTCAGCATCAAATGACCCGAAAAGGGTTGATATGCCCTAAAACAACCAACAGCACTTTTGGGTATAGTTCCTGCTAGATCACCAAGGTTAAACAGCAATGAGCCTGTTCAATACTAAATTGGGGGATCACTTAAGCAACAGCTGGTACTGTAAGTAACCTGAGTACTTTGTTCATAAAAAAAATGACTCGATTCAGCATTAAATGACCCAAAAAGAGTTGATATGCCATAAAACAACCAATCAACCAACCATTTTAGTGGTGAGATGGTTATTGATGAAAATAAAGGACGTTGAGTCAAATACAATTAACTACAGAATAAGTGTATTTAAAAGACAGTTAGTCTACTATTGTTGAATAACAGCAGCTAACTGAGTACATAATGAAGCAGCGTCCAAGATAGCTGGCACATATAGAAATCAAGAATGATCCATTCATAAATTTGGGTGATTTGGGTGATTCCATTCCTTGAGTTCTGATTGGGTGCTTGATTTGAATGACATTGTGGAGTCTTATAAATACCCTGTCATTCTGCAGTAGACTTTGAGACTATTCGGGTTTGTATTGGGTTACAATCGTTTGTTGCCATGTCTTCCCAATTCGACGGTAATTGGAACTTTAATTATTCTTCACTTAAAAGTATTTGGGTTTTTTTATCATTCATTTAATGTGCCTTATTTACTGTGAGTATGGTGTATGGAAAACAGTTTCAGGTGTCTCTGTTTTGAAGACACCTTTGGAAACAATTAAAAATTAATATTTTCAATAAATATCTGATTTGGTTCTCCAGACTTGAAAGTAAGTATATATCCAATCCATTCACCACAAAGTCACAAACATGGGACATCTACCAAGGATAAAACAGTTTCAGGTGTCTCTGTTTGAAGACACCTTTGGAAACAATTAAAAATTAATATTTTCAATAAAATATCTGATTTGGTTCCACAGATTTTAGGTATACTAGCAAATATATGCACCCTCCGGGTGCAAGTATTTAAGTTTTAATGTAATGAAATATCGTATTAAATTAGAAAGTCTAATAAGAATGCAGATAAAAAGATTTGAAACAGAGTGGGGTTATAATAGAAAAATAGAAATGAAACTTACTCTTCCATCACTGCCGTCTTTCATTGCTGAATTTTACTTATTTAACTATTTAGTTAAATTAGGAAATAATGAATAAAATTACACTTATTTTTTCTTGTTAATGGATTTCATTTAAGATTCATTGAAGAGATTTTTGCTTATATTCATTAAAATAAAACCAAACAGTTAGAAATCAATAATACTAAGCACATATTTAATAAAATCACATTTTTAATATCAATATGCAAATTAGCCTTCCCGTTCACACTGTAAACTGCTATTTTTTGTATATATAAATACAATTGTATGTTATTAGTATGTAGATGTGGACAACACTAATTAAAAGGTGAAGCAATTTTATTAATAATTGAGGTTTAAATATGAATAAAATCATGAAGAATGTGATGAAAATAACTATGTTAATTGTGACTCGATTAGTAATATAGTTTTGGTTACAGACAGAAAAACACACAATCTCCATTATAATAAGATATCGAATCCATTCGACACTGGTAGGACATGACGCAAAGACACAAACATAGGGCATCCACCAAGGATATAATTCACGGCTCAGTAGTAATGGCTCTGTGAGACTATCTTGTTAACCATTACATGATGATGAGATGTCCTTTCATGTTTGAGATACGCCTGTGCTACTAAACAGCGCTGGGTAGCATTGTCAGTTATGTTATTATTAACTGGTTCATTGTGGGGTTTCGGGTCTTTCAACATGACACCCCCCCACTAGCCAGTTAGACCCCATAAGAGATGATCAAGCCCCAATGCACCACCCATCTTTGTTCAATGCTAGCAGAACAACTGGCTTTAAATAGAGTTTTGCCAACGCAGAACTCGGCTTCTGTACCTCTGTTTGGTTAATGCTAAAGCCAATCAGTGTTTAGAGTAGGTGTTAAAAACAGGTTCACGTGGCTCAGACATTTTTTTTATAATTCATTGGTATGGCTGGGCCTACCGGTAAATAGACCATTTCTTTTTTAATATAAAAAATGAATAAACAAAGACAATCAAGTTAGCTGAGGCACAAAACAAAAAACTACTAAAGTAGTATTTTACAAAATGAAGTTTTATTTATTTGGTAGGACAACCATTGATATTAAAATGGATTCCCTCTTATTTGCTCAACACCTATAGAGAATGAGAGACAGGTTCTGCTTAAAAACAACTATGAGCTAGATCTCCTAGAAGAGATTAAGATATTTGCTGGCATGAACCCGACAATTCCTGAAAATTTGGTTAAAATCTGAGCCAAAAATATAAGGAAAACAACATGAAGACTTGAACGTCTACACTGTGAAAATTATAAAGGATGAATATTCAGTGGTCTTTCTGGCATAACCCTAACAATTCCTGAAAATTTGGTTAAAATCTGAGCCAAAAATATAAGGAAAACAACATGAAGACTTGAACATCTACACTGTGATAATTATAAAGAAGAAATATTCCGTGGTCTTTAGTAAAATCTGCTTCTATGAATGGACAGACAGAAATTTGGCAAATTATAATAAGATGTCGGTGTCATTTTCAGTTGTTTTTGTGTCTGTACATAATGAAAGTCTATGTTTTGCCACGCAGACTTAATTATGTTCATTTTAACTTTCCTAATTTCTTTTGCAGAACAAACAGAACTTTGAACCTTTCTACCCGCTTATTAAAGGAAAATCATTGTCTTTTCCGATTTCATATCTGGATATTTCCAATTAAAACGTTCTGAAAATAATTGCCCAAATTATGCAAATCACAGGCAGTAAGGAAATACAAATGATTTAATTCCTGAATTTCTGGGAGAGTGTATTTGTCGCATACCCCACTTGTATGGACTGGGCACAAGGCCTCGTTTTAACGTGGGCCCACCCACAAGCTGAAGCTAATGGGTGGGAAAGAACAAAAAATTGCGTCGATCCCTTCGGCATTCCCTCTCAAGGGGGGCGCCTCAGGCGCTGGGCAATAAACCCAGCCCTGCCCATAAAGGGCAGGTAATGCCTGGAGGGATGGCCCTCTTGGATCGACGCTAATAATTATACTTTAACCTGGTCCAGTGGCCGAAGCACACAGGACCCCCCAGATGGGGCTGAATTTCTGGGAGAGTCCCTATGGTGTATTGGCTAATGTGCTAAACTGCAACATCGTAGTAAGCAAGTTCAAACCCCAGTCACACTGTTATGTTCCCTTTTTGATCCAACACAAGTCTTCACCATTATAAACAAATAGATAGATAATGGATAGGTAACCAGTCTAGGAGAAGGAAAACTCTGAATTAAAAAAAAAACCTGAGATCAGTCATTGATTGGGTTTGTGGCAACCCTTGATGCACCAATTCTTTCCTTTCGACTGTGCCAAAAAGTGTGAATGGTCCAACACAAGCCTTCACCACTATAAACAAATCACTGTGTGGGTGTTCATTGTATGAACACTCATACGTCGATCAACAGGAGAGTCCATCATATGTACCTATGTGTATGTGTTATATATATATATATATATATATATATATATATATATGCATATCCTAGACAAGGCTGTTTGCATTTTCCATAGTGCTAATACCCTTGAGTATGGTATGAATCCAACTATTCTCCCTCCAGCTCTGGATAAAATAGTAGGGCAGATTGGGCTCTTTAACCTTGGATAAGTAACCAGTCTAGGAGAAGGAAAACTGAATTTGAAAAAACCTGAGGTCAGTCATTGATTGGGTTTGTCGCATTCCTTGTGTACCAATTCTTTCCAATCAACTGTGCCAAAAAGTGTGAATCAAAAAAGAAATCAACGAGAGAGTCCATTATAACATTATTTTATCATAATGGTGACCATCGTAGGGAATGGACTCGGTGAGATGAGTTCAAAACCTGGACGGGGCTGGATATGCAACAATCCATCTCTGGGCTAAATCGTACCAGTACTATTCTTCCGCAAGGATGGCTTTGACATTAAATAACCCACGACAAACTGATATGCCATTAAACAAAGAAACCTAACTAAACCAATGGCGGATCTATTGATTTCTTACCAAATAAATCTTATGGGCCATCTTTTAATCTTTAAGCAAGAGCGTTTATCCAGTGGAAATCCTTGGTAATTCTCTGGTAAAGAATCCTCAGTATTGTAAGTTCCTCCGTCAATGGTTTGCAAGTGGACCATAAAAGTATCAGTGTTTAAGTAGTGAATCAGCCATGCATTACGAGCTGTTGATTGGCTGGAGGAATAAACCATCTGACCTCGTCCAGTCTATAATTTTAGGTGGAGAATTGTAGCACATCTTGTATACTCAAAATATTCCAACAATACCCTTGGGAAAAGTACAGACCTTTCAACCACCCACCTATGGGTTAAATAACCTATGTAGGTTGATATGCCATTAGATGAAGCCAACAAACATCTCAAGGACTTTAACCATGACCTTGTGTCAGATTAGGCAGTTTGGTATTAAGAGTAGAGAAGTTTTTTGCAAACCATTACCACGGGGGGGGGGGACTAATGACAAATTGATTAACATACTAGATTGCAGCATTATAGTCAGCATGTTTAAACTCTAGTTGTGGTATCGTTATATACCCTTCCTATGAACATTAATGGGTATGTCGCAGTCTTCATAAATATGGGAGTATTATGCTGACTGAGTAGTCTTATACCATTAGCAGTGGTTTACCTTCTTCATGCTGGTGGCGAGTATTGTATTTTGTTAATCCTTGTAGAAGAACAGTAGTGGTACTATTTAACCCATATCTGAGGGATAAGGGGGTTCATACCTTTCTCAAGGGCATTAGTTCAAAAGTGAATGTAATACCTGTCATAGTTGTAGTTGAGGTGCGTGGTGTAATGGTTAGAGTCATAGGAAATTGATTTGTTGACATGAGTTCAAATCTTGGACGAAGCTACAGTTCAGATAGCGCTAATACCCTTGGGAAAGGTATGGATCCAACTACTCTTCCTCCAGCTATAGGTAAATAGTAGGGCAGACTGGGGTCTTTAATCTTAGTATGGCAACCAGTCTAGGATAAGGAAAAACTCTGTATTAGAGATCTATTTTCACTACACTTTTTTAACCTAACAAAGGTTACTAAAGGAGAAATGAAATGGAATCATTCTAACATTTCCTTATAACGGTGAGGTTACAGCTCTGGAGTTTTGGAGAATGTGGAACACTCCTTCATCTCAATTGCTCTGAGTGTTAGTGCCTGTAAGGGTCCCATCTATGGGTTAAATAATTAAAAATGTTTATAAAAAGATTGAGTATCCATTAAGAATGAATTTATATCAAAACTTATTCGGCATTAAATGACCCACTCTGGTTGATATGCCATAAAAATAAAAAATTAAAAAAACAAACCAAAAAAGATTCCTCAAGGGGTACAGTCCAGACATGAACATCCAAAATTTTTGTGCTGATTTTCTGGCTTAAAAAAATTGGTAGAAAATAAAAACTTTTAAAAAATATAAGCAATTCAAATACTTTAAGTATCTATATGAACGATGATTGTATGGCCTATGAATTTAACTAATACAAATGAAAGAAAGTGTTGAAAAAATTATATGTACTTACTGCACATAGGCCATCTAAGACTTATATACTCTTTTATTCTCAAGCAGGAGGGTCAACCATGGTGCAGGACACGTCAAACACCCTGCACTGTCAAACATTTCCTCATGGAGTGTGGAGCTTTCACTCCAATGAGAAATATTTCAATGCAAATAATATGAGGAATCTGTTTGAGAATATTAACATGGATGACATTTAGTCTTGCAGGTCAACAACTGCTGAATACCAAGTTTGAGCGTTGCGGTGATACCTCATAATTACGATGTTCTGTCACAAATTTCCTGTACAAAAGAGGCTGGGTATAAAAAAGATGCCCCATCATGGTATAATGGTTAGCAAGCTTGTGTCCCAGTTCCATTACTACTGAATTGAGAGTTCGATCCTTGCTGAATGCCCTATACTTACGAACTTGTGTCACATCTTACGCATGGTTAACAATAATCCTTTTTGTCAGCTAGTCAATCTCAGAGTGACCACCTCTGTTTCAAGGTTAACATTATCATAATTTGTCTGTTATACTTTCTTGGGCTTCTTTCCTTTTTTCATCTTCTTACATTAATCTCTAAAACAAAGAACAGAACATATGCAATATTAATACGGTATCTCTCTCTCTCTCTCTCTATATATATATATATATATATATATATATATATATATAATATTTCCCCAAAAAGCTCAGCTATACTTCCCATACTAACCAACTACCACCCCCCACACCTATCAAACGCCCTCCACTTCACTTGATCTTTCTCACTCCTACACAATTTGGCCCAAATCCCCCCCAAAAACTTCTCAATCCAACACACACATATATATATATATATATATATTATGTGTGTTTGTGTGCATGTATGTGTGTTTATCCTGGTTTAGTTGTGGGGTATGATGATAAAGGTTGTACCAATTGTAATTGTGGCTCTTGGGACGGTCCAAAAAGACCTGGAAAATATTCTGGTTGAATCGGAAATCAGAGGAAAAATTGAAGCCATTCAAACAACATCATTGTTAAGATCGGATAGAATACAAAGACTAGTCCTGGCGATCTGGGGAGACTTGCTGTCACTCAAATTCCAGTGAATTATCACCAGCTAACGCTGTAGTGAAAAACTCAAGTAGTAAAATAAGTATTATATGTGTCCATTGACATTGATGTGGACCATTAGCAAATGAACTATACACGTGATTTGTCTGTAGTGGTTATATAGATAACATTTCGTTAAGTAATTTATTGAACAGTTCTCAAAAATTTCCTCTTAAATTATTCTTCCCTTCATTATTTCTTAAATCATTCAATTCAATTATAATTTTCTAACAGTATTGATGCTTTTATTTGATTAGGAAACTTTTTTTTTCCAAAAATATATCTCTCTATCTTGAGAGAAATGAAGATATATCAAAAATGATGAATCAGATATAGGATACATGTACAAAATTATCTATAGAGATGCACCTGTGAGGAAGGTTTAAGTACCAACTTTTATCTCACACTCTAACAGTTTTGGCATTAAATAACCCACAGGGTTGATATACCAAACCAAATTATTGAAAATCCATGGTGGTTGAAGCATGATAAAAATAGATGTTGATATTTCTAATATTTGGGGTGAACCTCACACCTGGTGATGAAAATAAAATCATGTTTCATCCTTCAGGGCCTTCATTAGTAAGTACATCTAATTTTTTTTTAAATTTCTTTCATTCCATGTCAAATCATCCAGAAAAAAGTAAAATTGTCACCCACCCACTTCATTTTTTCTGAATTTGTTTTCCAGGTGTGGACTATGTTAAAGTTAGAAAATCCCTAAAATTTTCAAAATTTTTAAAAAAGCTTCCAATTCCAAAAATTGGCGGAGTTATATCAATTTTTAGCTCTCCAAATTTGGTGGGGTTGGCAAAAAATGGCGACTTTTTGTAATTTATTTTTGTCTGCAAAATGAGTTCTAGAGCTTCCCTACCCTTAAGAATTGGTTTATAAAAGCATTTTAGCCCAAGTAATTCAAAAATGCTATCAAAAAAGTTTTAAAGTCAACCAATTTTAAATAATTGATGATTTCTGATTTTTTCATAGCAAGATCAATATGTGGCATGCCTCTATGACAAAAAATATTTTCTATTATTATTTCACATAACTCTGCCAATTTTTGCAATTGGAAGCTCAAATGTTGGGGATTGTCTAAGTTTAGCATAATCCACACCTGGACAAAATCTCAGAAAAATTGAACGGTGGGTGGTTGACATGGCCTGGATGATTTGACATGGAATTACACATATGATAGTTGAATTTATAGGCCATACAGTTGTCACCCATAAGAAGCATACACAGAACCCACACTTCAACTATCTATAAATAATCAACGCATAGTTCCTGTATTAAGTACATTATTTATCTACATATATCGGCACATCTGAATAATATCAGCAAGAATGAATAGAACAAAAACATTTTTGGTATACAATGACCCAATGGGTGACATGCCATAAAATCCAACCAACCAACCAACCAACCAACCAACCACCTAGGAATGTTGTGGCCTTGTGCCAAACTAAGACAATTCAACCTCTAGGCCTTTACTAAGGGGGATGGCAAGTAACCAAACAAGATTACACTTTTTCAATTTGGGGTGTGTAAATACCGAGTCTTGGATTCTATCAGTTGCGATAAATTCTCAACTATCTATAAATAATCAACACATAGTTCCTGTATAAAGTACATTATTTATCTACATATATCGACACATCTGCTTGTCTGTGATTTCAAACTGGTGGTAGCATTTGAGTTGGTGAATTAAGAACACAGGTGCATCAATTGACTGAAATCCTTCCCAATCACTCAAATAACCAGAAAATATGAAAGAAATCATGGGAAGAAAGTAAATGGAGAATAAGTTATAAAAAGCAAAAATAATTTTATGTCTGCCCTTGGTCTTGAAAACAAAATGGGTGTCTTGAGTATGACACTAACTGCATCTAATAGTAAGGCTCCAATTTTGGAGTTCTGAAGAGAGATGACTCACACTTTCATTGCCATTACTCCCAGGTCCACTTAGACCTACTGTTGGTTATTTTGTTTTAAACCAACCAATACCAACCATTTAATCATTTGGGTCATTTAATACCAAATCAAGTCATTTTGATATGACACACTGGCCTCAGGTTGTTTACATATCCTGATTAAATGGTCACTCATGTAAGTATTGAACAGACTCATTACTGCTTAACTTCAGTAATGTAGTGGGAAGCCCTACAGTGGTAGTGTCTGTTTGAGTTCTATATATGGATCAAATAGATCTGTTTGAAAATTATTAGTATTAGATAGGAATACTTAAAACATATATACAGTACAGTACAGTCGATGGGGTGGCCTAATGTCATTATCAGCCAAACAGCAAGGAAGTCTATCTCCTTTTCACTAGTGCTAGGAGATTGTTTTGGCATCTGGGGTGGAGTACCACACCTACCATCAGCTCCTTATTTTACTGCACAGATCCCTGTGCTCTTTATACACTGACTTGGTGATGGCCAGAATCGAACCAGGAACCTTGTGATTGCTAGTCGAACACTCTACCAACTGAACAGAATAGTTACTTGTTATAATTACTTACAAAGTATTATGAGTTACTTGATACCATGTAATTGCTTGAAATACCTGAATCCATATAACTGTGCAAAAAAATGATTAAGTCTTATTAAATAAGAATAGTTACTTGTGTTATATACTCATATACCCTCGTTGGGTATATAAATCGAGAGAGGTCTCGAGTGACAGAGAGAGAGACAGACAGATAGAGTTAAGACTGTGACTTACTTGCTTCTTTGTCTAGTGGTTGTTTCATCTTCTTTCTTTCGGCTATGATCGTCCTGTGCTGTTTCCTTTACTTCTTTAACTGGTTGTCCTCTTGTCTCTTCTATTTTCTTACTATGTTCTTGTCTCTAATCAAGGGCTTCTTTTCAAGTCATGCATTAAACAACTACAAGACTTTGTTTTTCTTTGATCAAAGATTTTATTACTGCATTGCCCTGATTCACGTGCGGTTTGAGTTACAACCTCTCTGCCTGATGTCTGGTTGAAAACTGATTACCTAACTAATTCTATCACATGACTCTCAAGATTCTCACCTCTATGGCCACTACACAATTATGCAACACTTTAAAACTAATAATTACTGACTTTCACATTGAATAACCCAAGGGTCGATCTGCCTTGGCGAGGCTTAAAATATGCTGACTGTATCTCCAGCAGAAGGGTAAGACTTCCCCACCAAAAAAAACAAAAAACTTGTGTCCTGGGTATGACACTAAACTGCATCAGATAGTGAGGCTCCTGTTCTGAAGATCTAAGGAATATGGAATACCCCTTCATTGCCATTACTTCCAGGTCCACTCTGATCCAGAGTGGTAGTATCAGTTAGGGTCCCATCTATCAGTCAAATAAATCAGTTTGAAAATTAATTAAGAATACTTGATGCTATATAACTGTAAGTTATTTGTATTAAAAATAGTTACTTGAATCTAAAATTGTTTACAAAGAATTATTATTAGTTACTTGAAACCATGTTAATGAGTGCAAACAAATGATTATTATTGAATAGAAATAGTTACTTAAAAACATATAATTATTAGTATTATAGAGGAATACTTGAAACAATACAACTGTGAAAAAGAAACTCTCAAGAAAGAACTACAAGTAAATATAAATATAAAATGAGTGCAATTCTCTAACCTCTGGGCATAAAATAAACGTAGACAGGTTTACATGCAATTAAAATCAATTATTCAAGGGTTGACATGCAAGAAGACCAAGTTTGAGATAATGCCAAAAGTATGGAGGCAGTTAGTTTGATTCTTTATTGGCTATGGGTCTTGTGTTTGTATACACAAGTTTGAAATATTCTTTGTTTAGAATACTATATGTATGATTTTAATGGCATGTCAACCTATCTGGGGCATATCTTATATTCAATTGTGATCATTGTGGAGATATCTTATGTTCAATTGTGATCATTGTGGAGATATCTTATGTTCAATTGTGATCATTGTGGGCATATCTTATATTCAATTGTGATCACTGTGGACATATCTTATATTCAATTGTGATCAATGTGGACATATCTTATGTTGAATAGTGAACATTGTATGTTTATATTCACATTTTTGTATAGTTTAAGTTTTTTGCAAGGTTTATATGATATCAAGTATTCCTATCAAATACAAATAATTTGTAAACAAATCTATTTGACCTGTAGATAGGAACCTAACAGGTACTACCACCCTGAATCTGAAAGGTCCTGGGAGTAATGGCAATGAAGGGGTACTCCACACTTCCCTGATCTTTACTTGGTTAGTTGGTTGGTGTTTAATAGCATATCAACCCTTGTGGGTTATTTAATGCCAAATTTTATTTATGTATAGGATTTGTTTAACATCAATGTTTTTGTTGTTTTTATTTGTATCAAAAGCTTAATAGAAATAATTTTCATTAATTTCAATAAATATCAATAAATTATAAACAACTTAATATGTATTAATAAACTGGTTGTTAAACCTTAGAAAACACCTTCTAGCACCTTCTTATGATAAAGAGTTGGGTGTTTGCCATAAGAGCAATTTGAATCATATAAATCACCCTATCGGCTGGGGTGTTAGGATACACAGACTGCACCTCTGCAGAGGGGTACGACTCTCCCAATGGGGTCACCTGTTTGCCGTGGGTGGTGACCAGTGATACTTAAGAATGGAACCCAGGTTGTTGAGCAGACCATGACATGCAATACTCCACTTAGACCCTTACTTAGGCTAGACGGGCGGTCATGTCAAACTCTAGCACCTATATGATTGCCCAAACCTTATTGCCCTCATGGGAAGCCCGAACCCTTTTTATTATATGGGTGCTAGAAGGTGGTGGCAATAAGGTGCTAGGGTTTGACGTGACCAACCAATTGATCGGAGGGGGGCTCTCCAGCCTAAGTAAGGGCCAAAGTGGAGTGTTGCATGTCATGGACTGCTCAGACACCTGGGTTTCATCCTTAAGCATCACGGGTCCATGCCCACGGCCAACAGGGGGCCCCATTGAGGGTGTCTTGTATTCTAATGCCCCACCGACAGGGCGGAATAAGGGAAAAGCCAGAAATAAAGAGAGAAAAAGAAAGGTTATAAAAGGGGGATTGAGAGAAAAAGTAAAGAAAAAGAGAGGGTTGAGAGAAAAGGAAAGAGGAGGAAATAAGGAAGAATTAGAGAAGGTGGAGGGAAAGAGAAAAGAAAGAGAAGAGTGAGAGAAAAGGAAAGAGGGAAAGAAAGAAAGAAAGAAGAAGAAGAGAAAGAGGAGAGAAAGAGAAAAGAAAGGGAAGAATGAGACCAAAAGAAAAAGAAGGAAAGAAAAGAAGAATGAGAAATAGAGAGAAGAAGAAGGATGATAGAGAAGGTAAAGAGAAAGAATGGTGAGAGCAAAGAAAGACAAAAGAGAAAAAGAAGAATGATTGAAAAAGGAGAGAAGAATGAGAGCGAAAAAAGAGGAGGAGAAATGAAGGAAATAAAAAAGAAAAGAAAGATATAAAGAAAGAAATAGAGAAAAGGGGTAGAAAGGAAAAAGAAAGAAGCTAGCAGAAGAAAAGAAAGAAAGAAAGAAGCAAGAAATGAGGGAGAGAGAGAAAAGAACGAAAGAAATGATAGAAAAAAGAAACAAACAAATTAGTGAAAAGAAAGAAAGAAAGAAAGAAAGAAAAAGGTAAGACAGAAAGATTTTAAGAATGAATGAAAGAAAGAAAGACTTTGAGAAGAAAGAAAGAAAAGAAAGAAAGACATTGAGAATGAAGAAAGAAAAGAAGAAAGAAAGACTTTGAGAAAGAAAGAAAGAAGAAAGAAAGACATTGAGAATGAAAGAAAGAAAGAAAGAAAGAAGAAAGACATTGAGAAAGAAAGAAAGAAAGAAAGAAAGAAAGACTTTGAGAATGAATGAAAGAAAGAAAAGATTTTGAGAAGAAAGAAAGAAAGACTTTGAGAAAGAAAGAAAGAAAGACTTTGAGAAAGAAAGAAAGAAAGACAGAAAGATTTTGAGAATGAAAGAGAGAAAGAAAAAGAAAAGACTTTGAGAATGAAAGAAAGAAAACAAGAAAGAAAGAAAGAAAGACAGAAAGACTTTGCGAATGAATGAATCAAATCGCCATGCAAAAGGAATGACAAAATAAACGAAAAAAAAAGGAAGAAATAAAATTTGATCGAATCGAATTAAAGAAAGAAAGTAAAAAAAAAAAAAAAAGAGAGAAAAAGTCAAAATGAAAGAACAAAAGGAAAAAAATATAATTGAAAGTGGACACAATATTTTGTTTTCATTCTTTCAATCCCACCAACACACACCAAAAAAAAAAAAAGAATCATTTTAGAACTTTTTGTCTAGACTTATAAAGCGAATTTCATTGCTTCTGTCTTTCGCTTTTACCGTCAAACTCTCCATTGTCTTCCGCATCCTCAAAAAACAACATTTATCTATAGTACCAGGAAGTTAGAGACAATGAAATGGTGTAGACACTAGGGGTGGGGGTGGCACAGACAGGGTGTGTCTGTTTTTAGCCACCGTTACAAAGCCGACAAACCCAAGCGAACATTGAATTATCAAAATGACGAAAACACACAGACAAAAAAAAAAAAAAATTACTTCACATAATCTCTACCAAATTTACCTGTGAAACTTCTCGTTTTTAAACACATCCTGCAAGCCGTTGATTAAAAAAAAATTATCACTGAAATAAAACAATATAAGAGACTCGTCTACGTTGATATTTTATTTACTATAGAGAACTCGGTGGTGGGAGTGGTTAGCGGGGGGTGGGGGCGTGTGTGGTGTAATGGTTTTCAAGCTAGAAGTTGACTAAAAAATAACATTTTACTACATTTTTAAGTAGTAAAATGTAGTAAAAATGTTATAAAATTATGTCACTTTGTCATATAATATATATAATATATACTTTGTCATATGATATATACTTTATCATATAATGCATACTTTGTCATCTAATATATATAATACATAATGTATACTTTGTCATATAATATATATAATATATAAATAAAATGATATCACTTTGTCATACAATACTATTATACGACCAAGTGATAAAATTCTTTTCACCTTGTTTCAAATCACCATTATTTTTTCAATAATAAAATTGATTTTATAATTATCATTGGGCTAAACTTGCAAATCGGTCGGGAAATTAAAACATATTACAGGGTGACCCAGAAAAAACAGAACCCAAATTATTTATTTATTTTCTCATTAAACTAACCCTAAACCCCAACCCTAACTCTAACCCTGACCCTAAACACTAACCCTAACCCTAAACCCCCCTAGTTAAAATTAACAGTTTTATTACAGAATTTGTGGGTTCTGTTTTTTCTGGGTCACCCTAATTTTTCGACCGATTTGAAAGTTTAGCCTATTATTGTTTTCGTTTTTATATAAAAGAATAGTCAGAAAATTGCCCCATTTGTCCTCTTATAAATCCGACCCTGCACTCAGTGAGAACTGAATTCGGTGGTCTAGTAGCCTCGTTCCCCAACCATCACACCACGCGAGGTACCTCTTACAATCTAATATAGTAAACAATTCTAAAAACAACACCGAGTTTCGATCTTTTTATTCGTTTCGTTTTATTATTATATCGCATCGTAGACCGCTTAGCAGGTAGCTGCTTATTATTTTACATTTGAACATATAAATCATTGTTTTGAATTTAAAGGTATCTATTTTTTTTATTGCTTTTGTTTATTTGTTTCGGCAAAGCTTTTATCTTCATCGTCTATACTGCTGACCGTTTATAGTGGTATTGCTGTCAGCTGATCAAAGGGACGACGAAGCTTTGTCGCTTAACTGTACTACTACGCGATGGTTCACGTGAACGGGGGGTGGGGGTGAAACTGCCTTCTCTCCTCACCCACTTTCGGAGGTGAACGCCCACTGTAGCACGAGGGTTGGCAAACTCGTCTTCGAAGAGCATTCGCTAGAGTGGGGTTACTTACGATCTTCACTAAGAGCCTTATGACAAACAGTTCGGTACCAAACCTTAGGGGAAGTCCCCGTGACGTAGCGGCTAACCTGCTGGACTGTGGCATCGTGGTAAGCGAGTTCGAACTCAAGTCGACCTATTACGTTCACAAATAGTATTATCACAGTTCTTCTACAAGGATGGCTTTAAATAGCCCACGAATGTTGAGCTCAGTTGGTAGAGTGTCCGGTAGAGTGTCCGGCTGGGAACCTCAAGGTTCCTAGTTCGATACCGGTCCTCGCCAACTCAGCGTATAAGTAGCACAGGGATTTGTGCAGTAAAGCGAGGAGCTGATGGTAGGCGTGGCGCCCGCTACAGACGCTAAAAAAAAACTATCTCCTTGCGCTAGTGAAAAGGGGATAGGGTCCCTCGCTGTCTGGCTGATACTGACATTAGACTACCTCGACGACGTTTTTTATGACTATTAGCGTTTTATACTTTTTGTAGAATAGAAGACAATCGTCAAATATTAAGGCCAAATAAAACTCTCTCTCTCTTTCTCTTTCTCTCTCTCTCTCTCTCTCTCTCTCTCTCTATATATATATATATATATATATATATATATATATATATATAATAGTATTTGATAATTTGCTTGAAGCATTGTTAAGTATATTATTATTTATTTATATTAAGAAGGCAATTACAATACGTATGAAAAAAATTTTTTTAAATAATGTCCAGTGTCTAATCAATTTCGAAGAAACTGCATCTTCAGAGACTGTTTTTTGTGAAAATTTTATTTGTATTTTTACCTGTATGATTGGATATTTCAATGTTTACAATCAATTCATCTAAGAACTCATTCTATTCAAATACTAAACTTATTGTAATTATAATCTGAGTCCTTCTGCTCAGTTATAATGAACTAAACATTAGTTTTTGTACTTTGCTTGGGTGTGGGTGTGGAATAAAAGCTGCTGTGAGCGGCTTAAAGTAGGTAAGAAGTTTAAAAATGTACAAACTGTTCTAGATATCTTCACTTTATTATATAAGTTCATCAACTGTGCACAAATTTTCATTTAAACTTAAAATCATAGAATAGTTGAAACTCCAGTCCCGAAAGTTTTTCATCTCACATCGTGTGTGTGTATATATATATATATATATAATATATATATATATATATATATATATATACTAGCAAATATATGCACCCTCCGGGTGCAAGTATTTAAGTTTTAATATAATAAAATATCATTAAATTTTAAAGGCTAATGAAACTGAATAAGAATGTAGATAAAAAGATTTGGAACAGAGGGGGTATGATTGAAAAATAGAACAACTTTGAAACTAACTCTTCCATCATTTTCTGTTACTCCCGTCTTTCATTGGTTAAATTTTCCTAATTTAACTGTTTACTTAAAATAGGAAGTAAAGAATAATATTAGTTATTTCTTCTTGTTAAGGAATTTCTTTTATTGAAGAGATTTTTGCTCATATTCATTAAGATAAAACCAAAAAATTAGAAATCAATAATACTAAGCATATATTTATTAAAATCAAATTTTTAAGATCAATATGCAAATAAGCCTTCCCATTCATACTGTAAACCTCTATTTTGTTGTATATATAAATACAATTGCATGTTAATAGTATGTAGTTATGGTCAACGTTATAAGTATTGTAAAACAATTTTATTAATAATTGAGGTATAATAAAAAATAAAATCATGGTAAATGGGATGTAAATAACAAAGGGAATTGTGACTTGTATAGTAATATAGTTTCGGTTACAGAGAAACAAACCCACAATCTCCATTATAATAAGATATATATATAAATGGAAGTAAGATGACGAAATTAATCCGAGAGTATGTGGTGAAAATTTAGAAACAAACACGGGATGTTATGATGGATGGAAATTTATAGTCGATGTTCGAACATTTCGGTTTACAATGGAAACCTTCACCAGGACTGTGAAAATGAGAAGAACACAAGGTTTTATGTGGATAGAAGATGATGGATGTTTTTTGTACGATGAATTAAAAATGTGTGGAAAAAAGGTTAGTTACCGTTAGTTGAGTGGCGTTTGTAGTTGAATGTTGATGACGTGATTATTGCGTACGAAAGCGATATATATATATAATATATATATATATATATATATATCATTGGTTGAAACCCCTTTGACTCTCCTGTTTCCTAAATAGGACACTAAATTGGATCTGATGGGGAAGTTCCAGTTCTGGAGATCTTGGGAGTGTAAAGTACCCTTTCTTGTCATACTTCCATGTCTCCTCTGACCCGGAGTGGTAGCATCTGTTAGGGTCCTATCTATGGGTTAAATAGGACGGTTTGAAAATAATTCATATTTCATACGTATACTTGATACCGTATAACTGTAAATTATTTATAATTAGAGGTTTTCTTAGTTTTTGTTTGACAATATTGGGTTATTTTATGCCAAAGATACTTGTAGAAGAACAGTAGTGGTGCTATTTAACCCACAGTCGTGAATAATATGGGGTTCATACCTTTCCCAAGGGTATTAGCCCGAAAGTGAATGTAATAGCGCGACTGGAGTTCGAACCCCCTTACTATGATGTCACAGTCCACCACATTAACCACTACGTCACAGATATATATAATAGTTTTAGTGGTCAGACAAAAGAATGGGTAAATGAGCAGTTTGGCAAAGACCTCTTACATGTCATGACTATGTTACCCAGGCGGAAGTAAATGTAAACAGCTTTTTGTGTCATTTGGATTATTCGGACTTTTGTCCACACCTTTATTATCCAACGTTTCGGCCGATGTGCCCTCCGGCCTTCTTCAAGTATTTCTTGTTGGACTCGGGAGCCTTCTCGAACTCGGGAACCTTCTTTTCGAACTCGGCAGCCTTCTCGGACCCGTGAACCTTCTTTTCGAACTTGGGAACCTTCTTGTCGTAATCGGGAGCCATCACGGAACTTTGAACCTAACTCTTTATTCAATCCACGGGCGTATTCTGTTCTCATTCCGTTAACCATAGCTGGGTACGAGTTTTAAGCTGTGTTAATTATTATTCTATTTTACTATCACCCTTGACCAGAATTGAACCTGCAGCCCAGAGATAACTGTCACTTAGAACTGTCTTGAACCAACGCTTATATCCACTACGTTATGTGTCCAGATAAGGGCAATAGTCCGAATAATCCAAACTGTACAAATTATCAAGCCTCATCTCAAAAATTCAGATAAACAGCTTTTATGTTCCTTGTCACCCTTGATTAAACCAGTAAAGATAGATTTTAAAGATATCATGAACCTAATGTGTGTGTGTGTGTCAGTGATGTATTTAAATACTCACCCAAATACTTCTATGACACACACTAAACTACATCCGGTGGTGAGGCTCGAGTTCCGAGTTCTGGGAAGTATGAGAAATCACCTCTTTCTTGCCATTACTCCCAAATTTATTCTGACCTGTTTAACTCTTTGCCTACCAAATTTTTCCCACGGCTTTCAACTGGCATTCTTACATGGAGTAGGTATTTGTACAACCCGTTCGCTAAAAGTATGAGCATCCAGCGAGAGGCAAACTCGCTATTCACTTCTGGTAAATCTCCAAGACTAGCTTGCTAAACATTACACCAAGACAGGGCGCAATACACAGCACGTTGTGGCACCCATTACACCACTATTAAACATACTTACATGGAGTATAAGTAAAAAAGTAAAGTCGGCCTAATGTCGGTATCAGCAAGACAGCGAGGGAGTCTATCCCCTTTTCACTAGCGCTAGACCAAGGAGATTATTTTTTAGCGTCTGGGGTGGAGCGCCACACCTGCCATCAGCTCCCCACTTTACCGCACAGATCCCTGTGCTACTCATACGCTGAGTTGGCGAGGGCCGGTATCGAACCTGGAACCTTGTGGTTCCTTGGCTGACGTTCTACCGACTGAGCTATAATACGAATTTGCGGTTCTGTCGCTAATCGGATAAAATAAATTTTCAAGACAACCTTGTAGATTCTGCTTGACCCCTACTGTTGAGGTTGCGAACCCCTGTGGTCACCGGATCACAGTTTGTAAACAACTGGTATAGAGCTATGAGTGACGCATTTTATTTTCTATATAATCATATATAAGTGCGTGTATGACAAGTTGTTTGAAAGTTCACAAAAACAATTAAATATGAAATTGCTTAGACTGTAACACCTTCGGCGGGCCGGGCGCTCTTGCACTTCAATACTGCATCTCTCTGTATCATTCTATCTGACCATTAATCGTCCGTGTCATCTGCTAGGACCTGTTGTGCCCGTCAAATGCTCCCGCAGCCTCCCACCGAAAGGTGAACACCAATTATTACAAGAGAGAAAAGACAATTTCAGGTGAACTTCAAAAAATGGTCAAAGATGAGGCATATGACTCTTGCATTGCTTCATATCCGTCACTCCCATTAGCTTCTAATTCATCTCCTATGTCTGTCGAGAGGGGACACCCCCACTTTTTGGGACCTCTGCTAGGCTGGGTTCTAGAGGACAACTAAACTTATTCTCCTTCTTCGGCGTCCAAAACTCAAGAAGAAACGAGATTTGTGTCTATCCCCCGCGTGATTTGAAAAGTTTCTTGCTCTAATCTAGGTCGCATTTTTTTTACTGGTCTAACTTCCATTTAATTCTCAAAGTGGTCAAAACCCAGACTCTCTGTCTGGACAAGGACCCTTATCACACTTTTCTATCTTAATCCTTTTCTTAGTTTTGATGAGTTCCTTGACCCTACTTTCACATACAATATATGTAGATACACACACACATGTATATATGTATGCACACACACACACCGATCCACACTGAATGCACCACAATTTATACACATCTGTGGGTTGTCTTGCTACCTATTCCTATAGCCCACTCTACAGTTACATATACCACACAAATATTGTGGTTTGACTTACTACTTATTCATATAACTAGCTAGAACTTATTCGATATAACTAACTGTGGCAGCCACATATGCATGCACAATGCATATTGTTATAAGACTTGAAAGAAAAAAGAAACTAATGGTAAAAATAAAACGAGGCCACTTCACGGGGAATAATTTTAATATTCAGATTTTTAAGAGAGGTTAATTTCATAAAAATGAGATTATTTAAGCTGTGTGTGGTCTCTGGCCGGAAAAGGGAGACTCACCAGATGTGATTTGACTTTGAATTCTGGGAAGGAAAAGTTGTTGGAAGCGGGGTGAAGAAAAAGGAAGTCAGTTAGTCTGTGATGTTGAGTCAAGCCGGTTAAGTCTGTTGAAACGGGGACCATGAGGCAAACGGGTCGTTAGTTAATCAGGCCGGCCAGCTGAGGAGAGTCGCCCATTCTTGGACAGGTTAGACAGGCAATGAGAACCTATAATTCTTGGTGGGATTATTTACGAGAAGATCGTTACTTTTGCTTTGAATCAGTTGTCGCCCTGTCCGCGGGCTGTAGAATACACCGACTGCATCTCTGTAGAAGGGTAAATGCCCCCTCCAATCTTTGAATCAGTGTAGTATCTGTGCACTCGGCATAAGAACAGGTGTATGATTAGAACTGCATATGACACTAACGTATTTTCATAGAATTAATAATGAATATCACCCCCTCACCAACTCAGTGCATGACCTGAATATATGGTATAAATTGGGAAGCTATGGATGGGTAACGCTCCATCTCAGATGCCCAAAACAATTTCTCTGGTCTAGTGCTAGTGAAAACGGGATAGACCCCTCGCTGCTCGGCTAATACCGACAATAGGCAACTCCACCGACTTTATTACAATAACAAAATAGGTTTATTGTTATGCTGTAATGAAACCAATTTGTAAATACATTGCAAAAAGCTTCGTAATCGTAAGCTGCATGTATTTAGAAAAAACGATATGCAAACGAATCGTGTTACCTTGGAAACAAAATTACTCATGGCCGGGTACAAGTGTTAAGCTGTTAAGTATTCTATGTACTATTGGCCAGGATTGAACCTTCAGTTCAGATATGATTGTCACTTAAAATGTATTGACCCAAACCTATATCCGTTGCTCCATGTGTGAAAGTTCCGTGAATGCTACCGATTATGACATGAAGGCTCCCGAGTTTGGGAACGTTCCTAAGTCCAACAAGAAAACACCTGAAGAAGGCGGAGGCACATCGGTTGAAACTGTGTGTATAACAATGAAGATGAGGACAATATCCGAATAATCTAAATAATACTGACCCTACAGGTTACATGTCGACAAATGTTTACTTTGCTATAAAGATAATTCCCAGAACAATCTTTTAGTGATAATTATACCATAGTAGTTTCTGCAGCGCTCTGATACAACCTGTGACAATTAGCAACTTACGCTTTTACTAGAGCAGAAGTTCCCGACCAGGGGAGCTCGCACCACCCGAGGGTGTGAGCATCATTCCAGGGGTGTGGGAAGCGTCCGTTCAAATTTAGATTATTTTTTTCTTTTGTAATTAATATTATTCATATTTTCGTTTCTTTATTTCAGATTATTATCATTAACCTTCATTATTTATTTCAGATTATCATCATATTATCATTACCCTTCATCATGTCGAAGAACATATTACATATTATATTAGATTTAGAGAGTGAAATATATATGATCTTTTGATAAAACTGTAGTATGGATTCACTTTTCTATATTTTTGAACAAAAGTATAAATTGTTGGGGTGCGAAGTCAGAGCAAAACTCTTTTAAAAGGTGCGAGGTCGGAGCAAAACTCTTTTAAGGGTGTGGGAATAGAAAAAGTTTGGGAACCACTGTACGAGAGGAATACGCCTCAAATGCATTGCAAATAATTTTACTATAAAAATGCATTGAAAAGAGTTTTTTTAAGAAGGTTCAGAAAGATAATACATTCTGTGAGCATTTACCAAGTTTAACTTAGTTTGGCATAAAGCCCAAAATATGGGGCACTCTGATTGGTGTTTAATGGTATATCAACCCTTATGGGTTATTTAATACCAAATCTTGTTGATTTTTGTATATGTTTTAACTTCATGTGTATTAATACATTGGTAGAAATAATTTTTATATTAGTTGATTGGTTATTTTGTTTAAAGGTATATCAACCCTCATGGGCCATCCATTGCCAAATCATGTTTTTCTGTATATATGATTTGGAAGCGAACAGTTTGTGGATAAATACTTTTTTTTTGTTTTGGTAATTACGATACGCAGCGCCCTATCCCTTGCTGAGGAGGTACGAGCCCCCCCCCCCAAAAAAAAAGGAATATTCTGGGTATGACCCTAAACTGCATCCGGTGATGAGAACTCCAGTTCTAAAGCTCTGGGAAGTTTGAAGTCACCCACTTTGTTGTCATTACTTCCAGGACCACCCTAACTAAGTGGTAGTACCTGTTAGGACTCCAAATATGAGTCAAATAAATATTAGGATCATTATTATTAAACTGGAATCATTGATATCATATAACTGTGCAAATTATTTGTATTAAGAATAGTTACTTGTAGCTATGGTTGTTTATCAAGGATACTTTTTCTTCTTCTTCTTCTTCTTCTTCTTCTTCTTCTTCTTCTTCTTCTTCTTCTTCTTATTATTATTATTATTATTATTATTATTATTATTATTATTATTATTATTATTATTTACTCCTTTTCAGTTTTCCCATCAGCATTAGCTGATGGTCTGTAACTGGAGTCTGAGTGACAGCAAGTCTCATCAGGTCTCCAGGACTCTTCTGAGTATTATGGCAGATTGTAGCAGTGCAGTGTTTTGAATGGTTTCAATCGTTCCTCTGATTTCCAAACTTTCCAAACCCCTTTCCAACCCTTTTGGGACCGTTCCAAGTGCACCAACTACAATTGGTATCACTTTGACTTTCATATTCCATAACTTTTTCAGTTCTCTGACAAGGTCCAGATATTTGTCCATTTTTTCATTTTTTTTAGCTTCACCCTGTGATCTGCTGGAACTGCCAAATCCAACAGTTGACAAGTTCTTCTTTTTTGTTTATCAACACTAGGTCTGGTCTTCTTGCTGGAATAAGGTGATCCGTTTTTATTTCAAAGTCCCATTAATATATTATTATTATATATTATTATTATTATTATTATATTATAAGGTTTTCATACCTACCGCAGCTAGTAGTTCACTGGATGCTGAGTGACAACCAGTCTCCTCAGGTTTCCAGGACTCTCCTGGGTATTTTAGCCGATCAACAATGCTGTAGTTTGGATGGTCCCGATTCTTTCTCTGGTTTCCAATTCACCCAAATTCTTCAGGCTTTGGGGACCGTTCCAAGGGCACATTATTATTATTATTATTATTATTATTATTATATTATTATATTATTATTAGTTACTTGAAACTATGACTTCTTGAATTTGAATCGAACTCATCCCTCGTTAACTATTTTCAAAATGAGGTGTTTTATATTTACTAGATTTAGTCAGGCACAAGGCTACAAGTGTGGAAGGGGCTTCCCTAATAAATCGAACTCACTACACTAACGGTCCGCCTATTTAGCTCGCTAACTATTATTTAGTATTTACTAGATTAGTCTGAAACAATATTACAGTGCGGGATACCAATTAGAATCAAACTCTCTACACTGTAGTCTGGTACAAGGCTGCAAGTGTGGGGGCCCCAAAATAGAATCAAACTCGCTACAATCTAAATAATAATGGTCTGCAGGACTGGCTCACTAACTAATATTCCAAGATACGGTCATTTCATTTACTAGATTTAGTCTGGCACAAGACTACAAGTATGGGGCTCCCTAATAAAAATCGAACTCGCTACCCTGTAAATAGTAGGTCTGGAGACAGCGCACTATCATTCCAAAATAAGGTTATTTCAAATTTATTGATTAGTCTGGCACAAGGCTTAGTGTGGGGCCCCAAATAGACTGAAACACGCTACTCTGTGACAGTAACGTCTGCAGGAATCACCCACTAACTAATGTTCCAGTAAGTACTCTTATATACTTGATTTAGTTTGGCACAGCTTCAAGAACGCAATTCAACGAGAATTGAACTCACTACAGTTGCCGTAATGGTCTGTGAGATTTGCTCGCTAACTATGTTTATGGCAAGCTATTACTGAACTATGCTAAAGCCTCTGCAATAAACGCTACGTTTTTAGTCTGGCACGGGCTAAAGAAATGTGAGCGTCAATAAGAATCGATCTTGCTATACACTAATGATCTTCGAATGTCACACGCTGACACACGGCATCACGCGAAGTGAACGGATATTTATTTATTCTTTAAGAACGCGCACAACTAATTCTATTCTAATTTTCTGTTACATTGCCACATAATAAGTGTATTCGTTTTATCTTATTATTTATTTATTTATATTTTTATATTTACGAAAGGAATATACTGATCTGACACACGCACTGTGAATTATAGTCGATCACGAGACACTAAACTTACTTCGCGTTGTACGCTCGATATTGGCACAGAGAAATCACAATAATTTTCTAGTCCTTTCGTTACTTTCACTTACGCTACTTTCACTTTCGTTATGATTTTTCTCAAAGCGCTAAAAAAAGCAACTACTCATTTAAGCAAGTATATAGCTGAAATTCATTTCAAACCAGGTCGAGGAACTCCGTACTTAAAACAATTGGGAACATTTTAAAATCCCCATAATAATAAATAATTCCAGTCCCTTTATTATTCCATTTATTTAGAATGTCGTATAGTTTATGTCATTGATCTCAAAAACTTATGAACGACACACACTAAGAAAAACGTAATGATTTTTATTGCACCACCACTTTTACGCTTCAAATATGATATATATATATATATATATATATATATATATATATATATATATATATATATATATACAATTTTAGGTTTTATATCTGGTGTGCAATTAATAGCATTAGAACTGTATGTAACACTCTTCTATTTCATTATTAAATATATATATATAAATATATATTTATATATAAATATAATGTGATGCTATATATATAGTATGTATAATAACATATATATGTGTATATATATTATATAATATATGTGTGTGTGTGTGTGTGTTTGCTCCTTGCTGTATATCTTAATTCCGAGATAGATAATAGCCATACTTCGGAGCAACCTCGTGGTAATATATAATAAATATATATATAATAATATATATATATATTATACACGAGGTTTGCTTCAAAGTAATGCCTATTATCTATATCCTTGGAAACTACAAAGAATACAGCAAGGACACACACACCACACACACACCACACACACACACACACACACACACACACACCAATACCATATAGATATATACTACACAATATATATAATATATTATATTAAATATAATAAATATATACATACTAAATTATATAAGTATACACCAAGACACCAGTAACACCTTCAGTAAGAACCAGTCTTCAATACAACCCCCCCCCCCAAAAAAAAAAAACTAGTGTTCACTGGCGAAATAGTGCATAGCAAGTGGGAACTATTGCGAAGAGATATGTAGCTGAAAACTTCTCTATCCAACAGCGCTGTTTGCTCCCGTGCCATAGTTTCGTGGAAATAATAGGAGCATTAATTCTGGAGCAAACCATTGTCGGAACGAGGCATGTTGATGCAAAGGCATAGTTAATGGTGGAACTATGTGGAGGAAAAATAGTTGGTAGCTGAAAACTCGCTCTACCAACGGCGCCGTTTGCCCCCCTGTGTCCGTTGTAAATTCCTGGGAAAATAAATGGAGGCATTACTTTCGGAGCGTCCCCGTATTAGTTAATATTTAGTGTATTTAAACGCCTGAAATGAATGTTTCGTTTGGAGAAAAAATTTTCGCGGCTCACTCGATGATAACTACGCTACCCTTTTTTTTTTTTTTCAGGAAAAGAAATATTCCACGCCTAAATACAATAGATACTACTAACTTAGTTCTTCATTATTTACTCACAGTCTTTTTCCTTTAAAATAGTTCAAATCCTCAGACGATTTTATTACATAAAATAATTTCATATAACATTTTTACCCTGTTCGTTTTTTTAATATAAATTTCACAAAAATCTTTAAAACTGATAATTGAATGAATACTTTCTTTTCTTCTTTTTTCTTCAAATCTTTTTTTTGAATGAATGAATGGGTGTCGATTTTCTACTAGTCGATTGATATCACAATTTAATTTTAGTTTCTATTCCATTTATAATGCGTAAATTGAACATGAAAAAAAAACTCTAATTAACATTTAATCTTGTGTAGAAATACATTAAAAAAATTTCCCGTCGCCTTTCTTTCCTTCTTTTTGTATCGTCTTTTATTTTCAAAACGTATCCCCGTACAGCGTAAAGGTAGTAGCAGTATTCAAATAGGATCCAGTTTTAGTAATAATAACAATGGAGATGATAGTGAAGAGAGAAAGGGGAGAAGTTCGATTGTATATAATTCTCTTAGAATTGAAATGAAAATAAAAAGGGAAAAAAATGAGTTGAAGAGGAAGACAGAGAAAAAGAAATCTAGGAGAAAAAAAAATATTTGTCTGTATATTGTTATTTTTCGTGTCGTTGTAAAAGTAAAAAAAAAAATTGCGTCACTTTGGTCTTCTGGGTTTTATTTGAAAAATATTCTTTTGGTTTTGGATAAAATGGAAACGTCACTCACTAATAATCATGTACCACCCCCCACAACTTCTATGGGTTTGCCTGTCCGTGTTATAGTGTGTACATCCTTTTCTTACCACCACGCTTTCAACAATCGTACAGCGATTTCAATAATTATATAGAGTATTATGATATTCAGATACAGATAATGTGAAGACGCAGATAGGTCACATAACGCGCATATCTATCTATCTATCTTATCTACTCTCTCCTCTCTCTCTCTCTCTCTCTCTCCTCTCTATATATATAATATATAATATATAATATATATATATATATATATATATATATATATAGAAGAGGAGAGAAGAGGGGATGAAATTTAAGTCTCGTCAGTTCTCATCTACAGGCGGACGCCTCGAAAAGTGCGACGGCCTGCCCTGCATTCTAAAATGGAGCAGTACCTCCTCATTACCAAAGGGGAGGGTCTAGTCGTCTGACAACTTTGTGGTACTGGTCACGAGAATTTCGATCATTGTCTATGCGTATCTTCATGAGCACTCACATTAAATTGACTTTGTCCACGTACTTATTCAGGGAGATAGTTAACCCCACCATAAATAGATAATACAGATAAGAAAACGATAATGAATAGATAAATAATGGTCAAAGATGATGAACAAAAAAGTTAATGGACACACACACACACGCGCGCACACGCACCACAAAAACACACACACACACACAATATACACACACACACATATATTCATAGATAGATAATGAATATGCATAAAAATAATATATATATATATATATATATATAATATATATATATATATATATATATATATAGTCTGTACGGTGTTCTGCATAGCGAGCCATCCTTTGCCGGGATTCACTTGTCAAGATTATTTTCTATAATTATCGAATTTTATGCGATACATGCATTATAATTGTCTTCAAGCAAAATATAAATAATATATATATATATATATATATATATATATATATGTATATATATATTATATATATATATAATTCATAATAATAATGAATATGCATATATAATATATATATTATATATACAGAGAGAGATAATGAAATATATATATATATATATATATATATATATATACGCAGGCATGTATGTTACAGGCGTTAAATAGCTCAGATCCTGTTTATAGGAGAGTCTTGCCATTTTAAACTGAGATAGATCGATCGATAGATAGATAGATAGATAGATAGACAGAGAGAGACAGAGACAGAGAACAGAATTATAATACATACATATATATATAATAAAATATAGAGATAGATAAATGAGAGATAATGAATATATATATATATATATATATATATATATATATATATATATATATATATATATATTATATCCAGGCATATATGTTACAGTCGTTAGAGAGCTCACATCCTGTTTATAGGAGAGTCTTGCCATTTTAAACTAAGAGAGAGAGAGAGAGAGAGAGAGAAAAAAAAAAGAGCGAGAGAGAAAAGAGCGTGAGTGTGTGTGTGTGTGAGAGAAGAGAGAGAGAGGAGAGAGAGAGAGAGAGATAAATATCAAATAGACAGGTAAGGGATGATTCTATTTGTGATCATCTATATCCTCCGTATAACTACAATGCATGACGATGCAGATGCACGCCAATAGATCTATACAATGATTGTTTCAAGTTTCTAAAGCGAGCTCAATGTATGATAATTAATAAATTAATTATATACACAACAATATTTACATTTCGAAAAGAGAAAAAAACCCACAAATCAACCCAGTTTCGTTAGATATCCATCAAAATATAATAAAATGTAGAAGAAAAAAATCTTTTTTCCAGTGTATTCTTCCTCATTTAAAAACACAACCATATATATATATATATATTTATATATGTGTGTGTGTGTGGGGGGGGTGATGAATAGGAATAGATTATGAATACAGAGATAAAGGGAGAGATACTGAACATAGTGAGAAGGAGAGAAACAATAGAGACAGAGAGAAAGAGAGACAGACAGACAGACAGACAGACAGACAGAGAATGCATACTGAGAGAGGGATATATGTATTTACCCAACCCCTCCATACAAACAGGACGCGACATGAGGGGAGTTTAATGGGTTTCAGTTAAGTTTTCATTGTACTAGACCGGTTGCCATACTATTCTTAAAATGCCCAGTCTGCCCTACTATTTACCCATAGCTGTAGGAAGAATAGTTGGATTTATACCTTTCCCCAAAAATGAAAAGGTTACTTTTCTTAAACATTATTCCATTGACAGTCAATATAATTATTTCAGAGAATTTTCTATTGGCAAAAGGACCCTTTTTTTTATATAGAGCATAGCTTATTTTAATGTCTTCCAGGTTTCATTGCTCTTGAGAAGAATTTTGAGTTTAGAAAACAAGAAAAATCGTAAAAGCTAGGTTTAATGAGTATAAAATCATCGGGGTGGACAGCGAGGGAGTCTATCCCCTTTTCACTAAGGGTAGACCAAGGAAATTGTTTTGGCATCTGGGGTGGAGCGCCACATCTACCATCGGTTCCTTACTTTACCGCATAGATCCCTGTGCTACTCATACACTGAGTTGGCGAGGGCCGGTATCAAACCAGGAGCCTTGTGGTTCTTAGAAGATGCTATACTCATACCGTCTTGTGCTTTGAAAAAAAAACTTCTGTGAAAACATTTCAGGGCTGGATGGATTAGTAATTTTTGTTTAAATTGACATTGATTCGTCTAGGCTAAACATGTCCAAAGACTGGCCCGCGGGACATAATTGGTCTGCAGTAAGAGTTCTTATGGCCCGCAGCTTCGGTCTTATAAAGTATTATTTATGGTCCGCTAGAGCAGTGTCAAATAGAACACGGCACCAATTCACCCCGGGTGATTTGAACCAGAATATATAAAATCACCAGACAAGTTGAAAATGTGACAATTTTTGCTTTCTTTCCGGTTTATTTGTAGACATAAAGAATATTGGAAAAATTAGGAATAAATTGATGATACTAATAAAATTATTTTTTTTATTATTTCATATCTTAAAATCTGTTTTATTTATTGTTTACTTGTGTTGTTTTTAAATGTTAATATGTTAATTTTAAAAAAATACCGCTTTAAAATTACATATGCTTGCCTCATAATTTCTGTATTAATTATTTTATAGATCATAATTATCTATTTATCATTACTTATTACTGGGTTGTGTGGTAGTAGTGGCTAACGTGCTTGACTCTGACATCATAGTAAGCTAGTTCGGACTTCTGTAGTGCCACACGTTCACTTTCGGACTAATATCAATGGGAAAGATATGAATCCCTACATCTCTCCAGATATGGGTTAAATAGTACCAATAATGTTCTTCTACAAGGATTTATTTGGTATTAAATAACCCACAAAGATTGATATGCTATTAAACAAAGAACCAACCCAGAACCGTTATTCATTATTTGCTTTATTGCAAACAAAAACAAAAGGTGCCGAAATCGCCAATATACGATATTGGCGCCTAAATTGAATTCCATGAATAAGTTACTTATAGTGTTGAGCAGTTACTAGCGATCGCTCCCAAACCCTCAAAAGAATTCAGCAGATAAGTCTTGTCGCAAACGCCATAAAGTTATCAATTTTCTGTACCTTTCTGAATATATTTTTTTAAATCTTCAATTGCTGTTGTTCTTGTCTTCTCCATCCGAATTTAATTGCTTATCTCTTAAGCTGGGAAATTATATGAGGCCCAGCAAAAATATCATAAGAATGTTATATGGAGATTCTCGCTTTTGATAAATTTAATGATTTTAGCAAAATCCTTTTGCTGCTGGTTTATGATGGGACCTCTTGCGAATCTGAGATTTCCTGAACAGCTCCCGACAACATACCGGAAGTATTCAAAGTGAGTAATCATGAACTTTAGTTTAGTAAATTCCTTTCATAAAATTATCTGAAATGAACTTAGTTGTTATTATGAACACATTTTATGATATTTTGTGTTAAAGCATGCAGCTGTATTGATTCGAACAAGTTTATATTTTTTGTTTATATCGTACGATAATTCAAAATGTGCTTTGGTTTAGTAAATTCCTACCATAAAATTATGCTTGTGCATTATCTGAAATGAACTTAATGTATTAAGAACACATCTTGAATTATCATACGATATAAACAAAAAATACAAACTTATTCGAATCAATACAACTGCATGTTTTAACACAAAAATATCATAAAATGTGTTCTTAAAAACAATTAAGTTCATTTCAGATACAATGCGCAAGCATAATTTTATGGTAAGAATTTACTAAACCAAAGTTCATTATTACCTCAAAGTGTATATTTGCACGCAATTTTGTGGTTAAAAAACATTACAAAGAACCATTGGCACCTGAGCCTCTTTACTTTATCAAATTTGTCCTTCTTTGCCAAACATATTGGGACACTCCTGGACTAGACAAATTGGAGAAACTAAACGTCTAGACATCATCACTTTATTTTAGAATTGGTTCGGCATTTTTAATGTTAAAATTTCACGAGTTTAAAGCATCAGTTTCGATACATTTTTTATCATACCTCATACGTCACTCTGACAATTTTTCTTTCATATAGTGTCAATATTCTTTAGGTGAGTCCTCGTGGTGTAGTAGCTAACTTGCTGGACTCTATCGTCTCTAGGGTGTAGAGCCTTGTGCATTAATTTTCTCGTCCTTTGGTCAGTCTGTCTGAGTCTTCTTTTGTCCATTTTAAGAATGGCCGAGAGTATCTTATAATGGGGACAGCCCAGGTATCAATTCCATTGATGAGATTTCTGCTGTTGATTGGTTTGGTTTGTTTTGTTTTACGGCATATCAACCTCAGTGGGTCATTTAATGCCGATAAAGTTTTGAGATAAATCAATTCTTAATGGATAATACAATTTTTTTATAAATACATTTTTTTAGTTAACCCATAGATGGGACCCTAACAGGTACTACCACTCCGAGTCAGAGGACCAGGGAGCAATGTGGTGAATGGGGTGCTCCACATTCCCCAAACCTGGAACCTCACCATCAGATAGAGTTTAACGTCATTTCCCAGGATATCTCTGCTTGAGTTACTAAGTGAGTTTGAACACCAGTCGTGCTGTCACCTTTTGCTTTCGTACTGATATCCTTGGAAAGATGCAACTTAGTATGTCACCAGTATGGGTCAAATACTGTTCTTCTGCAAAGATGACTTTAGCATTAAATAACCCATGAAAGTTGATATGCCATTAAATAAAGAAACGAAACCAAACGATCAATATTCACTAAGCTTAGCCACAAAGGTAAGTGGTGACAATCAAACTCACTATTACAGTAATAATGGTCTTTAATACTAGATTACTAATGTTTGCTTGAACGTGGGATGCTCTCATAATCAATAAGCTTTGCCTTATCGGACCATATGACCTTTAGGCACCCCTTTTTGATCTCGATTAAGAAAGGACATGTTTTTCATTTACACCGTCAATATCCGGTTGTTTTAACAGACGATTTTTAGATTTGTTTTTAAATTATAAAACTAACCCCTAACCCTAACCCCTAACCCTAACTCCTAACAACCGGATATTGACGGTGTAAATGAAAAACATATCCATTCTTAATCGAGATCAAAAAGGGGTGCCTAAAGGTAATATGGTCCGCTTTATCTAGTACGAATCTATATAATTTACAGGTAAAACGTTTAAAAAATAGTGTTTCTATACGCATAAATGCATAGTTATTTACGATATTTCTACCATAAAGGTTTCACGTCACAGATCTTCAGGTGAGATGTTTCGACTCGTTTGAAGTCCATTAATATATTATATATTATAATAATAATATATATATATATATGTGTGTGTGTGTGTGTGTGTGTGTGTGTGGTGTGTGTGTGGTGTGTGTTGATAGAGAAAGGTAAATAAATGCTCCATTACAGATGTAAGAACTATATTTGTCTATATTTGTTATTGTATTACTATGCAATTAATAGGCATTTGTTACCGTTAGTTTCAAAGTAGCATATTAGCCGCTTATTCTCAATACAACGATCGCAAAATGACAGCAAATTTTTATTCAGTTATATATAGGTATATATTTTACGTTGAGACGATCTTGTTGTATTCTTCCGCGCAATTCCCCTCACGTCATTCAACTACAAACACACACACACACACACACACACACATATATATATATATATATATATATATATATATATAATGCACAAGGCTCTACACCCTAGAGACGATAGAGTCCTGCACGTTAGCTATATATAAATATATTTTAAAACAGATTTATATGATCCATAGATGATATTCTAAAATTTGGTTTGAAATCGCATAGGTGAGGAAGTGACAGTTACCAAGCGCCGTTGACTTTTATGTTTCGCTAATCGTACTTATATTATATATTATATTATATATATATATATATATATATATATAATATATATATAGTTAACTAACTCTCACTTCCTCACCTATGCGATTTTCAAACCAAATTTTAGAATACCATCTATGGATCATATAAATCTGTTTTAAAATATAACTATTGGATAAAAATACTTGATTCATTTAACTGTGTGAAAATTATTTGAATTATGAATTAGTTAACGCAATAACTGTTTTCAAACAGTTATTAGACACTTAAAATCATATAATATTGTTTTACAAAGTTCGGCATTAAATAACCCAAACAAGAGTTACGTGCCACCAAAACCAACTAACCCACAAACCATTATTTTTACACTTTTCTTTAGTTACAAAACACTAAGCAACAACAAAAGAGCATGTACATCTTCTCCATTACATTAACTTTATCCTAAACTTTAAAAAAATGATTGATGACGTATTATCCTAAATACATGACAAGCACTTTCTAGCCATTTTGGCGCTATGGTAAATTTTCTCGTTGCCATTTCATTGTGTCTAAAAGGGGGTGGTAGAGGAAAACTTGTTATGATTTTTGTGGCTATTTCAAAGCTGCAAGGAAGAGCACTTTACAGTGGCGATTCTTGGTGTTCCTTAATGTTAGGTAGAATCCTTTGGTTGTTCCTCGGTGATCCTTGGTTGCTGATCCGTTCGTCTGTGGCGAATATGCGCAAATGAACGGCTTTCAAGATCGGTGATCAAATAGTTAACTAACCACGTATTCGAGCTGTTGACTGGCTGGCTTTAATCCACGCGCCCACGCAGAGTCTATAGGTTTAAGTGGTGGACTTCAGGCTCACCTTTATATGACCAAAAATATTCCAACAAATATTAATTGCCTGTGATTCTCCTTGAAAGGCCTCGTGTTAAACGAGTAAAAAGAATCCTTACTTGGGCCGGCTCTAGTACTGTTTTAGAGCTCTGATACTGTTTGGTGTCGCACACTCTGAGCTAATTTCAGTTAATCAAGACTTATATATAAGTGCAGGCAACTTTGTGGAAAACAAATCTGCCATAATTATGGACATAGCCTGTTTGTCATTCCGAACCACAGATGAGCAACTTAGATATACTGTGACCTTGCTCGAGAAATAGAAAGAAGGTAGAATAGAAATAGATCACTAATTAGAACTGAGCTTATTCTAGTAGTGACCACCCCAAGCGGAATTTAATAGGTTTGAATTCAAAGTTTTTCTTTTCCTAGACTGGTTGCCTAACTAAGATTAAAGAGCTCAGTCTACCCTACTATTTTACCCATAACTGGAGGGAGAGTGCTTGGATACATACCTTTCCCAAAGGTATTAGCGCTATGTGAAATGTAGCTTCGTCCAGGATTTGAAATTGGGTCGACGAGTCCATTTCCCATGACTCTAACCCTTACACCATGCTCATAGAGATATGGAAAGAATATAAGATATGAATATTAGTATTGTGTCCATAATATTCGGCCCTCTTGGTTTCATTTTTTTTTCCTTTGTTGGATCTGACTCGTGGTTTCTGTAGTTTCGACCAACATCGACAGCCATCTTCCTTTTAAAAGAATCATCACAATATGACGTAATTAAATTGATCGGTAAGATTGTACAAGACACAGTAAAGATTTTACGGTAGTGGATTGGCTATAGAACAATAGGATAACACTAAATGAAAGTCATGACCAAAGTTAAGCACCGTAGTAGTGGAGTAGCAATAAAGTGAGAAGGGAAACATTAATGAATGCACCGTAACACGAATTCAAGGAAAGATTGAGGCCGTGCAAACAACTTGATTGCAGGGATACTGAGAAAGGGTATTTGCCGCTCATCCCACTTATGAGGGCTGGACACAAGGTTTTATGTGGGAGCATAAAAATTGCGTCGATCCCTTCGGCATTCCCCCCCAAGGAGGGCGCCTCAGGCGCTGGGCAATAAACCCAGCCCTGTCCCTTTAAATCAAGGGGGCAGGTGTTGCCTGGGGGAATATCCCCTTGGGATCGACGCTATTAATTGTACTTTACCGGTCCAGCGGCCGAAGCACACTGGACTCCCAGCCGAGGCCGGGTGGATTAGGAAAAGATCAGGGCATAGCACCTGGAACAGATACTACACTCCGACCCCCTTTAGTCCAGGGATACTGAGAAAAGCCCTGGGTGTGGCGTAGTCAGCTTTACTTTTTTCTGTCAAGTCGTATCCGGGGTTTCCGCTTCTTTCGGACCGGGTATCTACTTTCTCTCTCCAATTGGGGTTGTCTCTCTGGGTTCTATTTTGTTCTGTTATTTTTAAGACATTTTGTGTGCACACAATTTTATTCCCTCGATTACATTATCACCCCACACTTATGGAAGGAACAGAAACAGAAAGGAAAGTCGTGCTCAAGTGGGCTGCTAGACCCAACTAAACTCCCTTTCGGGTCGAGACGTGATCCTCTACATATATCAACAAAAATAATTAAAATCTATTAGTCTAATTGTTTCTAGAACATTCCAAATCTGATATTTTTTTTACTTTAAACTTTTGACCTAAAGATTCTTACATTGATTCAACCTGACCGTTTTTCCTCATCTTCAAAGGGAACTCCTTTGAGTATTTGCTGCCACACTGTTTCAGGTTTTAATCCTTTAGTTCATCTGTGTGTAGGATTCATTTATTTGTTTATTTGTTGACCCTCACTGAAAATTTTCGGTTGCCAGGTCATTCTTTTTTCAATTATTTAGATGAGGGTTGATAATTTGTATTATTAGGATTATTCGAACTATTGTCCTCATCGTTATTGATATCTGTACGTTTCGGTCGATGTGCCCTCCGGCCTTCTTCGGGTATTTCTTGTCGGACTCGGTAACCTTCTCGGACTCGGGACCCTCCTTTTCGTAATCGGGCACTTTTTGTCGTAATCAAGAGCCATAACGGAACTTTTAACCTAACTCTTTATTCAGTCTACGGGGGTATCCTGTTCTCATCGGCCGAAACGTTGTACAGAAAACAATAAAGATGAGGACAATTGTCCGAATAATCCTACTAATACAAATTATTTTTCTTTATCATCCTCCTGCCATAATGTAACAGGGAGATTTGGGAATTGCTGTAATTCAATCTTCTCTTTAAAAGATTAAAAATAAAAGAAAGTGAAAAGATAGACAAATACTTGGATCTTGCCAGAGAAAAGCCTGTGGAACATGAAGGTGACAGTGATACTAATTGTAGATTGTAGATCCCCAAGAATCTGGGAAAGAGACTGGATGAACTGGAGAGGAAGAATTGAAACCATGTAGACCACAGCACTATTAAAATCGGCTAGGATACTTAGAAGAGTCCTGGGGAAGTGAGGAGAATTGCTGTGACACAGACTTCCGTAACAAACCACCTGTTATAGCTGTTATGAAAAACCAGTAAGGAGTATGAATTATTATTAGTGAAATAGATCACTAATTAGGACTGAGCCTATGCTAGTAGTGACCACGCCAAGCGGAGTTTAACAGGTTTTAATTAAGAGTTTTCCTTCTCCTAGACTGGTTGCCTAACCAAGGTTAAAGAGCCCAATCTGCCCTACTATTTACCCTTAGCTGGAGGGAGAATAGTTAGATTCATACTTTTCCCAAGGATATTCGCGCTATGTGAACGTTAGCTTCGTCCAGGATTTGACCTCGGGTCGACGAGTCCATTTCTAACGACTCTAACCATTACACCACGCTTCCAACTAATGAATAAATAAATAATGATGATAATATAATGGAATCATAAATAGTCTTTAGATATAGGTATTTACCCAACTCATCCGCTACGGGTAGGATGTGACACAAGTTGACTAGAATGGGACATCCAGCGAGGATCAAACTCTCTGTTCAGTAGTAATATATATATATATTTACCAACTCCTCCGCACAAGTAGGATGTGACACAAGGCCAATTTCTTAAGCGGAGTTTAATAGGTTTGAATTTAGAGTTTTCCTTCTCTAAGACTGGTTACCTAGCCAAGGTTATAGAGCACATTCTACCCTACTATTTGCCCATACATGGAGGGAGAGTAGTTGAATGCATACCTTTCTCAAGGGTATTAGTGCAATGTGGAATGCAAACAGCCTCGTCTAGGATTTGAACTCAGGTCGACTCTAACCATTAGGCCACATTTAATAGAGCTAATTTAATAACGGGGTGCGGGTCTGGTGGCTTCGGTCACTGGATCATTAATAAAATTAACGGCGTGATCCCAGGGCGCCTTCCCCCAGGCAACACATGTCCCCTTGATTTAAAGGGCATGGCTGGGTTTATTGCCAAGTGCCTGAGGCACCCCCGTGAGGAGAAATGCCGACGGGATCTACGGATTTTTTGTACATGCCATCCTACGAGCTTCGGTTCGTGGGTGACCTCATATTAAACGGCCTTGTGTCATTCCCGCATAAGTGGGATTCGATTTAATTTAATTTCTATGTTGAGGCAACTTGTAGTCCCCTCTAACCAGAAGTGCCTCCAGATCTAAATTTGGCTCTAATAGATCAGCGAGACTAGTCAACCATTTATTAACAATTCTTTATATATATATATATATATATATATATTATATAATATATATAAATGAAGTTTAGAGTAAATGTATGTAAAAATTAAAAAGAAACGAAAATGCCTATGACATAGCCTAATGATAATAAGGATCGAACTCATTTCACCAAGGTAGGGGGTCTTCGTGGCATAGTATACGACATCGAAGTGAGTTCAGACTACAGTGGCACTATTACGTTCACTTTCGGACCAATGCCCTTGGGAAAGGCATGAACCCCTTCATCCTCCAAGCTATGGTTTAAGTAGTATCAATTCTATAAGGAAGGCTTTGACTTTGAATAACCCATAAAGGTTGATATGCCATTAAAGAAAGAAAAATATTTTATCTCCGTGCTTTTTACTTCTATTCATTTCAATTTCACTTTTTTCCATTAAAAATAACCCTAACTTGACTCAGTCGGTACAGCATCCACCTAGGAACCATAAGGTTCTGGGTTCGATACCGTCCCTCGCCAACTCAGCGCATGATTAGCACATCTTGGATCTGTACGGTAAATTAGGAAGCTGATGGTAGGTGTGGCATTCCACCTCTGACGCAAAAACAATCTCCCTAGTCAAGTTCTATTGAAAGGGGTATAGACTCCCTCGCTGTTTAGCTGATGCCGACAATGGGCAACTACGCCAAGGAGCCACAAGGTCCCGTGTTCGATAACGAACCTCGCCAACAGTGCAGGAGTAGCACCGCTGGATCTGTGTGGTAAAGTGGGAAGCTCATAGTAAGCGCGGCCCTCCATCTCAAACATAAAAACAAAACCAACAATATCCCTGGCCTGCGATAGTGAAAAGGGTATAGACTCCCTCGCTGTCTGTCGGATACCGTTCGTAGCAGAGACGCAAAGCACCGTTGGATTTGTCGGTAAAATGGGGAGATCATAATAGGTGCGGCCCCACTTCAGACACACACACTCAAACAATATCACTGGTCCAACGCTGGTGCAAAGGGTATAGACTCCCTCGCTGTCTGGCTGATACCGTTCGTAGGCAGAGACGCAAAGCACCGTTTTGGATTTGTGCGGTAAAAGTGGGAGATCATAGTAGGTGGTTCTCCACTTCAGACCCCCCCCTCCAAAAAAACAATATCACTGGTCCAGCGCTAGTGCAAAGGGTATAGACTCCCTCGCTGTCTGTCGGATACTGTTCGTAAGCCACTCCACCGACTTTACCTTTTACTTACTTAATCAAAGAAATTCGGAGTATCTTTGTCCGACGACTACTTAAGACTTGACCTTTGACGAAACCCAGTATAGGGATTGTGGGTCACCAGGTGCGATTTTTATTATTTTTTGTTTTTTTTTGTTTTTGAGTTTTCACATCAGCATTAGCTGAGGGTCTTTCACTGGAGTCTGAGTGACAGCAAGTTTCCTCAGGTCTCCAGGACTCTTCTGAGTATTCTGGCAGATTGCAGCAGTGCAGTGTTCTGAATGGTATCAATCCTTCCTCTGATTTCCAGTCTTTCCAAACCCTTTTCCAATCCTTTTGGGACCGTTCCAAGTGCACCAACTACAATTGGTATCACTTTGACTTTCATATTCCATAACTTTTTCAGTTCTCTGGCAAGGTCCAGATATTTGTTCATTTTTTCATTTTCCTTTAGCTTCACCCTGTGATCTGCTTATTATTTGTTGTTTTAAAAAAAATATTTACACTTCCTTACAAAGGATTATAACTTTAACTTTTAATAAATCATCCTAATTAATCTTAAGTAGGGCCGGTTTAACCCAGTCAATAGTGTGTCTGACTAGGAACCACAAGGTTCCCGTTTCGATACCGGCCTTCGCCAACTCAGCGTATGAGTAGCACAGGGATCTGTACGATAATGCTAAGGAGCTGATGGTAGGTATGGCGCCCCATCTCAGGCCCAAAAACAATCTCATTGGTCTAGCGCTAGTGAAAAGGGGATAGACTCCCTCGCTGTCTCGCTTATAACGACTTTAGGCCACCCCGACGATTCTATTTAATTGAATATCATTAGTCAACTTTATAACATTATTATAGTATTATAGTAGGTAGAGCATAGTGGAGGCGCGTGGTCTAATGGTTAGAGTCGTAGGAAATGGACTCGTCAACCCGAGTTCAATTCCTGGACGAAGCTGTTTGAATTTCACAAAGCGCTAATACCTTTGGGAAAGGTATGAATCCAATTCTCTCTCCAGCTGTGGGTAAATAGCAGGGCAGACTGGGCTCTTCGGCCTTGGCTAGGTAACCAGTCTAGGGGAAGGAAAACTCTGAATTCAAACCTGTTAAACTCCGCTTAAGAAATCTTGTGTCGCATCCTGCTTGTGCGGAAGGGTTGCTAAATATATATATATATATACATATATAATAGGTATTCTATCATCAGGTAAAACGCTGGCCGTTTATTTTCAATAATTTATTTCTGTTGACGAAGACACCGATTTTCTACACATATTCGTTTCTTTTTATGGTTTCTTCTGTCGATATATATATATCTGTGTGTGTGTTTTTTCGCGTGCTATTTTTGTCTCCTCGTTCTTTTCTTACTACTTCATCGTTTCTAAAGTTTTTGCTGATGAAGAACTTCTATTCCGTATTTTCAAGGCAGTTGTATATTCTTTTGTCATTATCTCTCTCTTG
>CM042142.1:113980461-114012961 GCA_023376005.1 Doryteuthis pealeii
GGATGAAACAAGACATTGCTGGACACGCCTGGAGAAGTAAGGATGAACTCATAAATGACATTCTCCTGTTTAGACCTATACTTGGACTCACCAGTGTAGGCCAATCAGCAAAAACTTACATTGATCAGCTCTGTGCAGATACTGGATACCATGCAATAAGCATATTTTTTAGAGGTAATATAATTGTCCCAGACAATCTGAAATTCTTATTCTATGTTACTGCTGCCTCTGACCAGGATTGAACCTGCACTATGCTATGTGTCCAATTGGATAAAGGTGCTGATAAAGGTGTTGGATTAAGACAGTTCTAAGTGACAGTTATGTCTAGGCTGCTGGTTCAATCCTGTTCAGAGGCAGCAGTAACATAGATTAATAATTAACACAGCTTAATACCTGCACCCCAGCTATGGTTAGCAGAATGAGAACAGGATACTCGCATGTATTGAATAAAGGTTTGGGTTCAACGTTCTGGGATGGCTTCCAATTATGACAAGAAGGTTCCCGATTACGACAAAAAGGTTCCTGAGTTTGAAAAAACGGTTCCCAAGTTCGAGAAGCCTCCAGAGTCTGACAATAAATACCTGAAGAAGACCAGAGGGCACATCGGCCGAAAGGTTGTGCAGAGAACAATAAAGATGAGTACAATAGTCCAAATAATCTAAGTAATATATATATATATATATATATCCTTTAATTATACTGGCTCTTGTCAGGGATTTTTTTTTAACAATCTAAAGTTCACAATTTCTCTGAATTTTTTAGATGAGGCTTGGTAATTATTATTAGTATTATCTGGATTATTCGGACTATTGTCCTCATTGGCTGAAACGTTGTACATATAACAATAAAGATGAGGACAATAGTCCAAATAATCCAAATAATACTAAAGTTCACAAATCTTGAACCAATGTCTAAAAGAGATGAAGTGTGAGTGAACATGATAGATCTATTTACTTCCTTAGTATAGTTCTGTAAGCCATCGTGGTGTAATAGTTAACAAGCTAGTCTCACAGATCCATTACTACTGAATATTGAGTTCAATCCTCATTGGATACCCCATACTTGCCGCAGCAAATGGATTAAAATACCTACCATATTTCTGTAACTAAACTTAAAGCTGGAATCAGAGGTAGTCTGTGTTCCTCTCGCTCAACTGTGTTATTGTATTCAAACATGATTCAACAAAGAAAGGTGAGTCTAGTCTGGGTGATTTCATTTACAGGGAATGGTCAGAATAATCTCATCGAATCTCTCAGGGCAATGAGGGCGGTGGGGTTTAGTTGGCAGTGTAATTCTGCTCATACTAATTATCTATATCTCATAATATTAATATCATATTAATACTAATTATCAAGCCTCATCTCAAAAATTCAGAGAAATAGTGTAGATAACAATATAGATGAGGACAATAGTCCGAATAATCCAAATAATACTAATTATCAAGCCTCATCTCAAAAATTCAGAGAAATAGTGTAGATAACAATATAGATGAGGACAATAGTCCGAATAATCCAAATAATACTAATTATCAAGCCTCATCTCAAAAATTCAGAGAATAGTGTAGATAACAATAAAGATGAGGACAATAGTCTGAATAATCCAAATAATACTAATTATCAAGCCTCATCTCAAAAATTCAGAGAAATAGTGGATAACAATGAAGATGAGGACAATAGTCCAAATAATCCAAATCATACTAATTATCAAGCCTCATCTCAAAAATTCAGAGAAATACCAGAACATTAGAGGGTTTATTGCTCATTGACACTTTTTTAAATCCAATAGTTGTATTGTTTTGAACTTTGTTTACTAGTCCCCTCCATTCATAACATCAGTCCATTAGTGTAAACCCGCCCTGTCGGCTGGGGCGTTTAGAATGCACCGACTGCACCTCTGCAGAGGGGTAAAACTCCCCCAATGGGGCCACCTGTTGGCCGTGGGTGGTGACCCATGATGCTTAAGGATAGAGCCCAGGTGGATGAGCAGTTTCATGACCTGCAATACTCCACTTTGGCCCTATCTTGGGCTAGACGGGCGGTCGGAGAGGCCCCCTCCAATCAATCGGCTGGTCACGTCAAGCCCTAGCACCTATATGATTTCCCCAACCCTATTGCCCCTATGGCAAGCCCCAACCCCTTTTTATCATATGGGTGCTAGAAGGCGGTGGCTGCGGGTCTACATGTCCTGGGAATGACGTTAAAATCTATCTGATGGTGAGGTTCCAGTTTTGGAGGTTTGGGGAATGTGGAGCACCCCTTCATCGCCATTGCTCCCTGGTCCACTCTGACCCAGAGTGGTAGTACCTGTTAGGGTCCCATCTATGGGTTAAATAGAAAAATGTGTTAATAAAAAAAATTGTATTATCCATTAAGAATTGATTTATTTCAAAACTTTATCGGCATTAAATGACCAACTGAGGTTGATATGCCGTAAAACAAAACAAACCAAACCAAACCAAATCCTATTAATTATCAAGCCTCATCTCAAAAATTCAGAGAAATACCAGAACATTTGAGGGTTTATTGCTCATTGACACTTTTTCAAATCGAATAGTTGTATTGTTTTGAACTTTGTTTACTAGTCATTTATAACATTAGTCCATTAGTATAAAATTTGCATAATGCTTTTATCAAATAGTACAAGATATATGCCAGCAAAGTTGTTTTTGTATCAGATATGATAATGTGCAATGAGTTCAGTCATTGGTCTGTGTTGCATTAGAGAAGCCCAGTGTTAGACTAAGTGTATACGCTTGCCAATAGAAATGTGCATGCGTAAGTAAGGATGTCTAAACACACACACACACTAATGTATGTGTATGTGTGTGAGACGTGTCAGAGAGGAAGAGTCGGTCAACGAGTGAGAAAGGGAAAAGACGACCCAATCATTTCAGTAAGCTTATAAATGTCAAGAGTACAATCATCAGATTCCTAATATTATCTTCACAAATGGACTATTTAGTGGCTGAGTTGGTAGCAGACTTTCTTCTACCAGCTACAGGGCTTAATGTACTTAGTTATATTTAATACATATCAATATATATATATATATATATATATATATATATATATATTAACAATGGAAAGGAGTAACCTACTCGAGTTTCATCGATTGATTCTTCAGGGTTACATTAGTTAAATTAATTGAGTTTTCGATTAATGTTAGATGGTATAATACATGCCCGTTGGAATGGGATTTATCCTTAATAGACGAACGCTTATTTATATTTTCAAAGATCGAGAACCGTTTTTGTTTATTGGATTAAAAATTTGGATTAATTTATGGGGATTATTTTTTCAATTACTATTTAATGAAAGATATATTATGGTGCGTATTTATATTTAACCATTAATACGCACCATAATATACCTTTCATTAAATAGTAATTGAAAAAATAATCCCCATAAATTAATCCAAATTTTTAATCCAATAAACAAAAACGGTTCTCAATCTTTGAAAATATAAATAAACATTCGTCTATTAAGGATAAATCCCATTCCAACGGGCATGTATTATACCATCTAACATTAATCGAAAACTCAATTAATTTAACTAATGTAACCCTGAAGAATCAATCGATGAAACTCGAGTAGGTTACTCCTTTCCATTGTTAAAATAAATTTTTGCTCTACATTGTATTGAGCACTTTGTATTTGTTTTTTCTCAATCTTAACCTCCGGATACTGTGCGCTTCCAACGATCGTACTCATACCCACCGGTAAGTTACTACTTATACATTAACAAATATATTTATATATATATATATATATATATATATATATATATATCTTTGAAAGGAAGGAAAAACTCAACACCGTTATTCCATAATAAATTTATTTCGACAACGGTGTTAAGTTTTTCCTTCTTTTCAAAGATAAATATTGCTCTGTATATAATCTAAAAAGATTATTATACATTGAGCTCTCTGTAGTGATTTAAAGATTCACTGTATTTATACATACTGGATCATACAATAATAATACAGTGTGTCTTAGATATCACATATAGACTCATCCCTTACTACCAAGTTTTGGATACCTCACACATATATATATATATATATATTTTTTATATATTTATATATATATATATTTTTTTTTTTACACAAAAAGTAAACATAGACACATATACGTAGGCACACACATACACACACCCAAAAAGCATAAATTTAAGTAGAAAAACATAGAATGTCTTCGGAACAAAAAACAAATTACAAACACACACACACCTGATATATCAAATGAACATCTGATGAACTTTATCAAGACAACCCAAATAGTAAAGTTATTAAAAAAAGCTATAAAAATTCAGCTAATGACTTTATTGGTAAACCACCCAAAAACAAAAACACCTGTTTAAAAGACTAATGTTAAAAATGAAATTCCATTTCACTCCCATAAAAAGAGAAAGAGAGGGTGAAATACTCATGTGTATGTATATATATACACATGCATGTAAGAATTCATTTTCATATTATCAATCAAAGCCTGAAGAAGATACCAGAAGATCTGAAACACGTGTTGCACATGTAAAACAAAAAGAATAAAAAAATTTTTCTGAGAACAAAATACATTTTGCGGACCTTCCTTTTTTATAAAATATTGAATTTTCTCCCGTTGGAACCAGAACAACACTTTATATATATATATATATATATATATATATATATATACCTTTGAAAGGAAGGAAAAACTCAATAAACTGTCATTCTGTTATAAATTTATTTTGACCAAAATGAGACTGAACTTTTAGGGAGTTTTAGAAATTTCTTTAAATTTCTAAAAGCCTTTTAAGTTTTGGTCGAAATAGATTTATTACAGAATGACAGTTTATTGAGTTTTTCCTTCCTTTTAAAGGTAAATATTGCTCTGTATTTAATCTAAATTATAGATTATTATACATTGAGCTCTCTCTATGGATTTATAAAAATCCTTGTATTTGCACCTACTAAAACATGCAATAATTATACAGTGAGATTTTGAAGATCCCATGTAGAATCATCCCTTACTACCAGCTTTGGATACCTTACATATATATATATACACACATATATATATATATATATATATATATATATATGGAGAAAGGTAGACAAACACAGGATGTTGTAGAAAATGGATGTTTATTGTAGGCAGTGATGTCAACGTTATAACGTTTCGGTCTGTTAGACCTTCTTCAGGACTTTGGATAGAGTTTTTGCTTACAAACTATCAGATCAATTTCCTCTTATTTCTCCCATATATATATATATATATATATATATATATATATATATATATATGAGACAAAGCATAACCCATTGAGTCACCCATTGAGCTCTGGGTAGATAATTGTGATTTGGGAGAAGTGAGTTTGCAAAGTGAATTAGATTTTTTTTTTAAATAAATACGCCCTGAGAATTTTATTAAAAAATTAAAATCATTTTGTAAGATTTCTAAGATAGGGAACATTTGACCTAATTTAGGCTTAATACTTAACTAGGTGATCACTTAGGTAAGAGCAGGTACTGTAAGCAACTTCAATCCTTTGTTTATCAAAAATGACTTGATTTGGCCTTAAATGACCCAAGAAGTGTTGATATGCCCTAAAACCAACCAACCAATCAACCAACCAGCTAACCTATCTATGTATCTTAGGTTCCTATTTAATTATTTTCATATTTATGTCAGTATGTTCAAATCTATCCCAGTTACTATCTATCTATCTATCTATCTATCTCCACCACCCACTCTTTCTTTCTCTCTCTATCAATCATGATGGTTAAGTCACAATGAACTTGCTAGTTCACTTAAGTTAAACAGCGATGAGCCTGTTCAATACTAAATTGAGTAACCACTTAAGTAACAGCAGGTATTGCAAGAGTTCTTTGTTTATCAAAAATGACTTGATTCAGCATCAAATGACCCGAAAAGGGTTGATATGCCCTAAAACAACCAACAGCACTTTTGGGTATAGTTCCTGCTAGATCACCAAGGTTAAACAGCAATGAGCCTGTTCAATACTAAATTGGGGGATCACTTAAGCAACAGCAGGTACTGTAAGTAACCTGAGTACTTTGTTCATAAAAAAATGACTCGATTCAGCATTAAATGACCCAAAAAGGGTTGATATGCGATAAAACAACCAATCAACCAACCATTTTAGTGGTGAGATGGTTATTGATGAAAATAAAGGACGTTGAGTCAAATACAATTAACTACAGAATAATTGTATTTAAAAGACAGTTAGTCTACTATTGTTGAATAACAGCAGCTGAGTACATAATGAAGCAGCATCCAAGACAGCTAGCACATATAGAAATCAAGAATGATCCATTCATGAATTTGGGTGATTTGGGTGATTCCATTCCTTGATTTCTGATTGGCTGCTTGACTGCTTGATTTGAATGACATTGTGGAGTCTTATAAATACCCTGTCATTCTGCAGTAGACTTTGCGATTATTCGGGTTTGTATTGGGTTACAACCGTTTGTGGCCATGTCTTCCCAGTTCGACGGTAATTGGAACTTTGATTATTCTTCACTTAAAAGACATTTTATTTGGGTTTTTTTATCATTCATTTAATGTGCCTTATTTACTGTGAGTATGGTGTATGAGAAACAGCTTCAGGTGTGTCTGGTTTGAAGACACCTTTTGAAACAATCAAAAATTAATATTTTCAATAAATATCTGATTTGGTTCTCCAGACTTGAAGTAAGTATATATCCAATCCATTCACCCCAAAGTCACAAACATGGGACATCTACCAAGGATAAAACAGTTTCAGGTGTCCCTGTTTTGAAGACACCTTTGGAAACAATTAAAAATTAATATTTTCAATAAATATCTGATTTGGTTCCACAGATTTTAGGTATACTAGCAAATATATGCACCCTCCGGGTGCAAGTATTTAAGTTTTAATGTAATGAAATATCGTATTAAATTAGAAAGTCTAATAAGAATGCAGATAAAAAGATTTGAAACAGAGTGGGGTTATAATAGAAAATAGAAATGAAACTTACTCTTCCATCACTGCCGTCTTTCATTGCTGAATTTTACTTATTTAACTATTTAGTTAAATTAGGAAATAATGAATAAAATTACACTTATTTTTTCTTGTTAATGGATTTCATTTAAGATTCATTGAAGAGATTTTTGCTTATATTCATTAAAATAAAACCAAACAGTTAGAAATCAATAATACTAAGCACATATTTAATAAAATCACATTTTTAATATCAATATGCAAATTAGCCTTCCCGTTCACACTGTAAACTGCTATTTTTTGTATATATAAATACAATTGTATGTTATTAGTATGTAGATATGGACAACACTAATTAAAAGGTGAAGCAATTTTATTAATAATTGAGGTTTAAATATGAATAAAATCATGAAGAATGTGATGAAAATAACTATGTTAATTGTGACTCGATTAGTAATATAGTTTCGGTTACAGACAGAAAAACACACAATCTCCATTATAATAAGATATCGAATCCATTCGACACTGGTAGGACATGACGCAAAGACACAAACATAGGGTATCCACCAAGGATATAACTCATGGCTCAGTAGTAATGGCTCTGTGAGACTAGCTTGTTAACGATTACATGATGATGAGATGTCCTTTCATGTTTGAGATACGCCTGTGCTACTAAACAGCGCTGGGTAGCATCGTCAGTTATGTTATTATTAACTGGTTCATTGTGGGGTTTCGGTTCTTTCAACATAATACCCTCCCTACCCAGTTAGACCCCATAAGAGATGATCAAGCCCCAATGCACCACCCATCTTTGTCCAATGCTAGCAGAACAACTGGCTTTAAATAGAGTTTTGCCAACGCAGAACTCGGCTTCTGTACCTCTGTTTGGTTAATGCTAAAGCCAATCAGCGTTTAGAGTAGGTGTTAAAAACAGGTTCACGTGGCTCAGACATTTTTTTAATAATTCATTGGTATGGCTGGGCCTACCGGTAAATAGACCATTTCTTTTTTAATATAAAAAATGAATAAACAAAGACAATCAAGTTAGCTGAGGCACAAAACAAAAAACTACTAAAGTAGTATTTTACAAAATGAAGTTTTATATATTTGGTAGGGCAACCATTGATAATAAAATGGATTCCCTCTTATTTGCTCAACACCTATAGAGAATGAGAGACAGACCCTGCTTAAAAACAACTATAAGCCAGATCTCCTAGAAGAGATTAAGATATTTGCTGGCATGAACCTGACAATTCCTGAAATTTTGGTTAAAATCTGAGCCAAAAATATAAGGTAAACAACATGAAGACTTGAACGCCTACACTGTGAAAATTATAAAGAATAAATATTCTGTGGTCTTTCTGGCATAACCCTGACAATTCCTGGAAATTTGGTTAAAATAAGAGCCAAAAATATAAGGAAAACAACATGAAGACCTGAACGTCTACACTATGAAAATTATAAAGAAGAAATATTCCGTAGTCTTTAGTAAAATCTGCTTCTATAAATGGACAGACAGAAATTTGGCAAATTATAATAAGATGTCGGTGTCATTTTCAGTTGTTTTTGTGTCTGTACATAATGAAAGTCTATGTTTTGCCACGCAGACTTAATTATGTTCATTTTAACTTTCCTAATTTCTTTTGCAGAACAAACAGAACTTTGAACCTTTCTACCCGCTTATTAAAGGAAAATCATTGTCTTTTCCGATTTCATATCTGGATATTTCCAATTAAAACGTTCTGAAAATAATTGCCCAAATTATACAAATCACAGGCAGTAAGGAAATACAAATGATTTAATTCCTGAATTTCTGGGAGAGTGTATTTGTCGCATACCCCACTTGTATGGACTGGGCATAAGGCCTCGTTTTAACGTGGGCCCACCCACTAGCCGAAGCTAATGGGTGGGAAAGAACAAAAATTGTGTCGATCCCTTCGGCATTCCCTCTCAAGGGGGGCGCCTCAGGCGCTGGGCAATAAACCCAGCCCTGCCCATAAAGGGCAGGTAATGCCTGGAGGGATGGCCCTTTGGGATCGACGCTAATAATTGTACTTCAGCCACTGGACCCCCCGGATGGGGCTGAATTTCTGGGAGAGTCCCTATGGTGTAGTGGCTAATGTGCTAAACTGCAACATCGTAGTAAGTTCAAATCCCAGTCACACTGTTATGTTCACTTTTTGATCCAATACAAGTCTTCACCATTATAAACAAATAGATAGATAATGGATAGGTAACCAGTCTAGGAGAAGGAAAACTCTGAATTAAAAAAAAAACCTGAGGTCAGTCATTGATTAGGTTTGTGGCTAGCCTTGATGCACCAATTCTTTCTTATCGACTGTGCCTAAAAGTGTGAATGGTCCAACACAAGCCTTCACCACTATAAACAAATCACTGTGTGGGTGTTCATTGTATGAACACTCATACGTCGATCAACAGGAGAGTCCATCATATGTACCTATGTGTATGTGTTATATATATATATATATATATATATACACATATCCTAGACAAGGCTGTTTGCATTTTCCATAGTGCTAATACCCTTGAGTATGGTATGAATCCAACTATTCTCCCTCCAGCTCTGAATAAAATAGTAGGGCAGATTGGGCTCTTTAACCTTGGTTAAGTAACCAGTCTAGGAGAAGGAAAACTGAATTTGAAAAAACCTGAGGTCAGTCATTGATTGGGTTTGTCGCATTCCTTGTGTACCAATTCTTTCCAATCAACTGTGCCAAAAAGTGTGAATCAAAAAAAGAAATCAACGAGAGAGTCCATTATAACATTATTTTATCATAATGGTGACCATCGTAGGGAATGGACTCGGTGAGATGAGTTCAAAACCTGGACGGGGCTGGATATGCCAACAATCCATCTCTGGGCTAAATCGTACCAGTACTATTCTTCCGCAAGGATGGCTTTGACATTAAATAACCCACGACAACTGATATGCCATTAAACAAAGAAACCTAACTAAACCAATGGCGGATCTATTGATTTCTTACCAAATAAATCTTATGGGCCATCTTTTAATCTTTAAGCAAGAGCGTTTATCCAGCGGAAATCCTTGGTAATCCTCTGGTAAAGAATCCTCAGTATTGTAAGTTCCTCCGTCAATGGTTTGCAAGTGGACCATAAAAGTATCAGTGTTTAAGTAGTGAATCAGCCATGCATTATGAGCTGTTGATTGGCTGGAGGAATAAACCACGTGACCTCGTCCAGTCTATAATTTTAGGTGGAGAAATGTAGCACATCTTGTATACTCAAAATATTCCAACAATACCCTTGGGAAAAGTACAGACCTTTCAACCACCCACCTATGGGTTAAATAACCTATGTAGGTTGATATGCCATTAGATGAAGCCAACAAACATCTCAAGGACTTTAACCATGACCTTGTGTCAGATTAGGCAGTTTGGTATTAAGAGTAGAGAAGTTTTTTGCAAACCATTACCACGGCGGGGGGGGGGGACTAATGACAAATTGATTAACATACTAGATTGCAGCATTATAGTCAGCATGTTTAAAACTCTAGTTGTGGTATCGTTATATACCCTTCCTATGAACATTAATGGGTATGTCGCAGTCTTCATAAATATGGGAGTATTATGCTGACTGAGTAGTCTTATACCATTAGCAGTGGTTTACCTTCTTCATGCTGGTGGCGAGTATTGTATTTTGTTAATCCTTGTAGAAGAACAGTAGTGGTACTATTTAACCCATATCTGAGGGATAAGGGGGTTCATACCTTTCTCAAGGGCATTAGTTCAAAAGTGAATATAATACCTGTCATAGTTGTAGTTGAGGTGCGTGGTGTAATGGTTAGAGTCATAGGAAATGGATTTGTCGACATGAGTTCAAATCTTGGACGAAGCTACAGTTCAGATAGTGCTAATACCCTTGGGAAAGGTATGGATCCAACTACTCTTCCTCCAGCTATAGGTAAATAGTAGGGCAGACTGGGATCTTTAATCTTAGTATGGCAACCAGTCTAGGATAAGGAAAAACTTTCTGGCTTAAAAAAATTGGTATAAAATAACAACTTATAAAAATATAAGCAATTCAAATACTTATGTATCTATATGAACCATGATTGTATGGCCTATGAATTTAATTAATACAAATGAAAGAAAGTGTTGAAAAAATTATATGTACTTACTGCACATAGGCCATCTAAGACTTATATACTCTTTTATGCTCAAGCAGGAGGGTCAACCATGGTGCAGGACACGTCAAACACCCTGCACTGTCAAACATTTCCTCATGGAGTGTGGAGCTTTCACTCCAATGAGAAAGAAATATTTCAATGCAAATAATATTAGGAATCTGTTTGAGAATAAAGTGATTGTGTTTTTTGTTTAAAAATTAACTTTAAAACAATCTATTTTATTTTTCAAGCTTTTAATTTTCCAATTTGGTGCAAATTTTGGACCCAGCTATGGGTTAAATAGTACCACTACTGTTCTTCTACAAGGATGTAGTAAATAAACCACAAAGGTTGATATACTATTACTTAAAGATGATGATCCGATGATGACACCATGCAAATCCTTTTCCTACAATTTATTCAGTCACTGGTTGCGTCTTGCCAACTGCCTATGGGGATGTTAAAGTCCTTCAGGTTTCTCTTAATGTTTTTGTACCTGAGCCTTGGTCTACCGATTAAAAAAAACAAAAAAACAATACATATGATATATATTGCACATATTCAAGGAAAGATGCATGTGTCTGGTGTAGGAAAGATTCAGAAAGAACACATGAGACAACAAAGTGCTTTCTTACTGAAACTCACTGTGTATAGTAAAATAGTAAATGAAATATCTGGCTTGCAGTAAAATAGTACACTGCTCAAAATATTGGGTTTACAAGTCTATTGGTTTAAAAAGTATAACAAGTAATTGATGATATTTAGTCTTGCAGGTCAACTACTTCTGAATACCAAGTTCGAGCGTCACGGTGATACCTCATAATTACGATGTTCTGTCACAAATTTCCTGTACCAAAGAGGCTGGGTATAAAAAGGATGCCCCATCATGGTATAATGGTTAGCAAGCTTGTGTCCCAATTCCATTACTACTGAATTGAGAGTTCGGTCCTTGCTGAATGCCCTATATTTATGAACTTGTGTCACATCTTACGCATGGCTAACAATAATCCTTTTTGTCAGCTGGTCAATCTCAGAGTGACCACCTCTGTTTCAAGGTTAACATTATCATAATTTGTCTGTTATACTTTCTTGGGCTTCTTTCCTTTTTTTATCTTCTTACATTAATCTCTAAAATAAAGAACAGAACATATGCAATATTAATACGTTATCTCTCTCTCTCTCTCTCTCTCTATATATTATATATATATATATATATATATTATATAATATTTCCCCAAAAAGCTTAGCTATACTTCCCATACTAACCAACTACCACCCCCCACACCTATCAAACGCCCTTCACTTCACTTGATCTTTCTCACTCCTACCCAATTTGGCCCAAATCCCCCCCAAAAAACTTCCCAATCCAACACACATATATATATATTATATATATATAATATATAATATATATATATATATATATTATGTGTGTGTTTGTGTGCATGTGTGTGTGTTTATCCTGGTTTAGTTGTGGGGTATGATGATAAAGGTTGTACCAATTGTAATTGTGGCTCTTGGGACGGTCCAAAAAGACCTGGAAAATATTCTGGTTGAATCGGAAATCAGAGGAAAAATTGAAGCCATTCAAACAACATCATTGTTAAGATCGGATAGAATACAAAGACTAGTCCTGGCGATCTGAGGAGACTTGCTGTCACTCAAATTCCAGTGAATTATCACCAGCTAACGCCGTAGTGAAAAACTCAAGTATTGAAATAAGAATTATAATGTGTGTCCATCGACATTGATGTGGACCATTAGCAAATGAATTATACACGTGATTTGTCTGTAGTGGTTATATAGATAACATTTCTTTAAGTAATTTATTGAACAGTTCTCAAAAATGCCCTCTTAAATTATTCTTCCCTTCATTATTTCTTAAATCATTCAATTCAATTATAATTTTCTAACATTATTGATGCTTTTATTTGATTAGGAAACTTTTTTTTCCAAAAATATATCTATCTTGAGAGAAATGAAGATATACCAAAAAGGATGAATCAGATATAGGATACATGTACAAAATTATCTATAGAGATGCACCTGTGAGGAAGATTTAATTACCAACTTTTATTTCACACTCTAACAGTTTTGGCATTAAATAACCCACAGGGTTGATATACCAAACCAAACTATTGAAAATCCATGGTGGTTGAAGCATGATAAAAATAGATGTTGATATTTCTAATATTTGGAGTGAACCTCACACCTTCTGATGATGAAAATAAAATCATGCTTCATCCTTTAGGGTCTTCATTAGTAAGTACATCTAATTTTTTTTTTAATTTCTTTCATTCCATGTCAAATCATCCAGAAAAAAGTAAAATTGTCACCCACCCACTTCAATTTTTCTGAATTTGTTTTCCAGGTGTGGACTATGTTAAAGTTAGAAAATACCCAAAATTTGAGCTTTCAATTCCAGATATTGGCAGAGTTATATCAATTTTTAGCTCTCCAAATTTGGTGGGGTTGGCAAAAAATGGCGACTTTTTGTAATTTATTTTTGTCTGCAAAATGAGTTCTAGAGCTTCCCTACCCTTAAGAATTGGTTTATAAAAGCATTTTAGCCCAAGGAATTAAAAAATGCTATCAAAAAAGTCTTAAAGTCAACCAATTTTAAATAATTGATGATTTCTGATTTTTTCATAGCAAGATCAATATGTGGCATGCCTCTATGACAAAAAAATATTTTCTATTATTATTTCACATAACTCTGCCAATTTTTGCGATTGGAAGCACAAATGTTAGGGATTGTCTAACTTTAGCATAATACACACCTGGACAAAATCTCAGAAAAATTGAAGAGTGGGTGGTTGACATGGCCTGGATGATTTGACATGGAATTACACATATGATAGTTGAATTTATAGGCCATACAGTTGTCATCCATAAGAAGCATACACAGAACCCACACTTCAACTATCTATAAATAATCAACGCATAGTTCCTGTATTAAGTACATTATTTATCTACATATATCGGCACATCTGAATAATATCAGCAAGAATGAATGGAACAAAAACATATTCGGTATACAATGGGTTGACATGCCATAAAACCCAACCAACCAACCAACCAACCAACCACCTAGGAATGTTGTGGCCTTGTGCCAAACTAAGACAATTCAACCTCTAGGCCTCTACTAAGATGGATGGCAAGTAACCAAACAAGATTACACTTTTTCAATTTGGGGTGTGTAAATACCGAGTCTTGGATTCTATCAGTTGCGATAAATTCTCAACTATCTATAAATAATCAACACATAGTTCCTGTATAAAGTACATTATTTATCTACATATATTGGCACATCTGCTTGTCTGTGATTTCAAGCTGGTGGCAACATTTGAATTTGGGAGTTAAGAACACAGGTGCATCAATTGACTGAAATCCTTCCCAATCACTCAAATAACCAGAAAATATGAAAGAAATCATGGGAAGAAAGCAAATAGAGAATAAGTTATAAAAAGCAAAAATAATCTTATGTCTGCCCTTGGTCTTGAAAACAAAATGGGTGTCTTGAGTATGATACTAACTGCATCCTGAAGAGAGATGACTCACACCTTCATTGCCATTACTCCCAGGTCCACTGAGACCAACTGTGGTTGTTGGTTGTTTTGTTTTAAGGCATACCAACCAACCAACCCTTTTGGGGTCATTTAATGCCGAATCAAGTCATTTTGATATGACACACAGGCCACAGGTTGTTTACATATCCTGATTAAATGGTCACTCATATATATATTTACCAACCCCTCCGCATGAGCAGGATGTGACTCAAGGTTGGAATTCAGTTTTCCTTCTCCTAGACCGGTTGCCTAACCAAAGTTAAAGAGCCCAGTCTGCCCTACTATTTATCCATAGCTCGAGGGAGAGTAGGATTCATACCTTTCCCAAGGGTATTAGCGCAAAGTGAAAAGATCGCTCATATAAGTATTGAACAGACTCATCACTGCTTAATTTCAGTGATGTAGTAGGAACCCCTGCAGCGGTAATGTCTGTTTGAATCCTAGCTATGGGTCAAATAGATCTGTTTGAAAATTATTAGTATTAGATAGGAATACTTAAAACATATATACAGTACAGTACAGTACAGTCGACGGGGTGGCCTAATGTCGGTATCAGCCGGACAGTGAGGGAGTCTATCCCTTTTTCACTAGTGCTAGACCAAGGAGATTGTTTTGGCATCTGGGGTGGAGTACCACACCTACCATCAGCTTCTCACTTTACCACACAGATCTCTGTACTATTCATATGCTGAGTTGGCAAGGGCCAGTATCAAACCAGGAACCTTGTGATTGTTCATCAAATACTCTACCAACTGAGAAGAATAGTTACTTGTTGTTATAATTATTTACAAAGTATTATAAGTTACTTGAAACCATGTAATTGCTTGAAATATGTGAATCCATATAACTGTGCAAAAAAATTATTAAGTGTTATTAAACAAGAATAGTTACTTATGTTATATACACATATTGTTGGGTATATACATCGAGAGAGTTCTCATGTGATAGAGAGAGAGACAGACAGACAGATAGAATTAAGACTGCGACTTACTTGCTTCTTTGTCTAGTAGTTGTTTCATCTTCTTTCTTTTGGCTATGATCGTCTAGTGCTGTTTCTTTTATTTCTTTGGCCTGTCATCTTGCCATCTCTTCTATCTTCTTACTATGTTTTTGTCTCTAACTAAGGGCTTTAATGTCATGCATTAATTAACTACAAGACTTTGTTTTTCTTTGATCAAAGATTTTACTACTGCATTGCCCTGATTCACCATGCAGTTTGAGTTACAACCTGTCTGGTTGAAAACTGATTACCTAACTAACTCTATCACGTGACTCGCGAGATTCTCACCTCTGGGGCCACTACACAATTATGCAACACTTTAAAACTAATAATTACTGACTTTCACATTGAATAACCCAAGGTTCGATCTGCCTCGGTGAGACTTAAAATATGCTGACTGTATCTCCAGCAGAAGGGTAAGACTTCCCCACCAAAAAAAACAAAACTTGTGTCCTGGGTATGACACTAAACTGCATCAGATAGTGAGGCTACAGTTCTGAAGATCTAAGGAATATGGAATACCCCTTCATCGCCATTACTTCCAGGTCCACTCTAATCCAGAGTGGTAGTATCAGTTAGGGTCCCATCTATGAGTCAAATAAATCAGTTTGAAAATTAATTAGGAATACTTGATGCTATATAACTGTAAGTTATTTGTATTAAAAATAGTTACTTGAAGCTAAAATTGTTTACAAAGAATTATTATTAGTTACTTGAAATCATTTAGAGCGTTCGGCTAGAAACCACAAGGTTCCTAGTTCGATACTGGTCCTCGCCAACTCAGCGTATGAGTAGCACAGGGATCTGTGTGGTAAAGTAAGGAGCTGGTGGTAGGTGTGGCGCCCCACCTCAGATGCTAAAAACAATCTCCTTGGTCTAGTGCTATTGAAAAGGGGATAGACTCCCTCGCTGACTGGCTGATACCGACTTAAGGCCGCCCCGTCGACTTTACTTTAATGTGTGCAAACAAATGATTATTATTAAATAGAAATAGTTACATATAAGTATTAGTATCATATAGGAATACTTGAAACAATACAACTTTGAAAAAGACTCTTAAGAAGCAACTACATAAAAATGTAAATATAAATATACAATGAGTGCAATTCTCTAACATCTGGGCATAAAATAAACGTAGACAGGTTGACATGCAGTTAAAATCAATTATTCAGGGGTTGACATGCAAGAAGACCAAGTTTGAGACAATGCCAAAAGTATGGAGGCAGTTAGTTTGATTCTTTATTGGCTATGGGCCGTGTGTTTGTATACGAAAGTTTGAAATATTCTTTGTTTAGAATACTATATGTATGATTGAGTGATTTTAATGGCATGTCAAACTATCTGGGGCATATCTTATGTTCAATTGTGATCATTGTGAGCATATCTTATGTTCAATTGTGATCATTGTGAGCATATCTTATGTTCAATTGTGATCATTGTGGGCATATCTTATGTTCAATTGTGATCATTGTGGACATATCTTATGTTCAATTGTGATCATTGTGAGCATATCTTATGTTCAATTGTGAACATTGTGAGCATATCTTATGTTCAATTGTGATCATTGTGGACATATCTTATGTTCAATTGTGATCATTGTGGACATATCTTATGTTCAATTGTGAACATTGTGGGCATATCTTATATTCAATTGTGATCATTGTGGCATATCTATATTCAATTGTGATCATTGTGGGCATATCTTATATTCATTGTGATCATTGTGGGCATATCTTATATTCAATTGTGATCATTGTGGGCATATCTTATTTCAATTGTGATCATTGGGCATATCTTATATTCAATTGTGATCATTGTGGGCATATCCTATATTCAATTGTCATTGTGGGCATATCTTATATTCATTGTGGGCATATATTCAATTGTGATCATTGTGGGCATATCTATATTCATTTGTGATCATTGTCTTATATTCAATTGTGATCATTGTGGCATATCATATTCATTTGTGATCATATCTGTGATCATCTCTATCATTGTGGTGTATCATTGTGGGCATATCCATTCAATTGTGATCATTGTGGGCATATCCTATATTCAATTGTGATCATTGTGGGCATATCTTATATTCATTTGTGATCATTGTGGGCATATCTTATTTCAATTGTGATCATTGTGGGCATATCTTATATCATTTGTGATCATTGTGGGCATATCTTATATTCAATTGTGATCATTGTGGGCGGCATATCTTATATTCATTTGTGATCATTGTGGGCAATTGATCTTATATTCAATTGTGATTCAATTGTGGGCATATCTTATATTCAATTGTGATCATTGTGGGCATATCTATATTCAATTGTGATCATTGTGGGCATATCCTATATTCAATTGTGATCATTGTGGGCATATCTTATATTCAATTGTGATCATTGTGGGCATACATTATGTTCAATTGTGAACATTATATGTTATATTTCACAATTTTTTGTATAATTTAAGTTTTTTTGCAAAGATTTATATGATATCAAGTATTCCTATCAAATACAAATAATTTGTAAACAAATCTATTTGACCTGTAGATAGGAACCTAACAGGTACTACCACCCTGAATCTGAAAGGTCCTGGGAGTAATGGCAATGAAGGGGTACTCCACACTTCCCAGATCTTTAGTTGGTTAGTTGGTTGGTGTTTAATAGCATATCAACCCTTGTGGGTTATTTAATGCCAAATCTTATTTATGTATAGGATTTGTTTAACATCAATATTTTTGTTGTTTTTATTTGTATCAAAAGCTTAATAGAAATAATTTTCATTAATTTCATGTGTATCAATAAATTATAAACAACTTAATATGTATTAATAAATTGGTTGTTAAACCTTAGAAAACACCTTCTAGCACCTTATTATGATAAAGAGTTGGGTGTTTGCCATAAGAGCAATTTGAATCATATAAATCACCCTATCGGCTGGGTGTTAGGATACACAGACTGCACCTCTGCAGAGGGTACGACTCTCCCAATGGGGTCACCTTTGCCGTGGTGGTGACCAGTGATACTTAAGAATGGAACCCAGGTTGTTGAGCAGACCATGACATGCAATACTCCACTTAGACCCTTACTTAGGCTAGACGGGCGGTCATGTCAAACTCTAGCACCTATATGATTGCCCAAACCTTATTGCCCTCATGGGAAAGCCGAACCCTTTTTATTATAATGGGTGCTAGAAGGTGGTGGCAATAAGGTGCTAGGGTTGACGTGACCAAACGATTGATCGGAGGGGGCTCTCCAGCCTAAGTAAGGCCAAAGTGGAGTGTTGCATGTCATGGACTGCTCAGCCACCTGGGTTTCATCCTTAAGCATCACGGGTCCACACCCATGGCCAACAGGTGTCCCATTGATGGAGTCTTGTATTCTAACGCCCCACCGACAGGGTGGAATAAGAGAAATAAGAGAGAAAAAGAAAGGTTATAAAGGGGGATTGAGAGAAAAAGTAAAGAAAAAGAGAGGATTGAGAAGAAAAAGAAAGAGGAGGAAAATAAGGAAGAATTAGAGAAGTGGAGAGGAAAGAAAAGAAGGGAAGAGTGAGAAGAAAAGGAAAGGGGGAAAGAAAGAAAGAAAGAAGAAGAAGAGAAGGAGGAGAAAAGAGAAAAGAAGGGAGATGAGATCAAAAGAAAAGAAGGAAAGAAAAGAGAAAATGAGAAATAGAGAGAAAAGAAGGATGATAGAGGGTAAGAGAAGAATGGTGAGAGCAAAGAAAGACAAACGAGCAAAGTAAGAATGATTGAAAAAGGAGAGATTAATGAGAGGGAAAAAAGAGGAGGAGAATGAGGAATAAAAAAAGAAAAGAAGATTTCTTTCTTCTTTATAAGAAAATCTATAAAAGGGGTAGAAAGGAAAAAGAAAGCTAGAAGAAGAAAAGAAAAGAAAGAAAGAAGCAAAAATGAGGGAGAGAGAGAAAAAATAGAAAGAAATGATCGAAAAAAGAAACAAACAAATTAGTGAAAAGAAAGAAAGAAAGAAAGAAAGAAAAAAGGTAAGACAGAAAGATTTTAAGAATGAATGAAAAAGAAAGACAATTGAGAATGAAAGAAAGAAAGAAACATTGAGAATGAAGAAAGAAAAGAAAGAAAGAAAGAAAAGAAAGAAAGACTTTGAGAATGAATGAAGAAGAAAGAAAGAAAGAAAAGAAAGAAAGAAGAAAGAAAAAAGATTTTTTTGAAAGAAAGAAAGAAAGAAAGAAAGAAAGACTTTGAGAAAGAAAGAAAGAAAGACAGAAAGATTTTGAGAAAAATGAAAAGAAGAAAGAAAAGAAAGACTTTGAGATGAAGAAAGAAAAACAAGAAAGAAGAAAGACAGACAGAAAGACTTTGCGAATGAATGAATCAAATCGCCATGCAAAAGGAATGACAAAATAAACGAAAGAAGGAAGAAATAAAATTGATTGAATCGAATTAAAGAAAGAAAGTAAAAAAAAAAAAAAAGAGAAAAAGTCAAAATGAAAGAACAAAAAAAAAAATATATATAATTGAAAGTGGACAAATATTTTGTTTTCATTCTTTCAATCCCACCACCACCAGCAACAAAAAAAAAAAGAATTATTTTTAGAACTTTTTGTCTAGACTTATAAAGCGAATTTCATTGCTTCTGTCTTTCGCTTTTACCGTCAAACTCTCCATTGTCTTCCGCATCCTCAAAAACAACATTTATCTATAGTACCAGGAAGTTAGAGACAATGAAATGGTTAGACACTAGGGGGGGGGTGCACAGACAGGTGTGTCTGTTTTTTAGCCACCGTTACAAAAGCCGACAAACCCAAGCGAACATTGAATTATCAAAATGACGAAAACACACACACACACAAAAAAAATTACTTCGCATAATCTCCACCAAATTTACCTGTGAAACTTTTCGTTTTTAAACACATCCTACAAGCCGTTGATTAAAAAAAAAAAAATTATCCCTGAAATAAAACAATATAAGAGCCTCGTCTACGTTGATATTTTATTTACTATAGAGAACTCTGTGGTGGGAGTGGTTGGGGGGGGGGGGCTTGTGTGGTGTAATGTTTTCAAGCTAGAAGTTGACTAAAAAATAAAATTTTACTACATTTTTAAGTAGTAAAATGTAGTAAAACTGTTATAAAATTATGTCACTTTGTCATATAATATATATGATATATACTTTGTCATATGATATATACTTTATCATATAATGCATACTTTGTCATCTAATATATATAATACATAATGTATACTTTGTCATATAATATATATAATATATAAATAAAATGATATCACTTTGTCATACAATACTATTATACGACCAAGTGATAAGATTCTTTTCACCTTGCTTCAAATCACCATTATTTTTTCAATAATAAAATTGATTTTATAATTATTATTGGGCTATACTTGCAAATCGATCGGGAAATTAAAACATATTACAGGGTGACCCAGAAAAAACAGAACCCAAATTATTTATTCATTTTCTCATTAAACTAACCCTAAACCCCAACCCTAACTCTAACCCTGACCCTAAGCACTAACCCTAACCCTACCCCCCTCCTAGTTAAAATTAACAGTTTTATTACAAAATTTGTGGGTTCTGTTTTTTCTGGGTCACTCTAATTTTCCGACCGATTTGAAAGTTTAGCCTATTATTGTTTTTGTTTTTATATAAAAGAAGTCAGGGTAGGGTGTCAGAAAATTGCCCCATTTCTCCTCTTATAAATCCGACCCTGCACTCAGTGAGAACTGAATTCGGTGGTCTAGTAGCCTCGTTCCCCAACCATCGCACCACGCGAGGTACCTCTTACAACCTTAAATATAGTAAACAATTCTAAAAACAACACCGAGTTTCGATCTTTTTATTCGTTTCGTTTTATTATTATATCGCATCGTAGACCGCTTAGCAGGTAGCTGCTTATTATTTTACATTTGAACATATAAATCATTGTTTTGAATTTAAAGGTATCTTTCTTTTCTTTTTTTTTTATTGCTTTTGTTTATTTGTTTCGGCAAAGCTTTTATCTTCTTCGTCTATACTGCTGACCGTTTATAGTGGTATTGCTGTCAGCTGATCAAAGGGACGACGAAGCTTTGTCGCTTAACTGTACTACTACGCGATGGTTCACGTGAACGGGGGTGGGGGTGGGGGGCTGAAACTGCCTTCTCTCCTCACCCACTTTCGGAGGTGAACGCCCACTGTAGCACGAGGGTTGGCAAACTCGTCTTCGAAGAGCATTCGCTAGAGTGGGGTTACTTACGATCTTCACTAAGAGCCTTATGACAAACAGTTCGGTACCAAACCTTAGGGGAAGTCCCCGTGACGTAGCGGCTAACCTGCTGAACCGCGGCATCGTGGTAAGCGAGTTCGAACTCAAGTCGAGCTATTACGTTCACAAATAGTATTATCACAGTTCTTCTACAAGGATGGCTTTAAATAACCCACGAAGGTTGAGCTCAGTTGGTAGAGTGTCCGGCTGGGAACATCAAGGTTCCTAGTTAGATACCGGTCCTCGCCAACTCAGCGTATAAGTAGCACAGGGATTTGTGCAGTAAAGCGAGGAGCTGATGGTAGGCGTGGCGCCCGCTACAGACGCTAAAAAAAAACTATCTCCTTGCGCTAGTGAAAAGGGGATAGGGTCCCTCGCTGTCTGGCTGATACTGACATTAGACTACCTCGACGACGTTTTTTATGACTATTAGCGTTTTATACTTTTTGTAGAATAGAAGACAATCGTCAAATATTAAGGCCAAATAAAACTCTCTCTCTCTTTCTCTTTCTCTCTCTCTCTCTCTCTCTCTCTCTCTATATATATATATATATATATATATATATATATATATATATATATATATAGTATTTGATAATTTGCTTGAAGCATTGTTAACTATATTATTATTTATTTATATTAAGAAGGCAATTACAATGCGTATAAAGTGAATGTCCAGTGTCTAATTATTTTTGAATATACTTCATCTTCAGAGACTGTTTTTTTGTGAAAAAACAGTCTCTCGAGATGAAGTTTCTTCGAAATTGATCCAGCTCTGTATCCAGCCAGCTCTGTGTATACAAAACAGTTCCACAAATTGCTTCTCTTTGACACCTCAAGCCTCAACCTTTCGTGTGGTGGAACCAGAAATTTTCGAACCCCTCCGCACGGTTCATAATTTCTCTTATTTTCTCGTTCTTATTGAAAAAGGGGGGAAAATGTTTAAAACTTTTTTTCTCAATTATTCCAACCATCGTATTACCTACTTTCAATGTATTTCTCTGATGAGGATTGACCGAAAAAAGAATTTATTTTAGATTATCCATCTAATTATAAGGGTACCCTAACTTTCTTTTTAGAACATTTTTCCATCGCTTTTATGATAAATTCGCTTTTACGTGTCCTAATAAAATTTTTTACTGCCAAAAAACTTTTCAAATATATATATATAAATATATATATATATATATATATATATATATATATATATATGTGTGTGTGTGTGTGTGTGTGTGTGTGTGTGTGTGTAGAAATGTGAGGAGGTTAATCCGACAGTATGTGGAGAAAAGTAGACAAACACGGGATGTTATGGAAACGATGTTTATTGTCGACGATGCAACGTTTCGGTCTCTTATTAGACCATCTTCAGCGCTCATGAATCTTATTAGACCATCTTCAGCGCTCATGAATCTTATTAGACCATCTTCAGCGCTCATGAATCTTATTAGACCATCGAAAGCGCTCATGAATCAACTCGATCCAGATTCAAAAAAGATAGCCAGAAGACTGGAAAAAATATCTATACAAAAAATGAAAAAAGAATACTCCGTGTTGTCCAATAACACATGCATTGAGAATAATTTGCTGCCAAAATACACAATATATATATATATATATATATATATATATATATATATATATACCACTGGTCGAAGCCCCTTTGACTCTCCTATTTCCTAAATAGGACACTAAACTGCATCTGATGGTGAAGTTTCAGTTCTGGAGATGATGGGAGAGTAGAGTACCCTTACTTCCAGGTCTCCTCTGACCCGAAGTAGTAGCATATATAAGGGTCCCATCTATGGGTTAAATAGGGCAGTTTGAAAATAATTCATATTCCATAGGTATACTTGATACCGTATAACTGTAAATTATTTGTAATTAGAGGTTTTCTTTCTTTTTGTTTGACAATATTGGGTTATTTAATGCCAAAGATCCTTGTAGAAGAACAGTGGTGATGCTATTTAACCCACAGTCGTGATTAACAACTTTATTGTTATCTGTACAACGTTTCGGTCGATGTGCCCTCCGGCCTTCTTCGGGTATTTCTTGTTGGACTCGGGAGCCTTCTCGAACTCGGGAACCTTCTTTTCGAACTCGGCAGCCTTCTCGGACCCGAGAACCTTCTTTTCGAACTTGGGAACCTTCTTGTCGTAATCTGGGGCCATCACGGAACTTTAGACCTAACCCTTTATTCAATCCACGGGGATATCCTGTTCTCATTCCGTTAACCATAGCTGGGTTCGAGTTTTAAGCTGTGTTAATTATTATTCTATCTTCCTGTCACCCTTGACCAGGATTGAACCTGCAGCCTAGAAATAACTGTCTCTTAGAACTGTCTTAAACCAACGCTTATATCCACTACGTTATGTGTCCAGATAAGGGCAATAGTCCGAATAATCCAATAATCAAGCCTCATCTCAAAATTCAGATAAACAGCTTTTATGTTCCTTGTCACCCTCGATTAAACCAGAAAAGATATATTTTTGTAAAGATATCATGAACCTAATGTGTGTGTGTCAGTGTGTATTAATACTCACCCAAATACTTCTATGACACACACTAAACTACATCCGGTGGTGAGGCTCGAGTTCCGAGGTTCTGGGAAGTATGAAATCACCTCTTTCTTGCCATTACTCCCAAATTTATTCTGACCTGTTTAACTCTTTGCCTACCAAATTTTTCCCACGGCTTTCAACTGGCCATTCTTACATGGAGTGGGTATTTGCGCAACCCGTTCGCTACAAGTATGAGGCATCCAGCGAGAGGCAAACTCGCTATTCACTTCTGGTGAATCTCCAAGACTAGCTTGCTAAACATTACACCAAGACAGGGCGCATTACACAGCACGTTGTGGCACCCATTACACCACTATGAAACATACTTACATGGAGTATAAGTAAAAAAGTAAAGTCGGCCTAATGTCGGTATCAGCAAGAGAGCGAGGGAGTCTATCCCCTTTTCACTAGCGCTAAACAAGGAGATTATTTTTTAGCGTCTGGGGTGGAGCGCCAAACCTACCATCAGCTCCTCACTTTACCGCACAGATCCCTGTGCTACTCATATGCTGAGTTGGCGAGGGCCGGCATCGAACCTGGAACCTTGTGGTTCCTTGGCTAACGTTCTACCGACTGGGCTATAATAGGAATTTTCGGTTCTGTCGCTAATCGGATGATATAAATTTTCAAGACAACCTTGTAGATTCTGCTCAACCCCTACCGTTGAGGTTGCGAACCCCTGTGGTCACCGGATCACAGTTTGCATACAACTGGTATAGAGCTATGTGTGACGCATTTTATTTTCTATACAATCAAGTATAAGTGTGTGTATGGCAAGTTGTTTGAAAGTTCACAAAAACAATTAAATATGAAATTGCTTAGACTGTAACACCTTCAGCGGACCGGGCGCTCTTGCACTTCAATACTGCATCTCTCTGTATCATTCTATCTGGCCATTAATCGTCCGTGTCATCTGCTAGGACCTGTTGTGCCCGTCAAATGCTCCCGCAGCCTCCCACCGAAAGGTGAACAACAATTATTACAAGAGAGAAAAGACAATTTCAGGTGAACTTCAAAAAATGGTCAAAGGTGAGGCATATGACTCTTGCATTGCTTCATATCCGTCACTCCCATTAGCTTCTAATTCATCTCCTATGTCTGTCGCGAGGGGGACACCCCCTTTCTTTGGGGACCTCTGCTAGGGCTGGGTTCTAGAGGACAACTAAACTTATCTTCCTTTTTCGGCGTCCAAAACTCAAGATAACGAGATTTGTGTCTATCCCCCGCGTGATTTGAAAAGTTCTTTGCTCTAATCTAGGTCGCATTTTATTACTGGTCTAACTTCCATTTAATTCTCAAAGTGGTCAAAACCCAGACTCTCTGTCTGGCCAATGACCCTTATCACACTTTTCTATCTTAATCCTTTTCTTAGTTTTGATGAGTTCCTTGACCCTACTTTCACATACAATATATGTAGATACACACACACATGTATATATGTATGCACACACACACACGATCCACACTGAATGCACACACATATTTATACACGTCTGTGGGTTGTCTTGCTACCTATTCCTATAGCCCACTCTACAGTTACATATACACACACATATATGTGGTTTGACTTACTACTTATTCAATATAACTAGCTAGAACTTATTCGATATAACTAACTGTGCAGCCACATATGCATGCACAATGCATATTGTTATAAGACTTGAAAGAAAAAAGAAACTAATGGTAAAAATAAAACGAGGCCACTTCACGGGGAATAATTTTGATATCCAGATTTTTAAGAGAGGTTAATTTCATAAAAATGAGATTATTTAAGCTGTGTGTGGTCTCTGACAAGGGAAAAGGGAGACTCACCAGATGTGATTTGACTTTGAATTCTGGGAAGGAAAAGTTGTTGGAAGTTGGGTGAAGAAAAAGGAAGTCAGTTGGTCTGGGATGTTGAGTCGAGTGGGTTAAGTCTGTTGAAACGGGGACCCTGAGGCAAACGGGTCGTTAGTTAATCAGGCCGACCAGCTGAGGAGGGTCGCCCATTCTTGGACTGGTTAGACAGGCAATGAGAACCTTTAATTCTTGGTGGGATTATTTACGAGAGGATCGTTACTTTTGCTTTGAACCAGTGTTGTCCGCCCTGTCCGCTGGGGCTGTAGAATACACCGACTGCATCTCTGTAGAAGGGGTAAAATGCCCCCTCCAATCTTTGAATCAGTGTAGTATCTGTGCACTCGGCATAAGAACAGGTGTATGATTAGAACTGCATATGACACTAAACCTATTTTTCATAGAATTAATAATGAATATCACCGACCCTCACCAACTCAGTGCACGACCTGGAATCTGTGGTGTAAATTGGGAAGCTGATGGATGGGGTGACGCTCCACCTCAGATGCCCAAAACAATTTCTCTGGTCTAGTGCTAGTGAAAACGGGATAGACTCCCTCGCTGCTCGGCTAATACCGACAATAGGCAACTCCACCGACTTTATTACAATAACAAATAGGTTTATTGTTATGCTGTAATGAAACCAATTTGTAAATACATTGCAAAAAGCTTCGTAATCGTAAGCTGCATGTATTTAGAAAAAACGATATGCAAACGAATCGTGTTACCATTGGAAACAAAATCTTTACTCATGGCCGGGTACAAGTGTTAAGCTGTGTTAAGTATTCTATGTTACTATTGGCCAGGATTGAACCTTCAGTTCAGATATGATTGTCACTTAAAACTGTATTGACCCAACACCTATATCCGTTGCTCCATGTGTGAAAGTTCCGTGAATGCTACCGATTATGACATGAAGGCTCCCGAGTTTGGGAACGTTCCTAAGTCCAACAAGAAAACACCTGAAGAAGGCCGGAGGGCACATCGGTTGAAACGTTGTGTGTATAACAATGAAGATGAGGACAATAGTCCGAATAATCTAAATAATACTGACCCTGACAGGTTGACATGTCGACAAATGTTTACTTTGCTATAAAGATAATTCCCAGAACAATTCTTTTAGTGATAATTATACCATAGTAGTTTATGCAGCGCTCTGATACAACCTGTGACAATTAGCAACTTATGCTTTTACTAGAGCAGGGGTTCCCGACCAGGGGAGCTCGCACCACCCGAGGGTGTGAGCATCATTCCAGGGGGTGTGGGAAGCGTCCGTTCAAATTTAGATTATTTTTTTCTTTTGTAATTAATATTATTTATATTTTCGTTTCTTTATTTCAGATTATTATTAACCTTCCTTATTTATTTCAGATTATCATCATATTATCATTACCCTTCATCATATCGAAGAACATATTACATATTATATTAGATTTAGAGAGTGAAATATATATGATCTTTTGATAAAACTGTACTATGGATTCACATTCTATATTTTTGAACAAAAGTATAAATTGTTGAGGTGCGAGGTCGGAGCAAAACTCTCTTAAAGGGTGCGAGGTCGGAGCAAAACTCTTTTAAGGGATGCGAGGTCGGAACAAAACTCTTTTAAAGGGTCCAAGGTCGGAGCAAAACTTTTTTAAGGGGTGCGAGGTCGGAGCAAAACTTTTTTAAGGGTGTGAGAATAGAAAAGGGTTGGGAACCACTGTACTAGAGGAATACGCTGCAAATGATTTTAATATACAAATGCATTGCAAATAATTTTACTATAAAAATGCACTGAAAAGAGTTTTTTAAGAAGGTTCAGAAAGATAATACATTCTGTGAGCATTTACCAAGTTTAACTTAGTTTGGCACAAGGCCCAAAATATGGAGCACTCTGATTGGTATTTAATGGTATATCAACCCTTATGGGTTATTTAATACCAAATCTTTTTTTTATTTTTGTATATGTTTTAACTTTATGTGTATTAATACATTGGTAGAAATACTTTTTATATTAGTTGATTGGTTATTTTGTTTAATGGCATATCAACCCTCATGGGCTATCCAATGCCAAATCATGTTTTTCTGTATATATGATTTGGAAGCGAACAGTATGTGGGTAAATATTTTTGTTTGTTTTGGTAATTACCATACGCAGCGCCCTATCGACGGTGTGTAGAATATGCCAACTGCATCCTTTGCTGAGGAGGTACGACCCCCCCCCCCAGGACAGTTCTGGGTATGACCCTAAACTGCATCCGGTGATTTGAACTCCAGTTCTAAAGCTCTGGGAAGTTTGAAGTCACCCACTTCGTTGTCATTACTTCCAGGACCACCCTAACTAAGTGGTAGTACCTGTTAGGACACCAAATATGAGTCAAATAAATATTAGGATCATTATCATTAGACTGGAATTATTGATATCATATAACTGTGTGAAAATTATTTGTATTAAGAATAGTTACTTGTAGCTATGGTTGTTTATCAAGGATTCTTCTTCTTCTTCTTCTTCTTCTTCTTCTTCTTCTTATTATTATTATTATTATTATTATTATTATTATTATTATTACTAGCAAATATATGCACCCTCCGGGTGCAAGTATTTAAGTTTAATGTAATGAAATATTGTATTAAATTAGAAAGGCCAATGAAACTAAATAAGAATACCGATAAAAAGATTTGAAACAGAGGGAGTATAATAAAAAATAGAACAACTGAAACTTACTCTTCCATCACTCTCGTCTTTCATTGTTATTTTTTCTAATTTAAGTATTTAGTTAAAAGAGGAAGTAAAGAATAAAATGACAGTTATCTTTTCTTGTTAATGGATTTTCATTAAGATTCATTGAAGAGATTTTTTATTATATTCATTAAAATAAAACCAAACAGTTAGAAATCAATAATACTAAGCACATATTTAATAAAATCACATTTTTAATATCAATATGCAAATTAGCCTTCCCATTCACACTGTAAACCACTATTTTGTTGTATATATAAATATAATTGCATGTTGTCAGTATGTAGATATTGTTAACAGTATAAATAATGTAAAACAATTTTAATAATAATTGAGGTTAAAATAAGGATAAATTCATGGTGAATGTGGCGTCAATTACTAAGGGAATTGTGACTTGAGTAGTGATTTAGTTTCGGTTACAGTCAGAAAAACACACAATCTCCATTATAATAAGATTTACTCCTTTTGAGTTTTCACATCAGCATTAGCTAATGGTCTTTCACTGGAGTCTGAGTGACAGCAAGTCTCCTCAGGTCTCCAGGACTCTTCTGAGTATTATGGCAGATTGCAGCAGTGCAGTGTTTTGAATGGAATGAATCCTTCCTCTGATTTCCAAACTTTCCAAACCCCTTTCCAATCCTTTTGGGACCGTTCCAAGTGCACCAACTACAATTGGTATCACTTTGACTTTCATATTCCATAACTTTTTCAGTTCTCTGGCAAGGTCCAGATATTTGTCCATTTTTTAATTTTCCTTTAGCTTCACCCTGTGATCTGCTGGAACTGCAAAATCCACCAATTGACAAGTTCTTTCTTTTTTGTTTATCAACACTAGGTCTGGTCTTCTTGCTGGAATAAGGTGATCCGTTTTTATTTCAAAGTCCCATATTATTATTATTATTATTATTATTATTATTATTATTATTATTATTATTATTATGAGGTTTTCATACCTACCGCAGCTAGTAGTTCACTGGATGCTGAGTGACAACCAGTCTCCTCAGGTTTCCAGGACTCTCCTGGGTATTTTAGCCGATCTTAACAATGCTGTAGTTTGGATGGTCTCGATTCTTCCTTTGGTTTCCAATTCACCCAAATTCTTTGCCAGAGCTTTGGGGACCGTTCCAAGGGCACCAATTATTATTATTATTATTATTATTATTATTATTATTATCATTATTATTAGTTACTTGAAACTATGACTTCTTGAAATTGGAATCGAACTCATCCCTCGTTAACTATTGTTTCAAAATGAGGTGTTTTTATATTTACTAGATTTAGTCAGACACAAGGCTACAAGTGTGGAATGGGCTTCCCCTAATAAGAATCGAACTCACTACACTAACGGTCCGCCTATTTAGCTCGCTAACTATTATTTAGTATTTACTTGATTTAGTCTGAAACAATATTACAAGTGCGGGATACCAATTAGAATCAAACTCTCTACACTGTAGTCTGGTACAAGGCTGCAAGTGTGGGGGCCCCCAAATAGAATCAAACTCGCTACAATCTAAATAATAATGGTCTGCAGGACTGGCTCACTAACTAATATTCCAAGATAAGGTCATTTCATATTTACTAGATTTAGTCTGGCACAAGACTACAAGTATGGGGCTCCCTAATAAAAATCGAACTCGCTACCCTGTAAATAGTAGTGGTCTGGAGGACAGGCTCACTATCATTCCAAAATAAGGTTATTTCAAATTTATTTGATTTAGTCTGGCACAAGGCTGTTAGTGTGGGGCCCCAAATAGACTCAAACTCGCTACAGTGTGAATAGTAACGTCTGCAGGAATCACCCACTAACTAATGTTCCAGTATAAGGTACTCTTATATTTACTTGATTTAGTCTGGCACAAGGCTTCAAGAACGCAAGATTCAACGAGAATTGAACTCACTACAGTTGCCGTAATGGTCTGCGAGATTAGCTCGCTAACTATTGTTTTATGGCAAGCTATTACTGAACTATGCTAAAGCCCCTGCAATAAACGCTACGTTTTAGTCTGGCACAGGGCTAAGGAAATGTGAGGCGTCAAATAAGAATCGATCTTGCTATACAGTAATGATCTTCGAATGTCACACGCTGACCACACGGCATCACGGCGAAGTGAACGGATATTTATTGAACGAATATTTCTTTTTAAGAACGGCGCACAACTAATTCTATTCTAATTTTTCTGTTTACATTGCCAACATAATAATGTGTATTATTTTTTTTATCTTTATTCTATTTATTTATTTTTTTTTTTACGAAGAGGAATATTTGCTTGATCTGACACAGCGCACTGTGAATTATAGTCGATCACGAGACACTAAACTTACTTCGCGTTGTACGCTCGATATTGGCACAGAGAAATCACAATGAAATTTTCTACTTTCACTTACGCTACTTTCTCTTTCGCTACTTTCACTTTCGGTTATGATTTTTTTCAAAGCGCTAAAAAAGGCAACTACTCATTTAAGCAAGTAAATAGCTGAGAATTCATTTCAAACCAGGTCGAGGAACTCCGTACTTTTAAAACAATTGGGAACATTTTAAAATCTCGCAATAATAATAAATAATTCCAGTCCCATTTTTATTTATTCATTTATTTAGAATGTCGTATAGTTTATGCCATTGATTCTCAAACTTTATTGAACGACGACACACTAAGAAGAAACGTAAATGATTTTTATTGCACCACAACTTTTTACGCTACCAAATTATGATATATATATATATATATATATATATATATATATATATATATATATATATATATACAATTTTAGGTTTTATATCTGGTGTGCTATTAATAGTATTGAGAACTGTATGTAAACACTCTTCTTATTTGCATATATATATATATATATATATATATATATATATATATATATATATATAAAATATATAATGTGAGTGCTATATATATATAGATATGTATATATATACATATATAATGTGTATATATATATATATATATCTGTGTGTGTGTGTGTGTGTGCTCCTTGCTGTATATCTTGTAATTTCCGAGGATATAGATAATAGGCATTACTTTCGGAGCAGACCTCGTGCGTATATATATATATATATATATATATATATATATATATATATACACACGAGGTTTGCTTCGAAAGTAGTGCCTATTATCTATATCCTCGGAAACTACAAGATATACAGCAAGGAGCACACACATACACACACACACACACACACACACACACACACACACACACACACACACACATATATATATATATATATATATATATATATATATATAATTTATATAGTATACACCAAGGAGCACAGTAACACCTTCAGGTAGAACCAATTTTCAGATACAAAAAAAACCCCAAAAAACTATTGTTCCACTGGCGAAAATAATGCATAGCAAGTGGTGGGAACTATGCGGGAGAAAATAGTGTTGTAGCTGAAAACTTTCTCTATCCAACAGCGCTGTTGTGCTTCCCGTGTCT
>CM042142.1:114017961-114025461 GCA_023376005.1 Doryteuthis pealeii
ACACATTTTGAATTATCGTACAATATAAACAAAAAATACAAACTTATTCGAATCAATACAACTGCATGTTTTAACACAAAAATGTCATAAAATGTGTTCTTAATAACAATTAAGTTCATTTCAGATACAATGCGCAAGCATAATTTTATGGTAAGAATTTACTAAACCAAAGTTCATTATTACCTCAAAGTGTATATTTGCACGCAATTTTGTGGTTAAAAAACATTACAAAGAACCATTGGCACCTGAGCATCTTTACTTTGTCAAATTTATCCTTTTTTGCCAAAAATATTGGGACACTCCTGGACTAGGCAAATTGGAGAAACTAAACGTCTAGACATCATCACTTTATTTTAGAATTGGTTCGGCATTTTTAATGTTAAAATTTCACGAGTTTAAAGCATCCGTTTCGATACATTTTTTATCATACCTCACACGTCACTCTGACAATTCTTTTGTAATTTTTCTTTCATATAGTGTCAATATTCTTTCGGTGGATCCTAACTTGCTGAACTCTATCGTCTCTAGGGTGTAGAGCCTTGTGCATTAATTTTCTCGTCCTTTGGTCAATCTGTCTGAGTCTTCTTTTGTCCATTTTAAGAATGGCCGAGAGTATCTTATAATGGGGACAGCCCAGGTATCAATTCCATTGATGAGATTTCTGCTGTTGTTTGGTTTGGTTTTGTTTGTTTTGTTTTACGGCATATCAACCTCAGTGGGTCATTTAATGCCGATAAAGTTTTGAGATAAATCAATTCTTAATGGATAATACAATTTTTTTATAAATACATTTTTCTATTTAACCCATAGATGGGACCCTAACAGGTACTACCACTCCGAGTCAGAGTGGACCAGGGAGCAATGGTGGTGAATGGGGTGCTCCACATTCCCCAAACCTCCAAAACTGGAACCTCACCATCAGATAGAGTTTAACGTCATTCCCAGGACATTCTGCTGTTGAGTACTAAGTGAGTTTGAACACCAGTCGTGCTGTCACCTTTGCTTTCGTACTGATATCCTTGGGAAAGATGCAACTTAGTATGTCACCAGTATGGGTCAAATACTGTTCTTCTGCAAAGATGACTTTAGCATTAAATAACCCATGAAAGTTGATATGCCATTAAATAAAGAAACGAAACCAAACGATCAATATTCACTAAGCTTAACCACAAAGGTAAGTGGTGATAATCAAACTCACTATTGGTCTTTAATACTAATGTTTGCTTGAACGTGAAATGCTCTCATAATCAATAAGCTTTGCTTTATCGAACCATATGACCTTTAGGCACCCCTTTTTGATCTCGATTAAGAAAGGACATGTTTTTCATTTACACCGTCAATATCCGGTTGTTTTAACAGATGATTTTTAGATTTTTTTAAATTATAAAACTAACCCCTAACCCTAACCCTAACTCCTAACAAACAACCGGATATTGACGGTGTAAATGAAAAACATATCCTTTCTTAATCGAGATCAAAAAGGGGTGCCTAAAGGTAATACGGTCCGCTTTATCTAGTACGAATCTATATAATTTACAGGTAAAACGTTTAAAAAATAGTGTTCTATACGCATAAATGTATAGTTATATTATGATATTTTCTACCATAAAGATTTCACGTCACAGATCTTCAGGTGAGATGTTTCGACTCGTTTGAAGTCCATTAAAATATATATATATATATATATATATATATATATATGTGTGTGTGTGTGTATGTGTGTGTGTGTGTGTGTGTTGTGTGTGGTGTGTGTGTGTGTATGTATTGTATAGGAGAAAGGTAAATGAAATGCTCCATTACAGGTGTAAGAACTATATTTGTCTATATTTGTTATTGTATACTATGCAATTAATAGGCATTTGTTACCGTTAGTTTTCAAAGTAGCGTATTAGCCGCTTATTCTCAAATACAAACGATCGCAAAATGACAGCAAATTTTTATTCAGTTATATATTAGGTATATTTTTACGTTGAGACGATCTTGTTGTATTCTGCCGCGCAACTCCCCCCATGTCATTCAAACTACACACACACAAACACACACACACATATATATATATATTATAATATATATATATATATATAAGTCTATTTTGGCAGCATTTTTTCTTTTATACAAGTTTATACGAGCGCTTTTCTGTATTGCCGAAAGCGCTCGTATCGAAACCTTTGGTGGACTGTTATACCAGTTCCACCCCGATACCAAAAAGATGGCCCGAAAATTAGAAAGGATCAACCAAAAACTCGTCCGACAAGAATTGTCTGTACAGTTCTACAAAACGTGTATATATATATATATATATATATATATATATATAATATATAAGTACGGTCAGCGAAAACATGAAGTCAATGGGGCTTTGTAACTGTCACTTCTTCACCTATGCAATTATCAAACCAAATTTTAGAATACCATCTATGGATCATATAGATCTGTTTAAAGATATAACTATTTGATAAAAATACTTGATTCATTTAACTGTGTGAAAATTATTTGAATTATGAATAATTAGTTGACGCAATAACTGTTTTCAAACAGTTATTAGACACTTAAAATCATATAATATTGTTTTAACAAAGTTCGGCATTAAATAACCCAACAAGAGTTGACATGCCACAAAACCAACTAACCCACCAAACCATTATTTTTACACTTTTCTTTAGTTACAAACACTAAGCAACAACAAAAGAGCATATACGTCTTCTACCATTACATTAACTTATCCTAAACTTTTAAAAAAAGTTATTGATTGACGTATTATCCTAAATACATGACAAGCACTTTCTAGCATTTGGCGCTATGGTAAGATTTTCTCGTTGCCATTTCATTGTGTCTTAAAGGGGGTGGTAGAGGAAAACTTTGTTATGATTTTTGTGGCTATTTCTGGCTGCAAGGAAGAGCACTTTACAGTGGCGATCCTTGGTGTTCCTTAATGTTAGGTAGAATCCTTTGGTTGTTCCTCGGTGATCCTTGGTTGCTGTTCCGTTCGTCCGAGGCGAATATGTGCAAATGAACGGCTTTCAAGATCGGTGATCAAATAGTTAACTAACCACGTATTCGAGCTGTTGACTGGCTGGCTTTAATCCACGCGCCCACGCCGAGTCTATAGGTTTAAGTGGTGGACTTCAGCTCACCTTATATGACAAAAATATTCCAACAAATTAATTGCCTGATGATTCACTTTGAAAGGATCTCGTGTTAAGCCGGGGTAAATAGATCCTTACTTGGGCCGGCTCTAGGTACTGTTTTTGGGCTCTGGATACTGTTTGGTGTCGCACACTCTTGAGCTAATTTCAGTTAATCAAAATTATATATAAGTGTAGCGAACTTTGTAGAAACAAAATCTGCCAAATTATGGACATAGCTGTGTCATCCGACCACAGATTGAGCAACTAGATAATACTGTGATCTTGCTCGAGACATAGAAAGAAATAGAAATAGAAATAGATCACTAATTAGGACTGAGCTTATTCTAGTAATGACCACCCCAAGCGAAATTTAACAGGTTTGAATTCTTTAAATCAAGGGGGCAGGTGTTGCCTGGGGGAATATCCCCCTGGGATCGACGCTATTAATTGTACTTTACCGGTCCAGCGGCCGAAGCACACTGGACTCCCAGCCGAGGCCGGGTGGATTAGGAAAAGATCAGAGCATAGCACCTGGAATAGATACTACACTCCGACCCCCCTTTAGTCCAGGGATACTGAGAAAAGCACTGGGTGTGGCGTAGTCAGCTTTACTTTTTTCTGTCAAGTCGTATCGGGGTTTCCGCTTCTTTCGGACCGGGTATCTACTTTCTCTCTCCAATTGGGGTTGTCTCTCTGGGTTCTATTTTGTTCTGTTATTTTTAAGACAATTTGTGTGCACACAATTTTATTCCCTCGATTACATTATCACCCCACACTTATGGAAGGAACAGAAACAGAAAGGAACGTCGTGCTCAAGTGGGCTGCTAGACCCAACTAAACTCCCTTTCGGGTCGAGACGTGATCCTCTACATATATCAACAAAAATAATTAAAATCTATTAGTCTAATTGTTTCTAGAACATTCCAAATCTGATATTTTTTTTACTTTAAACTTTTGACCTAAAGATTCTTACATTTGATTCAACCTGACCGTTTTCCTCATCTTCAAAGGGAACTCCTTTGAGTATTGCTGCCACACTGTCTGAGGTTTTAATCCTTTAGTTCATCTGTGTGTGGGATTCATTTATTTGTTTATTTGTTGACCCTCACTGAAAATTTTCGGTTGCCAGGTCATTCTTTTTTCAATTATTTAGATGAGGGTTGATAATTTGTATTATTAGGATTATTCGAACTATTGTCCTCATCGTTATTGATATCTGTACAACGTTTCGGTCGATGTGCCCTCCGGCCTTCTTCAGGTATTTCTTGTCGGACTCGGGAACCTTCTCGGACTCGGGAACCTCCTTTTCGTAATCGGGCACTTTTTTGTCGTAATCAAGAGCCATCACAGAACTTTGAATCTAACCCTTTATTCAATCTACGAGGGTATCCTGTTCTCATCGACCGAAACGCTGTACAGAAAACAATAAAGATGAGGACAATAGTCCGAATAATCCTAATAATACAAATTATTTTTTTCTTTATCATCCTCCTGCCATAATGTAACAGGGAGATTTGGGAATTGCTGTAATTCAATCTTCTCTTTAAAATATTAAAAATAAAAGAAAATGAAAAGATAGACAAATACTTGGATCTTGCCAGAGAAAAGCCCGCGGAACATGAAGGTGACAGTGATACTAATTGTAGATTGTAGATCCCAAAGAATCTGGGAAAGAGACTGGATGAACTGGAGAGGAAGAATTGAAACCATGTAGACCACAGCACTATTAAAATCGGCTCGGATACTTAGAAGAGTCCTGGGGAACTGAGGAGATTTGCTGTGACACAGACTTCCGTAACAAACTACCTGTTACAGCTGTTATGAAAAACAAGTAAGGAGTATGAATTATTATTAGTGAAATAGATCACTAATTAGGACTGAGCCTATGCTAGTAGTGACCACCCCAAGCGGAGTTTAACAGGTTTTAATTCAGAGTTTTCCTTCTCCTAGACTGGTTGCCTAACTAAATCAACGCAATAATATCCTTTTGAAAAGGGAAAAATAATTCTGATTTTAATGCTCCACAGTGCTCTCTGCAATCGGTTGCACTTTACCTTACATATTCATTTACCCAACCCCTCCATCACGGACTGATTGCGACATAAGGTCAATTTTTAAGCGGAGTACAGCTGGTTTAAAGTTTTCCTTCTCCTAAACCGGTTGCCATAAATTTAAAATCAACTAAAAAAAAATTAAAATAGATCACTTGGTAGGACTGAGCCTATTCTAGTAGTGAGCACCTCAAGCGGAGATTTAAGAAGATTGAATTCAGTTTTCCTTCTCCTCGACTGTTTGCCTAACCAAGGATAAAAAGCCCAGTCTGTCCTACTATTTACCCTTAGGTGGAGGGAGAGTAGTTAGATTCATACCTTTCCCATGAGTATTAGCGCTATGTAAACCGTAGCTTCGTCCAGGATTTGAACTCGGGTCGACGAGTCCATTTCCTACGACTCTAACCATTACACCATGCTTCCAACTAATGAATAAATAAATAATGATGATAATATAATGGAATCATAAATAGTCTTTAGATATAGGTATTTACCCAACCCCTCCGCACGAGTAAGATGTGACACAAGGTCAATTTCTTGAGTGGTGTTTAACAGGTTTGAATTTAGAGTTGTCCTTCTCCTAGACTGGTTATCTAGCCAAGGTTAAAGAGCCCTGTCTGTTCTGCTATTTGCCCATAGCTGGAGGGAGAGTAGTTGGATGCATACCCTTCTCAAGGGTATTAGTGTAATGTGAAATGCAAACAGCCTCGTCTAGGATTTGAACTCGGGGCGACAAGTCTATTTCCTACGACTCTAACCATTAGGCCACATTTAACAGACCTAATTTAACAAAAGGGTGGCTTCGGCCACTGGACCGTTAATGAAATTAACGGCGTGATCCCAGGGAGCATTCCCCCAGGCAACACCTGCCCCCTTGATTTAAAGGACATGGCTGGGTTTATTGCTAAGTGCCTGAGGTGCCCCATTGAGGTGGAATGCCGACGAGATCTACGCATTTTTTGTGCATGCCATCCTATGAGCTTCAGTTCGTGGGTGGTCCCATATTAAACGACCTAGTATCATTCCTGCATAAGTGGAATTCGAGGTAAATACCTAATTTAATTTCTATGTTGAGGCAACTTTTGGGCCCCCATAACCAGAAGTGCCTCCAGGTTTAAATTTGGCTCTGATAAATCAGCAAGACTAGCATGTTAACCATTTATTAACCAGTCTTTATATATATATAATATATATATATATATATATATATATATGTGTGTGTGTGTGTGTTGTGTGTATAATGAAGTTTAGAGTAAATGTATGTAAAAATTTTTAAAAAAAGGAAAATGCCTATGATATAGCCTAATGAAAATAAGGATCGAACTCATTTCACCAAGGTAGGGGGTCTTCGTGGCATAGTAGATAACGTGCTGGACTGCGACATCGTAGTGAGTTCAGACTACAGCCGCACTATTATGTTCAATTTCGGACAAATACCCTTGGGAAAGGCATGAACCCCTTCATCCTTCAAGCTATAGTTTAAGTAATATCAATTCTATAAGGAAGGATTTGACTTTGAATAACCCATGAAGGTTGATATGCCATTAAAGAAAGAAAAATTGTTTTATCTCCGTGCTTTTTACTTCTATTCATTTCATTTTCACTTTTTTCCATGAAAAATAATCCTAACTTGGCTAAGTCAGTAGAGCATTCACCTAGGAACCACAAGGTGCTGGGTTCGATACCATCCCTCGCCAACTCAGCGAATGATTAGCACATCTTGGATCTGTACGGTAAATTAGGAAGCTGATGGGAGGTGTGGCATTCCACCTCCGACGCAAAAACAATCTCCCTAGTCAAGTTCTATTGAAAGGGGTATAGACACCCTCGCTGTTTAGCTGATGCCGACAATAGGCAACTACGCCAAGGAGCCACAAGGTCCCGTGTTCGATAACGAACCTCGCCAACAGTGCAGGAGTAGCACCGCTTGGATCTGTGTGGTAAAGTGGGAAGCTCATAGTAAGCGCGGCCCCTCCATCTCAAACATAAAAACAAACCAACAATATCCCTGGTCCTGCGATAGTGAAAAGGGTATAGACTCGCTGTCTGGCTAATACCGTTCGTAGGCAGAGACACAAAGCACCGTTTTGATCTGTGCGGTAAAGTGGGAAGATCATAGTAGGTGCGGCCTCCGCTTCAGACACACACAAAAAACAAAAAAATAATATCACTGGTCCAGCGCTAGTGAAAAGAGTATAGACTCCCTCGCTGTCTGTCGGATACTGTTCGTAGGCCACTCCACCGACTTTCCCTTTTACTTACTTAATCAAAGAAATTCGGGGTATCTTTGTCCGATTTCTTAAGACTTGACCTTTGACGAA
>CM042142.1:114032961-114035461 GCA_023376005.1 Doryteuthis pealeii
CGGAGTGGGGCCCCCGAATAATGAAAAGAGTAACAACCATTTTTCTGAAATTTACGACCCTTTCACACACACCCTCCACCTTCTTTGGGGCCGAGGATTAATAGGGCCTATCACTCAAAACTCTTCATGTGGAATTTTGTTAAGGACAAGGATGGAGTCTATTATTAGAAAAAATCCAATAATATAAAGGAATACCGATTCAATACTGTTTTTTTCAGGTGTATATACATGGTTCAGCTCAGTCTGTAAAACACTTGCCTAGGAATCATCAAGGTTTCTGGTTCGATACCGGCCTTCGCCAACTCAGCGTATGAGTGGCACAGAGATCTGTACGGTAAATTGAGGAGCGGATGCTAGGTGTGGCGCTCCACTTCAGACGCAAAAACAATCTCCATGGTCTAGCACTAATGAAAAGAGATAGACTCCCTCGCTGTCCGGCTGATACCGACATTAGGCCACCCCGTCGACTTACTTATACAGGGTTATAGTTGGGCACCTTACGTGGTGTAATGGTTAGCAAGCTAGATTCGCAAACCATTATTAGTGGGTTCGATTTTCAGTGGGTGCCCCATACTTCTGGCCTTGTGCCACATCTTAGCTAAGCTTAGTAAATAACTATACATCGTTATAGTAATTATACCTTCACCTAATGATATAGAAAAAAAATACTGCGTATACCCTATACACGCAGTGCAAATTTTGAAGATTTTGATTTTTAGGCAAAAAAAGTGGTGCCGAGTAACAGGGCTGTAGAGTCGGAGTCGGAGTCGGAAGTAGTTAAGGGGTCACCAGAGTCGGTATTTTTTTACACTTTATATGGCCCCAGTTTAGTCTGTAAAGTTATACAGTGCACACTCCTTATGAATACATTATTTAAAAAAAACATGGTTTTATATTTATTTGTAGGCCATAATTACTTAAATACATGAAGAGGAGTCGGAGTCAGAGGTGCCAATAATAGAGGAGTCAGAGTCGAATGTTTTGTGTTTCGAATCCACAGCCCTGCCGAATATTTCTTTTATATATTCAGGGCCGGCGCTGGGGTCTCGGGCAACACTCCCCACCGAAACTAATATGGACCCCTCTAATACATGTTGATTTCAGGATTCCCAATGTGGGGGCCCCGAATCCCCAAAGGAAAAGTGTGAGGCAGCACTTTTCCTTTTTTAATACCAAAAATCAGAGAATTATAAAATTTTTATGAAAATTCCAGTACATATTAATAAATCAATTAATTTGACAATGGATAGGTATTTTATTTTAAAAAAAACATCTTAGAGCAGAGACTTATACACGAGATCGAATCTATACTACGGCATACGATATTTTACACAAGTATTTTTCAACAAGAAAGAATTAAATGTCTTGATAAGAAAGGTTATCACTTTCCTTGTAATGTCAAGGCACTTTATGCAGTGGTGGATATTAATCGCATGAGATGGGGCGTGACGTTGAGGTTAACGTGCTGGACTGCGACGTCGTAGTAAGCGGGTTCGAACTCCAGTCGTGCTATTACGTTCATTTCCAAGATTAATATTCTTGGGAAAGGTATGAACCCCATTAAACCTCAGCTATGGGTTAAATAGTATTAATACTGGTCTTCTACAATGATGTTTTTGGCATTAAATAACCCACAAAGGTTGATATGCCATTAAACAAACAAAAAATATTAATTGCGTGTATTGAACATTATACAGTGAAAATTTTAGATTTAATTTCAGTTGATATCTACCTGTTTGACTACAGACTTGTTGGCCCACCTTCGTATATGAATTAAAGAAAATATATATATATATATATATATATATATATATATATATATATATATATATATATTGCGGGCTTTGCTGCAATGTTTTAACAGTTAAATGTGGCATTTATCCTGATAAAAAATGGGGTGGGGGTTGAAATGTCTTACGACTTTCTACTAGGCAGTATATATTGGTACCTTTACTTACGAATTCACCAACATACCAGTTTTCCGAGTTACGAGCTGTCGCACAGTCGATCTTTTGCTTTGTTTTGAGAGCTAAATTTGAGGTACGAACGAGCTTCCGATACGCTTATGTTAATCAGTTCACTAAAAACATTTTAGTTCCCAATTTATTGCACCAAGAAAAATAACATTTATGAAAAAATAAACATAAAAACATATATCACAGCACATAATTCATTACATTCTTTTTTTATTATGTTTTTATACAATACAGGACTATTTTTCTTATTTGAAAAAAAAAAAGCATAACAAAAATATTAGGGTGTTTCTTTTTGTTTGTTTTTTTGTGGGATTAGAACGGATTAATGGCATTTCAGTTTATTTCAATGGGGAAAATTGATTTGATATACGAGGATATTGAGTAACGAATAAAATAAACTCGTAAGTCAAGGTACCACTGTGGGGACTGGAACGGATTAATGGGATTTCAGTTTATTTCAATGGGGAAGATTGATTTGATATACGAGTAAATTTCAGGCTGGATGAATTAAACTCGTAAGTCAA
>CM042142.1:114037961-114077961 GCA_023376005.1 Doryteuthis pealeii
CACCTCCTTACTCTCCTCATAACTCCACCTCCCATTCATTCTTATCTCCTCCTCCCCCTCCGCCGCCTCTAATTTTTCTAACATTTCATTTAGTCTTTGTTTGATTTTTTTTTTTTTTTTTTGTTCACTTCTTTTTTGTTTTTCTTTCCATATCCTTCCGTCTTTCTATTTTTAATTTTTTTTATCCTTCACAACTTTTCCACCTTTAGCTTTTTCTCTTTTATTTTTATTTTTTATTTTTTTCGTTTTTTTATATATTTTTTTTTACATTTCTTTCTTTTTTTTTTTTTTCATTTTTCTTCTTTTTTTTCTTTTTTTCTTTTTTTTATAAACACTCTACCAACTTTCACATTTCAGTTCTTTAGCGCCGATGTCTCAGGTTTGTTCCTGAAGCTAGGTGTTAAAAAAAAAAAAAAAAAGAGAAAAATTAAAAATGGCGAATTTGTTGTGAGCAGCAAATCGTCAAAAGTTACTTTCTTTTTTTTTTTTTACTATTTTTTCTTTCTTTTACCTTATTTTGTCATTTCATTCTTCATTCACTTTTCTTTTTCTTTATTTTCTCCTTCCTTCCTCAACTTTTTACTCAACTGTTTTTACCTTTACTTTTCTTTATTCGTTCATTCTTTTTCCCTTCTTTTCCTTACTCCCTTTCTTTTTTCTTTTTCCTTCCTTTACTTATTCTTTCTTTTCTTTTCTCTTTCTTCTATTTTCCTCTTTTTTTATCTTTTCATCCTTTCCTTGTTCTTTACCTTTTCTTTTCTTTTTTTTATTTACCAAACTTTGCTTTCCCAACTGTTTCCCCTTCATTTTCATTCGATCCCATTTCTAATTCTCTTTCTCATTTCTTTCTTTCTTTCTTCTTCCATTTCTTTCTTTATTCATTTTTTCTTTCTTTTTCCATTTCATTCTTTCTTTATTTTTCCCTTTCTCTCTTTCTTTTTCTTGTTCTTTCTTTCTCCATTTCTTTTTTCCTTTCTTTCTTTTCTCATTTCTTTCTTTCCTTCTTTACTCATTTCTTTCTTTCTTTTCCCATTTCTTTCTTTCTTTCCTTCTTTCTTTCTTTCATTCTTTCTTTCTCCATTTCCTTTTTTCTTTCTTTCTTTTCCCATTTCTTTCTTTCTCACTTCTTCTTTCATTATTTCTTCTTTCTTTCTTTTCTTTCTTTCTTCTCCATTTATTTTTCTTTCTTTCTTTCTCATTCTTTCTTTCATTCATTCATTCTTTAGCATTTCTTCCTTTCTTTTCATTTCTTTCATTATTTCCCAGTTCTTTCTTTCTTTCTTTCTTTCATTCTTTTCTTCTTTCTTTCTTCTTTTACATTTCTTTCTTTCTTTTCCCATTTCTTGATTTCGTTCTTTCTTTTCTTTCATTCTTTCTTTCTTTCATTCTTCTTTCTCCATTTCTTTTTTCTTTCTTTCTTTTCCCATTTCTTTCTTTCTCACTCTCTTTCATTATTCTTATTTTTCTTTCTTTCTTTCTTTCTTTCTTTCTTCTCCATTTATTTTTCTTTCTTCTTTCTCATTCTTCTTCTTTCATTCATTATTTCCCAGTTCTTTCTTTCTTTCTTTCATTCATTCTTTCTCATTTCTTTCTTTCTTTTACATTTCTTTCATTTCTTTCCCATTCTCATATCACAATTCTTAACTCTACAGTTTTTTTTATCCATCTTTTATCATTCCTAAGTCACATATCTAAAATCTACCATTTTTATAAGTTTTTTTCTTTTATCTCTAACTTCTACGTTTTTTATTAATTCATTCTCATTTCCCTCCCCTTACACTCTTTTCTTTCTTCTCACAATTCCTTCATTGTCAACTTCTTATTTTTCACATTTCCTTCTTCCATTCTTTTTCTCTTTTCTTCTATTACTTCATTTGATTTTCTTTTTTTTTCTATTTACTTTTTTAATGTCATCATTTTTTTCTCCATACAACTCTCACACAATCATCATTGACGTCCTCATTTACTTACCTGAGATTCCTTTTATGAATCTAACAAAACACCAAGCAAGCAGCAACAACTACCATAGCTACCTTTTCTATAAGAAAAATAAATGCAAGAAAATAGAATGCCTACAGGAAAATACTCTTTTTACACACACATAGAGTGTCATTCATAAATAAGTACACTCACTCCCATGATTTTTTTAAGGTAAAAAGTTATATTTTTCTAAAGCAAACATCCCACTATGTTATTATTTCTCGTGGAGAATTATACAATCAAAAATTAGGTACTCAATAAGTAGAGCATCTGCCTAGGAACAACAAGGTTCTGGGTTCAATACCAGCCCCCACCAATTCAGTGCATGTGGTAGTACTATATTTGCGAATGAGACCCATAAAATGTGTAGCAATGGTTGGATCTGTGTGGTAAAGTAGAGATCTGATGGTAGGTGTGACACTCCACCTCAGTGCCTAAAATAGTGTCCCTGGTTTAGCATTAGTGAAAATGGGATAGACTCCCTTGCTGACCAGCTCATACTGACTGTAGGCCACTCTGCCTTCTTTACTATTCCAATTCAATGGTGTTTTTCAAGTGTGTATATACATAGTTATAGCAATAATTGCTTTGCTTAATTATATATAAAAAAAAATACTGTGTATATATATTTACCAACTCCTCCGCACAAGCAGGATACGACACAAGGTCAATTTCTTAAGCGGAGTTCAACAGGTTTGAATTCAGAGTTTTCCTTCTCCTAGACTGGTTACCTAGCCATGGTTAAAGAACCCAGTCTGCCCTGCTATTTGCCCATAGCTGGAGGAAGAGTAGGATTCATACCTTTCCCAAGGGCATTAACGCTAAGTGAAATGCAATTACCACGTCCAGGATTTGAACTCGGGGCGACGAGTCCATTTCTCATGACTTTAACCATTACACCACGCGCTTCTTAAAAAAATACTGTGTATACCCGATTCACACAGGTCAAATTTAGAAAAGTGATGCTGAACAAAAAGGGATAGACTCACTCGCTGACTGGCTGATACCAACAATAGGCCATTCTACAGACTGTACTTATTACAGTATTGAAACTTAAATTTTATGATATACAGGTTGATTTTTAAAAAATGTTAGCATCTTATGGGATTATCAGTGAATATTGCATTCGTGTGTCCTGGCCTCCTGCCTTAAAAATTGCTAAGCGGTGCCTGCTGAAAAAGGAACCGTGCTAGTTATGAATCACTCAGCCGTTTGAAGTTAATGCTATATAAAAGCAATATTTTACTTCCCCCCAATTTTTAATCGACAACTAATTGTAAATATTTTACCCCTCCTCTTTAAAATATATTTTTTTAGTGGTTTGAAGGTGTTTTTATCGACAAATATCTTTTATTCAGTGGTTTGAAGGCATTAATGCAACAAGTTAATGCAATAAATAAGTGATATTTTACAGCCACCCCCCAGGTTTTTTATCAACAAGTAAATGTAAATATTTTAACCCACCCCCCACAAACTTTTAAAATATCTTTTTTTGGTATTTTCATTTTCATTTATTTAATTTAAAACAACTGTCATGTTTTTTTTTAAGTAAATACAACCAAGTTTTGAAAATAACATGGTTCAATTTTTCAGCAGGCACCGCTTAGCACTTTTTATAGGACAGGAGGCCAGGACACACGAATGCAATATGCACCGGAGTATCTTTATGATATAATTTCAAACAGTCCACATATTCACCATCCCTGTCAACCCATTCTTGGAATCTCCCAGAGGTGATTAAAAAAAAATGTTGATATTTGTATGGGAGTATCTTCATTGGTAAAGCAAAACTGCTATTAGAGAGACCACATGGGGGAATATTCCAATAATGTGATGACAGGGAGGGTGGGTTGTGAAATCACAAACTCTACAACATCACTTGGATCTATTATCATCATCATCATCATCATCATCATCATCCCTTTTCCTGTCATCTTCCTTTTTCTTTACATGAATCCAACATCACTACAACTGTCATCATCACCATCACCACTCCACTTTCCTTCCACTTATCTGAAAACTTCATTATCATCACACCACCACCAGCATCATCATCATTACTACCAATATCATGATCCACACCAGTACTACCACAATCATCACTACCATAATCATCATCTCTTTAACTAAAAACATGAGTATGTAGCAGTCTAAAAATAAATACACAACTTTGATATATTTACCTATTTCGTTTAAGTTTTAATGTAATGAAATATATTAAATTAGAAAGTCTAATAAAACCCAAATAATAATGAAGATAAAATAATTTGAAACAGAGGGAGTAATAATAAAAAAATAGAACAACTTTGAAACTAACTCTTCCATCATTTTCCATCACTCACATCTTTCATTGCTAAATTTTCTTAATTTAACTATTTAGTTAAATTAGGAAATAATGAATAAAATGACAGTTATTTCTTATTGTTAATGGATTTCTTTTAAGATTTATCTCCAGGATTTTTGCTCATATTCATTAGAATAAATCCAAACAATTAGAAATCAATAATACTAAACATATATTTATCAAAATCAAATTTTTAAGATCAATATGTGAATTAGCCTTCCCGTTAACACTGTAAACTGATATTTGTAATATCAGTTCTGCTTTTCTAATAAATATACTCTCATAGAAATATTAACATTGTTTTAATCACTTGTAGGAGATTCCCAGAATGTGTTGACAGGAATAGTGAACATGTTGAGACTATTTGAAATTATATCATAAAGGTACTCCCATAAAGGTGCAAACATTTTTTTAATCAACCTGTATATCTGTTTTATTGTTTCAATACTTTAGAGTTTTGTAATAAATAACACCTAATAACAACTTTTGATTATATAATTTTTCACTAGAAAAATGAAATCCTGGTATATTTGGTTTAGAAGAAAATTAAAATTTTTACAAAAAGATTGTTAGAGGTGTACTTAGTTATGGGCAATACTGTATCCATATTCATATCTATCTATCTATATATATATATATCACATATATATATATATTTTATATATATATATATATATATTAAAAAGTCATATATGTATGTAAATCCCAAATAAATTTACTCATTTTAATCTATCTCTCATCTTCCAATTAATGCACTATCACACTTGATGAGGTAGTAGTAAGCCAACATACAGTATTATTAGAGAGTGCAATATCTGTAATAAAGCATTAATAAAAGAATAATAAATATATACTAAAATATTTATTTGTATGGAAACAAGTCTGCTACCATTGGTTTCATGCTATCCAAACTTAATTGTTTAAGCGGAGCAACCATAAGGCAGTGAAAAAATCTTTCGCTGCCTGATGATTGCTCCGCTTAAACAATTAAGTTTGGATAGCAGAAAATTAATGGTAACAGACTTATGATGGTTCCATACAAATAGATATATACTAAAGATATATATCTATTATTTATTTATTCATTTATTTATTTATTAATGTTCTATCACAGATATTGTGCACTCTCCTAATAATACTGTACATTGGCATACTACTGCCTCTTCAAGTGTGATAGTGCCAACTGTACACATTGATATATATATATATATATATATAGAGAGAGAGAGAGAGAGAGAGAGAGAAACAGACAGACAGACAGAGACAAACAGATAATGAAGAGATAGATTAAAATGAGTAAATTTATTTGTATATTTCATTCATAAATATTTTTATATGGATTTATTTTCATACATACATGACTTTTTTAACATACAAATATTATATATTTGTTAAAAAAATTATTGAGACTAAAGTGGTATTTACTAAGGCAGAAAGGGAACATTAATTCCTTTCAAAATAGCATTTTCTGAATTTAGCACATTTGTCAAGCAAGCCTTTTTCTCTTTTTTGTACCCTTTTCACATACTGCTTGTCCATGGAACAATGTGTATAATTCTATCATCGGACACATTTTTGTGTTCCTTCTTTTAATACAACTTGTATGTATATTATGTATATAAAAGGTTAAATGTTCTTGTATGTGTTAATGAGTTTATCTTTTATTTCCTTCTGTTGTGTTCAGTATTAGTATATCATGGACTTGCCAATGCTAATAATGGTTCTTGGTGAGTGGTGACTCAACTAAATATCTTCTTTACCACCATTCAAACCAATCTTAACAATGCTGTAGTTTGGATGGTCTCGATTTTTCCTCTGATTTCCAATTCATGCAGTTTTTTTTCCAGATCCTTGGGGACCATTCCAAGGACACCAATTAGAATTGATATGATCTTTACTTTAATGTTTTCTCAGTTCTCTAAGGTCTAAATATTAATCTAATTTTTCGCTTTATATGTATATATATGTGTATTTGGGCAGCATTCTTTCATTTATACATGTAGAATTAAACAAAAGACACATCTCCTGTTTAACAATTTTATTTTTGATCTTTTTGAGTTTTCTGGCCAACTTTTTAATATTTGGGTGGTATTCGTGGATTAGTCCACCAAAGTTCAGGTCCCGAGTACTTTCGGCACCTTTAACACCTTTCTCATCAATTCTTCTCCTTCCAGCCTCCACATTAATATAATTAATTAATTAATAAAAAAAAAATAGAACACATCACCCCTGATGATGGCACTTTGAAGCACCAAAAGTACTTGGTGGACTAATCCACGAATTCTACCCAAATATTAAAAAGTTGTCCAGAAAACTCAAAAAGATCAAAAATAAAATTGTTAAACAGGAGATGTGTCTTTTGTTTAATTTTACATGTATAAATGTATATATATGCATACCTACACACATGTACATGTGCATATGTGTATATTTTGTGTATGTGCGTATTTTTTGTGTGTGTATTTTGTGTGTGAGTGTGTTTATTTTGAGTGTGTGTATGTTTGTGTGTGTGTGTGTATGTATGTATGTATGTGTGCATGTTTAATATCTGCTGTGTCTGTTTACCTATATATCAAATTGTGTTGCCAAAACCACTGCCTTTTCCGAACTCAAACAAGTTGTTAAGTAGCTTACTATGTAACTTAACAAAGGTAGCAATTTTTTCCTCCTAGGATTAGCTCATTTTTTTAAAATCACCTTAAAAGTTAACAGATTATTAGAAGAAAATAAGATTGAAAATTTATAAGTCTTATTCATTTTCAATCTTATTTCTTTTAATAACCTGATTTTTGTTGGTTTTTATTATTATTGAAAAAGTGATTTTTTATAAAGCCTTTAGAATTATGTTTGGCTGGGATAATGTTGTTATCAATTTTAAAGACCTTCTGAACTGGCAATGATAGCCTTATTGTAAAATCAAGCCACCCATTGAAAGTGTTACATTTTTTCTCAAAAATAGGACAAATGTATATATATATATATATTAAAGTGTATTTTGGCAGCATTTTCTCTTTTAAACATGTTTGCTTAAACTCGAGTGACGATTCCTGTCGTACAAGTTTCTCTTCAATCCTTTCAAGGTGTCTGGCCATCTTTTTGGTGTCAGGGTGGAACTGGTGTAGTAATCCACCAAAGGTGTCTCTACGAGCTCTTTTATCATGTCAATCTGCCATCTTCAGGTTTGAAACTGATGGTGTGTCATTTTTAAAGAAAACGAGCAGTAACATAGGAATTGGTAGTGGGAGGTAGTAACAATTGGTAGTGGGAGGTAGTAACAATTGGTAGTTGACACCAAAAAGATGGGCAGACACCTTGAAAGGATTGAACAGAAACTCATATGGCAGGAATTGTCACTCGAGTTCAACCAAACACACACACACACACACATATATATATATATATATATATATATATATATATATATATATATTTGTCCTATTTTCCTAAAGAGAAACCTAGGTAGATATTCTCTGACTCATTAGGCTTACTTTTTGTATTGAGCCCTTTAGTATTTTTGTTCTTTTGGCCATTTTTATAGTACCATCTGATTATTTTCAGGATGTGTGGAAAATTTGGTCTTTTCTTTTTTATATATTTTTTTCTCAAGGCAATAAGTTTGTATTGTGTAATTACAAACTATAAAGCCAGGAGCTTTTTTATACAGTTGGAGTTTATATATATATATATATATATATATATATATATATATATATATATAAAGTGTTGTTATGGGTCCAAAGGGAGAAAAATAGATATTTTATAAAAAAGAATATTTCCAAAAAGGATTATGTTTTTTTTTAAATTTTTTAAAATTTTTATTAACTTACATATGCGACACGTGCTTCAGATCTGTTTTCTTCTTCAGGCATTTCTCAATTTTTACGCGCAAATCGCATGCAAGAATTGAAAAAAATAACGTAGCATTCAACCGTTATTTCACAACCATTATAATAAAAAAGTAAGTTACAAAAACACACACAACCTATCAAATATCGGACATATTCTGCCAAAATAACAATTCAATGCCTGAAGAAGATAACAGATCTGAAACACGTGTCGCATATGTAAGTTAATAAAAATTTTAAAAAAACATAATCCTTTTTGCAAACCTTCTTTTTTATAAAAATATAATATATATATATATATATATATATATATATATATATATATATAATATATATATAATGAGCACTTAGAAACCAACTTGTCATAACTAACAATCACATCTCTCCAAATATTCCATTAACATATAAGATAGATTTCAAGTATGCTACAAGGTCATGATTTTTGAGCTCTTAAAGATGATAGAAATTACATGTGTGATAATAGGTAAAAATATTTTCTCTTCTAATTAAAAAATCAAAAAATACATTTTATAAAATCAATATTTCTAATATGAAAAAATAAAATGCATTTAGTCTGGCACAAGGCCACTTCAGTAATCAGTTGAACTAATTTTTGAATTTTGCCCTATAGCTGGATTAGAGGGCCGGTTTATCTCAGTCGGTAGAGCACTGGACTAGGAATCGCAAAAATAAAAAAAATTAAAAAATCTTTTGAAAAGAGAATGCATTAAGGATTGAACTCATTCTGCTTCAGTACTGTTGGCGAGGCTTAGAATAAGTTCAATTATATACTGAAAAAAGTCAGCTACTTACATCACAGAACCAAATATTTCAGTTTTTTGTTTGTTTGTTTTTTTGGGTTTTTTTTTTTGTTGTGTATTTAATTTTGTAAGTTAGATGTATTATTGATTTACCAAATATTTGGCAGCCGGGCAATGGCAGATAATCCTGACTAATCCCCAATCTTTTGTGGTAGAAACCATCATTAGAATATAATGATTCATTATTAGCATAGGACTTACAGGCTGAGGTGGATGGGAAAGCATTAAAAATGTACAAACTCTCTCTCTCTCTCTCTCTCTCTCTCTCTCTCTATATATATATATATATATATATATATATATATATTAAATTATTATTATTGTTGGAGAATGATTATAGAGGGCTCAATTACTTATGTAAGAGCTTTATTTATCTATTTATTTATAATTATAAAGTCGGTCCTACCATTGGTTTCTGAATAACACTTTTTCGGTGTTATTCGTTTGACAAAAGTCAAACGCCTCTGCCGACGAATAACACCGAAAAAGTGTTATTCAGAAACCAATGGTAGGACCGACTTTATAATTATAAATAAATATATATATATATATATATATATATATATTATATATATTAATAAGTCATCCACAGACACGTGTTTCGGCATATCATGCCTCTTCAGTGTGGCTAGACACAACTATCCTTGGGTAGGGTTCGAACTCAGACTGACCGCATGGTAGTCCGATATCTTATCCCCTCGCCCACTGACAGCTGATGCGGGGACTGGTGTTTTTAAACTATTGGATACATAGGAATGTATGTATCTTTCGGTCACTGAGAGATCAAATTTCCGGAGAAATGATCATTGCTTATTTGCTTAGTAGTGAGAGTTAATTTAAATTACCAATTAGAGAGCTCATTACCAAATTTATGGGAGCATATATATATATATATATATATATATATATATATATATATATATATATATATGCATACAAGGTGTGTCAAAAAAGTATCAAGATTTTTTGTACTTTTTGACATACCTTGTATTCTGAAAAAAATTCCATTCCATTCATAAATTTTTTTCAGAATACAAGGTGTGTCAAAAAAGTACCCAGTTTAAAGCTGTACTTATCAAGATAGAAATGAAGAATGAATGGAACATTATTTTTTCAGAATACAAGGTGAGTCAAAAAGTACAAAAAATCTCAATACTATTTTGACACACCTTGTATATATATATATATAATATATATATATATATATATGTATATATATAAAATGTTGTCAATTTAAGTTATTGGAAAATAAAAGTACAGATTCAAAATTTGTTCTAATGTGGAGCTAAAAATATTGAACTCAGTAAAATATTTTTTCAGATATATAACTATTTGCTCTTACCTTTTGTAAATAGGTACTTCAGCTAGTAACTATATTATCTATCTATCTATCTATCTATATATATATATATTTACCTGTTAGATTTGTGTGTTAGGTGAAGAAAAAATTAATCAGCTCAACTCCAGGAGGCCAACCCCACCCCAGCAGCACATGCCCCCTCATCTAAAACTTTTATATTTCCTTCTTTATTTATTGATTGCAACCCGTAGTGCCCCCAAAGAGGATTGCTAATGGAACTGAGATATTGTCAGTAACATCTGACTAAGCTTTCTTCTTAAAGAATCCCCACATTAAATTGACCTTGTGTAACATCCTAGCACTGTAGGAAGTTGGATATGTACCCAATACATAAATATATACATTCACACTTCTAACTCGCTCTTCGGGGCAGGGGTCCAGTGGCTTCAGCCACCAGACCAGAGCTGCAATTAACAGCGTGATCCCAGGGGGCTTTAAGGGCAGGGCTGGGTTTATTGCCCAGTGCCTGAAGCTCCCACCCTTGAGGGGGAATGCTGACAGGATCCACGCATTTTTTGTGCCTGCCATCTCATGAGCTTCAGTTCGTGGGTGGTCCCACATTAAATGACCTTGTGTCATACCCGCATGAGTGGGACGCAAGTTAAATACCAAATACGTTAATATATGGTTGTACATATTAATACATATACATTTATATTATATCCATATTTATTATAGATGTTTTATACAAATATCTGCTGCCCTGTCGCCTGGGGCATTAGAATGCACCGACTGCACCTCTGCAGAGAGGTAAGACTCCCCCAATGGGGCCAACTGTTGACAATGGGTGGCGACCCGTGATGCTTAAGGATAAATCAGCTGGTTACATCAAGCCCTAGCACTTATATGATTTTCCCAACCCTATTGCCCTTATGGCAAGCCCCAACCCCTTTTTATCATATGGGTGACTGAGGGTCTACATGTCTTGAGAATGACGTTAAACTCTATCTGATGGTGAGGTTCCAGTTTTGGAGGTTTGGGGAATGTGGAGCACCCCTTCATCACCATTGCTCCCTGGTCCACTCTGACCCGGAGTGGTAGGACCTGTTAGGGTCCCATCTATGGGTTAAATAGAAAAACATGAGTTGATAAACAAAATTGTACTATCCATTAAGAATGACTTTATTTCAAAATTTTATCTGCATTAAATGACCCAATGAGGTTGATATGCCATAAAACAAAACAAACCAAACAAATATCTGTTCATATCTGTCTGTTTATGGGGAAGTCCATGTGGCGCAGTGGCTAACATGCTGGACTGCAACATAGTAGTAAGCGAGTTCGAACTCCAGTCATGCTATTACATTCACTTTCGAACCAATACCCTTGGTTAAGTTAAATAGTGCCACAACTGGTCTTATACAAGGATGGTTTGGCATAAATAACCCACAAAGATTGATATGCCATTAAACAAACAAAACAAACTTCTCTGTTATATCTATCTCAGTCTTTCCATATCCTATCTATCTCTTCCTAGATATCCATCAGCTATCTCTGTCCATATCTATCTATTTACCTATCTATCTATTTATCTCAGTCCCTATCTCTCTCTGTCTATCTATCTATCTCCCTATATATCTATTTATCTCGGTACCTAATCTTCATACAATGACAGCTAATTACACAGTAGCATTGCAACCAACAAAGCCTTCATCAGATGATGACTCTGGGTTCATGCATGGTTTTGGGGCCAAAGCATCATTACCACTAACCCAAAACTCCCCTGCAGTACCTCACGATACCACCAGACTTTGTCAGTTTAATGTCACAATGTCACAATTTTGATGTCACAATGTAGGATTGCCATATCCACCTATCTATTTCTGTCTGTCTATCTATCTCCCTATCTATCTAGGTATTTATATATTTCTGTCCCTTTCTATCTCAGTATGTTCCTATCTATATATCTATCCATCTATCTATCCGTTCCTTCTTATCTATCTGTCTCAATCTGTTCCTTCCTATCACATTCTGTTATTATCTATCTATCTATCTATCTATCTATCTATCTCTGTACCTATCTATCTCTGTCTATATATCTATCTCCCTATCTATCAATGTATCTTTATATTTCTGTCCCTTCCTATTTCTATCTATTCCTATCTATCTATTTATATATCTCTGTTCCTATCTATCTATCTATCTATCTATCTATCCCTTCCTTCCTTACTTCCTCTCTATCTCAGTTTGTTCTTTCCTATCTCATTCTGTTATTATCTATCTATCTATCTATCTATCTATTTATCTCGATACCTATCTATTTATCTATCTATCTTCCTATCTATCTATGTATCTATATATTTCAGTTCCTTTCTATCTCTGTTTGTCTCTATCTATCTATATATCTATCTATTTATCTATCTCAGTATGTTCCTATCTATCTATCTATCCCATCTATCTATTTATGTTAGTACCTATCTATCTCTCTATCTATCTCCCTATCTATCTATGTATCTATATATTTCTGTTCCTTTCTATCTCTGTCTCTATCTATCTATATATCTATCTATCTATATATTTATCTATCTCAGTATGTTCCTATCTATCTATCTATCTATCTATCCCTTCCTTCCTTCATTCATTCCTATCTATCTCAGTCCGTTCCTTCCTATCTCATTCTGTTATTATCTATCTATCTATCTATCTCCCTATCTATCTATCTATCTATCTATGTATCTATATATTTCTGTTCCTTTCTGTCTCTATTTGTCTCTATCTATATATATATCTATCTATTTATCTATCTCAGTAAGTTCCTATCTATCTATCTATCTATCTATCTATCTATCTATCTCTTCCTTCATTCATTCATTCCTATCTATCTATCTCAGTCCCTTCCTTCCTATCTCATTCTGTTATTATCTATCTATCTATCTATCTATCTATCTATCTATTTCTGTTCCTTTCTATCTCTGTTTGCCTCTATCTATCTATATATTTATCTATCTATATATTTATCTATCTCAGTATGTTCCTATCTATCTATCTATCTATCTATCTATCTATCCCTTCCTTCCTTCATTCATTCCTATCTATCTATCTCAGTCCCTTCCTTCCTATCTCATTCTGTTATTATCTATCTATCTATCTATCTATCTATCTATCTCCCTATCTATCTATGTATCTACATATTTCTGTTCCTTTCTGTCTCTATTTGTCTCTATCTATCTATATATCTATCTATTTATTTATCTCAGTATGTTCCTATCTATCTATCTATGTATCGATCTATCTATCCCTTCCTTCCTTCATTCATTCCTATCTATATATCTCAGCCCGTTCCTTCCTATCTCATTCTGTTATTATCTATCTATCTATCTCCCTATCAATCTATCTATCTATCTATCTATATATCTATCTATCTATCTCCCTATCTATCTATGTATCTATATATTTCAGTTCCTTTCTGTCTCTGTTTTTCTCTATCTATCTATATATCTATCTATTTATCTATCTCAGTATGTTCCTATCTATCTATCTATCTATCTATCTATCTATCCCTTCCTTCCTTCATTCATTCATTCCTATCTATCTATCTCAGTCCATTCCTTCCTATCTTATTCTGTTATTATCTATCTATCTATCCAAATAAATGCTAAATACCATTCTGAGATGAATCAGTAAAATAAATATAAAATTGGCAAATGTGTCTGAAGATCTCTCTAGGGAACTGTTTGCAAATATATATCAGACATAAAGGATATAGACGAGTAATAGATTTAAATAAATTGTAAGTTTAAAAATCTAATTACTGTAAATATGTGCATAATTTTTTTATATGTTCGTGTGCATTCATGTGCATACATATAAGGATAGGTCGATTTTTTCACTTTTAAAAAATATCAAATTGTCCATCTATGTGAAAGTTGTGTTTTAGTATATTGAATACTGATACCAAAATTTAGATCTTTTACTTGCACCATTGTTTGAGGAAATACCTCCTCAAAACACTTTCTATGTTGCATCTTGTCAAAGTAAGCTAATCATGGGAGAGTGGTTTACCAAAGTACTCATCCCACCATGCTCTTTTCCCGTCAACTATTTTGTTATGCCAGTGATGAGACTTGATATTGGGACTTTGATTTTTGCTCATCAGTTAAAATTTTACAAATCAGAAATCATTAATAACTTAAAATTGGTTAACTTTAAGACTTTTTTGGTAGCATTTTTGGATTCTTTCGGATAAAATGCTTTTATAAACCATTTTGTAGGAGTAGGGAAGCTCTAGAACTCATTTTACAGACAAAAATAGATTACAAAAAGTCACCATTTTTCACGACATCCACCCAAATTTAGAGAGTTATGTTGATTTTTAGAATCAACATAACTCCGCTATTAAATTGGAAACTCAAATTTTGCGGATTGGCTAACTTTAAGATAGTCCACACCTAGAAAAAAAATTTGAAGTGCAAAATATGAACAAATTTTTGCAAAATGTTGTAAGCTTCGGTTCTGAGCAAATGTCAAACTATCTTTTTGGTACTAATAATGTTCAATATATGTGAAATAATAATAGAAAAAATTGTTGTCATAGACACAGTGCCACATCGGGGTATTGATCTTGCTATGAAAAAATAAGGAATCAACAATAACTTAAAATTGGTTGATTTCTAGACTTTTTAATAGCATTTTTGGATTCCTTGGCAAAAATGCTCTATAAACAAATTTTTAGGAGTAGGTAAGCTCTAGAACTCATTTTACAGACAAAAATAGGTTACAAATGGTTGCAATTTTTACACCAAATTTGGAGAGCTAAAAATCAATATAACTCCACCAATGTTTGGAATTGGAAGCTCAAATTTGGGGAATTGGCTAACTTTATCATAATCAACACTTGCACAAAATTTCAGAAAAATTGAAGTGGGTGGGTGACATGGCCTGGATGATTTGACATGGAATTACCCATGGATCTCAGCCATCAAAAAATTGACGTCAAACCCTTGTTCAATGAGTCATTTGGGACAGTATATGCCATACAGCATGTTGATAAGAAATTTGAATTCACTCCTTGACTGGTTGCCCCACCATGGCTGGAGAGCCTAGTTAGGTGATGGTCAAAGGAATTGGATCATGCCTTTCCCTTGAGTATTCATGCAAAGAAATCAGAATTTGAACTTAAAATGCCAATTGCATTTTTCATGCCTGATAGTCTCATCTTTAGTATAATAATAGATATTTTTGCTTTCCCGGATCCAAAAAATTTTTTTTTAAATGTTATAAAAAATGTTTCAAAAACGTTATATGGTCCTGGGGTGGGTATTTGGCCCCCGGTCGAGAAAATCTGGTTTAGAAAATCCTACAGGTATTCTGTTCGACACACATCTACCGATTTAGTTTAGCGGATCCTGAAGCTCAAGCTGCGTCTTTGTTAATTTTTCTAATTAAGATGAATCACAAATTTTCTCTGATTAAAAGTTGTGTATCCAAATTTTCATGTCTTTAATTGCATTAGAATCTTTCCAGAATTAACCAACATTTTGTATTTTTCCGCAAACCATTTTTAATTGGTGCTAATTTGCAGAATTTTTGTCAAATTCTCATGCAAAAGATTTTTATTTAATTGAATATTTTTTTTTCTAACTGCAAAATAGAAAATGCGCATTTAAATCGAGTTTTGAATTCAAATAATAAAATTTAGTGTCAGACCTTGAAACCCTTAATCACCCCCCATGTCCATGTGCCCAGGGTGTTCTGAGTGAAAAATAGCTGAAAATGTAAAATATTGCAAGGCAATAGCAATGTAGAAATGGGAATTCTCTGGCAGAAATCAAGTAATTATTTCTATTTAATAATGATAATTTCTTAGCACATAACTATATGGTTTTAAGTATGGAGGCCTGTTGTGTAATGGTTAGAGTCATAGGAAATAGACTCGTCGACCCGAGTTCAAATCCTAGACAAGGCTGTTTACATTTCTCATAGCACTAAGAACCTTGGGAAGGGATGAATACAACTATTCTCCCTCCATCTATGAGTAAATAGTAAGGCAGACTGAGCTCTTTAACCTTGGTTAGGTGACCAGTCTAGGAGAAGGAAAACTCTGAATTCAAACCTGTCAAACTCCACTTAAGGAATTGACCTTGTGTCACATCCTGCTTGGTTTGGTATATATATATATGTATGTGGTTTCAAGTATTACCATTTAATAGTAATTTTATTGCACTAATACCTTTGGGAAAGGTATACATCCATCTGTTCTTCCTTCAGCTCTGGGTAAATAGTAGGGCAGTATGGGCTATTTAACCTTGGTAAGTCAACCTGTTTTGGAGAAGGAAAACTCTGAATTCAAAGATATTAAATTCTGCTTAAAAGTTGACCTTATGCCATATTCTGCTCATGGAGAGGGGTTAGGTAAATACATAATAGTAATAATTTTTTAAACATATCAATTTGATCCATAGACAGTACCTAACAGATACTACCACATTAATAATGGTAATTTGCTTCCGGTTTTTGTCTGTAACAAAAATTATGTCACTGCTTACGTCACATTACCCAACATAACATAGAATAAATACACTCAAAATTTGAACATGCAACATTAGACAGTCCTCATTGTTTTTTAAAACAAGTTTTAATAAATACATGACTGGTATTATATATCTATATATAGTTTGTTTTATTTTAATACATATTTAAAGTTTACATTTCAAATTGTTTTATTTTTTTAATCCTTTAATGAATTTGATGATTTTACTTACTTAGGGTACAAACTTGGTGACATTGAATTTTTTTACTCCCACCCCTCAAGCAATATGTTTCAAAAATCTATTTTTACATCGCCCGGAGGGTGTTTTTTATTTTGTACTAGTATATATATAACACATAATGAAAATTTTAATTTATATATTAGTGATGGCCTGGTTAATTATCTTCTAATAGAGAATAATCGCCCCCAGACCATTTTTTTGCTATTTTAATTGGAGCTCAAAAGGATTTAAATAATCTCTTGCTAAATACTCTTAATTATAAAACTTATCACACGTTAAAGTTTGCTTCCACCCACAAAAAATAGCTATAAGTTGATCTTAGGTTTGGCACAGGGCCATCAAAGTGGAGCATTTTAAGCTTATCAAAGCTGAAGTTGATTAAATTTATTCAAGTTGAACTCATTCCCATCGGTTTGCAAATAACATATGACAGGTTGTACTGTGTTACATGGTACCGGTAACAAGGTATGATCACTGATCTGACTTAAACATTTGGTTTTGAATCAGAGTTTTCCTCATCTTGGATCAAATTAAAAGAGGCTATTCTACCCTAATATTTACCATATAGGGGAAGCAGTTCTGTTTATATATTTACCAACACCTTTGCACAACTAGGATGTGACACAAAGTCAATTTCCTAAGCAGTTTAACAGGTTTGAAATCAGAGTTTTTCTTCTCCTAGACTGGATGCCATTGTTACGATTCTTGTGGCCCTTTTAGGCTGCAAGTGAGAGCACTTTACAGTAGAGATCCCCGTGTTCCTTTGTGTTAAGCAGAATCCTTGTGTTAAACAGTCCTTGTGTAGTTGATCCGTTCGTCTGTGTCAAATACGAACAACTGAACGGTTTTCAAATCAGCGATTAGATAGTTAACTAACCACTTACGAGCATGTTAACTGGCTGATTGAATCTAAGCGGCGTGAAGAGTCTATAAGTTTAAGTGGTGAGCTCCAGCACATCTTATATTAAAAAATATTCCAACAGCCATACCAATGTTAAAGAGCCCAGTTTGACCTACGATTTATCCATAAGGAGGGAGAATAGTTGGGTTCATACCTTTCACAAGGGTATTAGTGCCATGGGAAATGCAAACAGCCGAGTCCAGGATTTGAACTTGAGTCACCGAGTCCATTTCCTATGACGATAACCATTATACCACATGCATAGTTCTGTTTATGCCTTCTTTAAGAGCATTAGCATCCATGAACGTCTTGAATCCATTTCTTGTTATAATAACCATTACAGCCAACGCACCTTCTCAAGTGTATTTATCTAATAAAAACCTTGCCATGATGTACCGTTTTTGTTGGGTTATGGCTATATATGTACATAATGAAAATTCTAGTAATGCATAGATAATAGACTTGATAAGATGTCATGATCTTGATAGTTTTATTGAAACCGGGGTCCTTAAGACAATGATGCTAAGCACCTATTGTTTTTAGGACTGATATTATCATATTTTATCTCTCACTGTCACCAATAATGTTGACTTTATCTCTTCCACACAAAATGGACGATGCTAAAATTCATATAAACTGTGTGTACATTATAAACTCGCATACTCTCACGTATAGTTAATCAAATAGTCTACATAATCCTCTTATAAGCAAGCGTTTTTATAATATTGCACCGTTTATTACCCTTGTCAAGCCAAGTATGGGCTGCACAATATGAGCTGGTTTCTTGAAAAAAAATCAATGTCCAATATCTTTGTTTTATCAACAGAATGATATATATATATATATATATATATATATATATATATATATATATATATATATAATATTAATAATGGAGTTTCGCTTCGGTTTTTGTCTGTAACAAAAATTACGTCATGCTTACGTCACATTACCCAAATCGTCATAACATAGAATAAATACACTCAAAATTTGAACATGCAACATTAGACAGTCCTCATTGTTTTTTAAAACAAGTTTTAATAAATGCATGACTGGTATTATATATCTATATATAGTTTGTCTTATTTTAATACATTTTCAAATTGTTTTATTTTTCAATCCTTTAATGAATTTGATGATTTTACTTAGGGTAACAAACTCGTTGACAATTTTTTACTCCCACCCCTCAGGCAATATGTTTACATGACTGATATATAAGCCTTTGCTTTATCAATTCTAGCAAACATATATATATATATATATATATATATATATATATATATATAAACAGCCTCGTTCATATATGTCATAAAAGTATCGAGATTGAAGTTATATTTACAAAATAGAAATGAACATGAATGGAACGTTGATTTTTTCAGAATACATGGTGTGTTTAAAAAGTACAAAAAATCTCGATACTTTTTAACACACCTTTATATTATATATATATATTATATATATATATATATATATATATATATATATATATAATGTGGTGTGTGTGTGTGTGTGTATGAGAGAGAAAGATTTCGTATTCTGTACAACGACTGAGCGCACATCCTTCTATAAAGAAATTGATGTGACCAGCAAAAAACAAAGTTCAATAAAATCTCAAAAATCACAAAAAATTTCCCAAAGGAGGTTACAAACTTTTTATCCCTCATTTTTTTTTTAAATAAAAGAAGCTAAATAAGAATATAATAAGGATATAAATAAATGATATATCTAAACTTTAATCTAAAAAATGATTAAAAAATAAAACGAATTAATAAAGGATAAAACATAATAAAAAGCAAATAAGACAAAAATACAAGCAAGAATAATAATAAAAACAAACAAGAATATAAAAGGAATAAAAGATTATCAAACGAATACATAGAAAGATATTTTTTTATTAATACTAGCAACAGAAAACACACTCCGGGCGTCGTAAAAATTAATTTTTGAAAGACATTGCCTGAGAGTGTGGGAGTTAAAAATTCAATGTCAGAGGGTTTGTATCATACGTAAGACAAATCCTCATATTTATTAAAGGAGTAAAAATAAATAAATAAAACAATTTGAAATGAAAAAATAAATAAAATGTTGCGTGCATGTAATAATCAAACAATTATTTTGAATAATTTCCACATCAATTTTACACAAAATCGTAGGTATTTATTTATTTGTAAACTTTTTAGTTAACTTCTTGTTACTGTTAAATAAAAAAGGGACAAGAGTAAAAAACAATTTTTTAAATTGCTTACTCAAATTTTGGGTGTATATAGTATAAGAATATTGTGACGTAAGCTGTGCCGTAGAGCTATGACGTAATTTTTGTCACAGACAGAAATACAGACAATCGATATATATATATATATATATATATATATATATATATATATATATATATATATTATATAGGTAAGAGCCTTTTTGACTTTTGAAATCCCGGGCAATGCCGGGTAGCTCTGTTTGGGATATTTAATATAGTATTATTAACATTTAGATATTTTGTGCAAGTGATTGCTCAAAATGTCTTGTGCCAAACTAAGATAGCTTAGTCTACAGTCTAATTACTCAGACTTAAACACGTGCACATTTACTAGTTGATATGTAGAACAAGTGAAAACCTTTCTTCTATCTCTTATTTGAGAACTTCGAGAACGACATTAAGTAATAGTTTCTTGTCAAAAAATATGACTAAAATTTAATGTGTTTATAATCACCCATGAATTGAAATTCTACAACACTCTAAAAAAATGAATGAAAATTAACGTAATTGTTACTCTATTCTGAAGAGAGATGATTTTTAAAACATCTCACGTAAAAATTATTTGTTTTCCAGTCTTTAAAACTGGAACATTTTATAAATTAAAATTTCAAATTTATACAGGTGCCATGTTGGGTTATTGATTTATGTAATAAAATGTTTGAAATTCCAAACCATTGGGATTTTTAAAATTCTAAAAAAAAATCAACTATTTTTTTTTCTTTTTGTTTTTAGGATTTTTTCTATGCATATTTGAAAAAAAATCTTTTATCATTAAATTTTATTCTGTATTCTAACAAGGACGCATTTTTAACATAATCTATTTCATTGTTATAAATTAAGAAATTCGTAGAAATCCTCTCGTCAGTAAGTTTAGGTTCTGTTCTTATGGAAAAATTAAAACAAGTAACAATTTAGCTCTTTGCCTACTTTAATCCGCTCACAGCGGTCTTCACACTACTATTGTCCTACCACCTTTAGCTGACAGCGGCTTTTGCACGTTTAACTTGTTTACACTGAAAAATTAGTATGCGAACAACTCTGTCATATTTTGTTTTTTCTGTAAACCAACCCTGAGACTGGTACTTGAATCTCTTGCAATAGGTAATCAGTGCTACAGATGTGCGAGAAATTTGGTAGGAAAAGAGTTACTTTCTTTTTTAAATAAAAGTTTAAAGCAATAGATGGGTGCTTTCTTTCGTGCGGAAATATTTGCCATACTTACTTATATGTGCACAGTGCAGTGTAGGAGACGTGTTTGGGAATTAATACACTTCTATATTCATATTGTGGACTAGCCTAGCTTACCTTTCGTAGAGAGTGAATGCACTGGTCCAGGACTATTTATACACTGCTGTCTTAGAACACCGGAGTGATTCCTGAGCCTGCTCAAGAGGCTGTAGCGCTCTGAAGTGGCTAGGTAATAAAATTAACAGCGTCGATCACAGGGGGCTATCCCCCCCAGGCAATACCTGACCCCTTGGGTTGGGGCTGGGTTTATTCCCTAGCGCCTGAGGCGCCTCCCTTATTGGGGAATGCCGACGGGATCGACGCAATTTTTTCCACCAACCACCCATAAGCTTCGGCTTGTGGGTGGGCCCACATAAATATGTCCTTGTGTCAAGCCCTCATAAGTGAGATGAGAGGCAAATACCCCCAGGCAATACCTGCCCCCTTGGGGGCAGGGCTGGGTTAATGCCGAGCGGATCGACGCAATCTTAGTTCTTTCCCACCCATGAGCTTCGGCTTGTGGGTCGGCCCACGTTAAAACGAGGCCTTGTGCCCAACCCATACAAGTGAGGTATGAGGTAAATATACTCCCCCAGGCAATACCTGCCCCCTTGGGGGCGGGGCTGGGTTTATTGCCCATCGCCCGAGGCGCCCCCTTGAGGGGGAATGCCGATGGGATCGACGCAATTTTTGTTCGCCCACATAAAAATGAGACCTTGTGTCCAGTCCATACAAGTGGGGTATGAGGCAAATATATCCCCCAGGCAATACCCGCTCCATTGATTTAAAGGGAAGGGCTGGGTTTATTGACTGAGGCGCCTCCTCTAGGAGTAATGCCGACGGGATCGACGCATTTTTTGTGCTTACCACCCATGAGCTTCGGCTTGTGGGTGTGCCCACATAAAAATGTCCTTGTGTCATGCCCTCATAAGTGGGATGAGAGACAAATATCCTGAGACTACCAAGATTACGGAACCGTTACGCGAACCTTCTACCTCGATGTTTTAGCACTCTGTTGCAAGTTACTCTATGTCTGGCGCAAACTGTAGTTAAATGTACTAATATACCGAATACTGCATGATCCGGTATACAACAATACACCACATTCCATATCATGAATTATTTTGAACTTATCTTTGAGATTTTCTTTTGAATATTTTTTTCCAAATTTCTTTGACAGTTCAGACAGCATTATTTTAAGAGTTAACTAATTTTAGTTTTTAAGATAATGTAAAGAAATTTCCATCCACTATTGATGCAAAACCAATCTTGAACAATAGTTTTGTGATAATATACGAGGTGTAATAAAAAATGTATCAAGATTGAAGCTTTTTTTTTTTTTTAGAATTTAAATAAAGACGTGTAGACAGCTGAGCAACTATATAAAATGATGTCTAGACATTTTAATATAATGGAGATTATGTAACTGTCTATCTGTAACCGAAACTACATAACCATTGACGTCACGATTAAATTCGTTATTTAAGTTATATTCTCAACGATTATGAAATAGTCATTATTTTTTGGTAATTAGCATCTTATTTATTAATGATTTCTCTATTAAAATCTATCTGAGTTGGATTTGCCGTAAAACTGCTCATATTATTAATGCATTTAAAATCCTGAAATATAAGTTATATATCTCTAAGAAATAAAGATTTACATAGTATATGGTGGGAATAATTTGCATAATGATTTTAACAAAACTGGGTTTAATAAATAATTATTTGCTGGTAATGATTTCTAATACTTCCATGTTATTCTCAAACGTTTTGAAAGCAACCCTATATATGATTTTATGTGTTTATGATTATTTTTATTTTGTAAAATGTTTTTCACTGTTTTAGTGGAGTGAGTGACAGTTTTAATACCTATCTTACTTAAGTTTCTATTTATTTTATCAGTAATAGGATTATTAGGAAGTATGATGTGCCTATCAGAGACGTTCTTACTGTTATGTTGTGTGTCATTGTTGGGAGATGTAATATTACTATTTTAAGGCATTTAAAATACATAGTAAAAATAGTAGTATTGCATCTCCCAACAATGACACACAACGTAACAGCAATAACGTCTCTGATAGGTACATCATATTTCCTAATATCCTATTACTGATAAAATAAATAAAACTTAAGTAAGATAGGTATTAAAACTGTCACTTACTCCACCAAAACAGTGAAAAATATGATTTTATATAGAAATCAATCAAAATAACATTAAAATAAATAATATTTTTATATTCGTTCTTATTTAGTTTCGTTTGTCTTTCTAATCTAATCTAATATTTTATTATATTAAAACTTAAATACTTGCGCCCAAGAGGTACATACCTTTTCTAGTCTAGATAATTTCCAATGTTATAAAACATATAGGAATTTCCTTTTCTTTTATGATTGTATTGTAGGAACTTTAAGTACGGTGGTGTAATGGTTAGAGTCGTAGAAAATGAACTCGTCGACCCGAGTTCAAATCCCGAACGAAGCCACAGTTCACATAGAGCTAATACCCTTGAGAAAGTATGAATTCCAACTATTCTCCATCCAGCTATGGGTAAATAGTAGGCAGACTGGGCCTTTAACCTTGCTTAGGCAACCAGTCTAGGAGAAGGAAAACTGAATTCAAACCTCTTAAATCTCCGTTTGGGGTGCACACTACTAGAATAGGCTGAGTCCTACTTAGTGATCTATTTCCATTTTTTTAAAAATTAATTTTAAATTTATGACAACCGGTCTAGGAGAAGGTAAATAGTAGAGCAGACTGGGCTCTTTAAACTTGGTTAGGCAACCAGTCTAGGAGAAGGAAAACTGAATTCAAACCTCTTAAATCTCCGCTTGGGGTGCACACTACTATGATAGGCTCGTCTTACTTAGTGATCTACTACAATTTGAAAAAATAATTTTAAATTTATGGCAACCAGTCTAGGAGAAGGAAAACCTTAAACCAGCTGTACTCCGCTTAACGATTGACCTTGTGTCGCAATCTGTCCGTAGTGGAGGGGTTGGGTAAATGAATATGTAAGATGAAGTGCGACCGATTGCAGACAGCACTGTGGAGCATTAAAATCAGAATTATTTTTCCCTTTTGAGAAGGATATTATTGCGTTGATTGATGAATGATAATCCCATGGTGATTGGACATATTGATTGATCTAAATTAAGAATAATTCCATGGGAGGATATTTCTGAAATTTTAAGCAGGAATTCATTAACTATAATTATTCTCACATTCTTAGGAACGAAGGAATATGTGTCTGAAGAGAAAGTTTTAATGTGAATGTTAGGCAATAATTTCATTAGGTGCGAGAATTGTCTGCCAGACGAAGCAAATCTTGGCAAGTTCCAGATTTATTCAGTCTAATTTGAGGACTGTTATGAATGAAGGAATGTGTGTATAAAGACAATTCTTAATACAATTTTTATGCTAACACACACACACACACACACACACACACACACATATATATATATATATATATATATATATATATATATAATATATTTAAAGGGACCGAATTCAAACAATTCAAGGAATAAGCACGCTAATACACCACACAAAGGGGACCCCATCGGTAACCCGAATTTCTGTTTATAAAAAGTCCCGTTATATTGGAAAAAACAATTTTTAGTGCAAAGTTTGCATATATATATATATATATATATATGGGAGTAAAAAGATGAAATCAATTCAACAGTATGTGAAGAAAATTAGAAAAATACAAGATGTAGTACTGGTTGGTTGGGTTTTACGGCATGTCAACCCATTGGGTCATTTTATGCCGAATACGTTTTCTTTTAGTTGTAAGGTAAAGCTGCCACAGGTGCAGCACTTGCATATCATTCCAGATTGCTTCTATTGGAAATTAGGTATAGTGATAGGGGTTTAGTTATTTTTTCGAAATCAAGTTTTCTGTTGAGGATTTTGAACATCAAGAGAGTGTGTGGGTGATTTTTGTAGGTCTATGAACTTACATCCTTGATAAGAGGCCGGTTCTTTTCAAAAAGTTTAATGTGCTCTTGGGATCTATTTTTCCAAATAGTTTGTCCATGCTGCTAACATTGTAGAACTTTCTTCGAGTGTCGGAGAGGTGTGTGCATTCAATCAGAATATGTTTTATTGTATACCGGTTTCCACATGAACCTTTAGGTGGAGGTTCTTCTTTTAGAATGAAGGAGTGGGTTAAGCTAGTGTGGCCGATGCATAGCTGGGTGATAGTGGTTTCTCCTCTTCTGGTATTACTAGGATCAGATGTCCTTTCTTTGTAGTACTGGACGGATGTTTATTATAGGTAGTGATGTCGACATTATAACGTTTCGGTCTGTTAGACCTTCTTCAGGACAGTAGACTGAGTTCATGTGTTGAAGGATGCTGTTTGCATACTGACGAGAGTCTTGATGTCGTGAATGTGGAGGGGTGGTCAGTTGCTGATGCCACTGGGAATGTTTAAGATAGTAGTAGGAGTTGTTTTATTTTTTATTATGTGTTGTTGTGATGCTAGTCGGAGTGGAATTGATGTGATTTGGTGTGGAAAGGGTACGTCAGTACACTGTCCTGAAGAAGGTCTAACTGACCGAAACGTTATAACGTCGACCCCACTACCTATAATAAACATCCATCCAGTAACATTTCACGTTTTTTCTACTTTCTCCATATATATATATATATATATATATATATATATATATATATGTGTGTGTGTGTGTGTGTGTGTGTATGTGTGTGTGTGTTTTGTATATCTTATTATGATTACGTCACCACTGATGCCACGATTTCCTTAGTTATATTCGCAACGATTATGAAATAGACTTTATTTAATCCATATTAGCACTTTATTCATTAGCAGATGATCTCTATTAAAGCCAAGCCGAGTTAAATTTGCCGCAAAACTGCTCATATTATTAATGCATTTAAAATCCGGAAATATGTAGTATATATCTCTAAGAAATAAAGATTTGCATAGTAAATGGTGGGAATAATTTGCACATTGTTTTTAACAAAACTCCCTCGTTGTTCGGCTGATACTGACAATAAGACAATCCGCAGATTTATATACAATGAAGACCCGGCGAGCGATTAATATTATAAAATATTTCTTCATGTACATATTCCTTTTAATTGCCAGAATGTGAGAATATTATATATATATATATATATATATATATATATATATATATATATATATATATATATTTTTTTCTTTGGTGTGGTACCAAGTTTTTATGTATTATGTTGATTCTAAACTGGTCCTTTCCTCCAACGGTTGGGTGCTGCAAAGTTCAGGTCACGTTTAAGAGCTCAATGTTTGTTTTTTATAAACAGTGCAAAGTAATTCGCAAATATAAAAAAAAAAGCTTAAAGACCGGGTATGTAGTGATTATGGTCCATTTCCACTCGTGGGTATCTTGAGACCCTCCGAGTTTCGTCAGATCACTTTTTTTATTTAAACTTAAGGAAAAAGAATTCTAAAAACTGAGCCGGCATGACATCAAAGCGCTACCAACCTAAAAGGTTTAAGACGAAGTGTAATACTATACCATCCCTAAAAGCAAGGAAAGATGTATAAATATAAGTGAATTTAATTGTTGCCAGTTTAAATAAAAAAAAGTGATCTGACGAAACTCGGAGGGTCTCAGATACCCACGGCTGGAAATGGACCATAATCACTACATACCCGGTCTTCAAGCCTTTTTCCTTTGCAAATATATATATATATATATATAGGTAAAATAGTAGGATAGACTGGGCTCTTTAATCTTGGGTAGGTAACCAGTCTAGGAGAAGGAAATTTCTGAATTCAAAATTCCTGAGGTCAGTCGTTGATTGGATTTGTGGCATTCCTTGTGCACCAATTCTTTCCTATCGACTGTTCCAAAAAGTGCGCAATCGTCCAACACAAGCCTTCACCACTATAAACAAAACACTGTGCTGGTTGTTCATGGATATATTATATATATATATATATATATATAATGGAAAAGGTGACTTACCGGTGAATATGGTGTCGATGGTTAGATGATGCAAAATTCAGGAAGGTAAGTCAGCGATATAACAAATACAAAGTGCTCAATACGTTAGTAGAGCAAATTTATCACAATATAGGTACAAGTGATAACCTATTCGAGTAACGTTCCTCATAACGAACCGTTTATCGCGAAGGACACACACGTGTAGTCGACTGTAATCAATCAATATCTTGATTGGTGTAATAATAATAATATATATATAGGTACAAGTGATAACCTACTCGAGTTTCACCGTAAGGATCTTCAGGGTTAAATCCACTGAATGTGGATTTAACCCTGAAGATCCTTACGGTGAAACTCGAGTAGGTTATCACTTGTACCTATATATATATTATTATTATTACACCCTTACAATTGAAGGAATATGTACACGAAGAAAGATTTTGTAATATTAATCGCTTGCCAGGTCTTCATTAGCCATAATTTGAACACTCTTCTGAATGAAGGAATATGAGCACAAATAAAGATGCTTTTTGAATATCAACTTCATTAGGCGCAATTCACACACTTTATAAACATGCGTAAAAATTCGCAATTTCTGCCAGTTTAAAATAAAACTGAAAATTAAATCTTAAACGAGAATTTTAAATTCAATTACGATTTTGCATCTGCAAATGAGATAATGATTAAAAATCAAATTTTAGAAGAAAATAAACGAACCTGGATTGAATTTATTAACGCAGTAATATCTTTTAAAATTCTTTAACATTGAAGTAGAAAAAATCTGACTCTAATAATGTTATCAAAAATAAAAAATTAAAAAAAAGAAAAGAAAGAAAGAAAGAAAGAAAGAAAGAAAGAAAGAAAGAAAAGGTGGTTAAATATTAAATATAGAATTTCAAATTGTCTCTACACAATCTGTTAAAATCTTGAGATCGTTTGAACGAGAATTGGTCAAAAAATGAGATTACGAAATGATATCTATATTTCTGAAAGACCCTGTATATATCAAATACTATCAATCCTTTTAAACACCACTTATATATATATATATATATATATATATATATAAGAGAGTTTCATAATTTGCTTGAAGCATTGTGTATGTATTGGTTAGGAGGTTGATTTAGAAGGCCATCACAATGCAGTTTGGAATAAATAAAGTTTTATTCCAAACTGCATTGTGATGCCTTCTAAATCAACCTATATATATATATATATATATATATATATATATATATATATATATATATATATATATGTAAAATGAAACTGGAAGTGAATACGACGGTATGTTGAAAAAATAAATAAAGGAAAGAAAGCATAGAATTGATAAAATAGGATATTTTAATTAATTTTACTTACACGTGTTTCAGTCAGGAGTTTATCCATGTGTACATTATTCTATCTATCATTATTCTTAAATAATCAAATTTAAAAAGAAATAATAATAATAGAAAAAATGTAGAAAAAGATTCTCCGCTTTTTCCAACGAATTTCATTTCAAATAAGGATTTACTCTGATGAAGGTGGAATTTTCTTTGTGTGCGGAATATTTCTACATTTTTTCTATTACTATTATTTCATTTCATTTGGTTATTTAAAATAATAATAGTTTGAATAATGTACACATGAATAAACTCCTGACCGAAACACATGTAAGTAAAATTGATTAAATATCCTATTTTAGTCATTCTATACTTTCTTTCCTTTATTTATTTTTCAACATATATATATATATATATATATATATATATATATATATATATATATATATATATATATATATATATATATATAGATAATTCATATATATATATATATATATATAATATATATATGAATTATCTATATTAATTGTTTTAAGTGTAATAAATAATCGACCATAAATGTTTTAATTGTAATAGATAATAGAAGAGAAACGTGCTCACATTTTTGTTATTTAATTGAATAAAAAAGGAAAAATAAAACGCCAAATATTTACAAGTTGTGATGATCTCAAATCGTTAAGATGNAAATTGAAAATAAGGCGAAGGGATCCAGTTGAAAATATTCTTAAAATGCTGTTGTGTAAATAACTCAAACTTCTCTGTTTAATGTTTAAACGAGGTAATACATGGGAATCATTTGAACGGAATTGATCAAGTATTAGATAATGAAATGATATCATTTTTCTGAAACAACATCTCAAAATGAAACACCCTGTTATCCTAAATCCTTTTCAAGGCACTATCTTCAATTCTCTCTTTCTTTTCTTTCTTTTTATTTTTATCTTTTTTCTTTCTTTCTTTCTATTTTTTCTTCTTTCTTTCTTTCTTCATTCTTTCTTTCTTTCTTCTTTCATTCTTTCTTTCTTTCTTTCTTACTTTCCGTATCAAATTCTTTCTTTTCTTTCTTTCTTTTACTATTTCTCCACTTATTCTTTCTTTCTCTTATTCTTTCTTTCTTTCTTTCTTTCTTTCCGTATCAAATTCTTTCTTTCTTTCTTCTTTTACTATTTCTGCCACTTATTCCTTTCTTTCTTCTTTCTTTCTTCTTTCTTTCTTTCTTTCTTTCTTTCTTTTATTATTTCTTTTTTTCTTCCGTCTCTTATTCTTTGTCCGTCTCTATCCTTCTTCTTTCTCTTATTCTTTCTTTTCTTTCTTTCTTCTTTCAATCACTTATTCTTTCTTTCTTTCCTTTCTTTCTTTCTTTCAATCTCTTCATTCTTTCTTCTTCTCTTATTCTTTCTTCTTGCTTTCTTTCTTCTTTCTTCATTTCTTTCTTTTAATCTCTTATTCTTCTTTCTTTCTCTTATTCTTTCTTTCTTTCTTTCTTCATCTCTATTCTTTCTTCTTTTCTCTTACTTTTATCCTTTTCTATCTTTCTTTCAATCTCTTATTCTTTCTTCCTTCCTTTCTCTTACTCTTTCTTCTTCCTTCCTTTCACTTACTCTTTCTTTCTTTCTTTCTTTCTTTCTTTCTTTCTTATTCTTTCTTTCTATCTCTTACTCTTTTCTTTTCTTTTATTCTTCTTTCTTTCTTTCTCTTTCATTCCATCTTTTATTCTTTGTTCCTTTCTTAAAAGGCTCAAAACTCAGCTAATAAGTACGTGTCAAGCAATAAACCTATTGATCTATCCTTATATTCTATGCATAATTCTGATGATCTTATCTAACTTGATGAGTATGTCTCTCACTGCAATATTTATTATACAGCAAAATCAGAAAAATAATGGCCATAAAAGAGAAATTCCATTCACTTCCGGGCTCTATGAATGTTCAAGTTGAAAGAACCTCTTGTGCTGTTCATTGTTCAATAATGAGGATGAAGAGAATCTCATATATATATATATATATAGAATATATAATATATATATATATATATATATATAATATATATATTAATTTTAAAATCCACCAAAAAAACAAAACAAATTATATTTAACTTCTGGATTTTATTTTTAAAAATTTTTTTTTAAATTGCTCAATATAAAGAGCTAAATATAATATATATATGTGGGACTATGCTGTGATGACCTCGCACTCCCTTGCCGATACGCCGACACAGGCTGAGACACTACTACACAGCCTGGAGAAGGCAGCAAAAAACGTCGGTCTCTATGTGAACTCTGATAAAACTGAGTTCATGAGCTTCAAAAACAGGGGGACATCTCCACACTTGACGCAAGCCTCTTAAGTCAGTAGAAAAATTTCACATACTATGGAGTAATATCTCATCCACAGAAAGCGATGTTAACACTCGAATAGGAAAGGGGCATGGTTGCCACCAACAAACTATCAGTCATATGAGAATCCGATCTCCCCAACAAGGCTAAAGAGGCGCATTCTTCCAGGCTGTTGTTGTGTCTCGGTACTTCTGTATGGCTGTACCACTTGGACCCTAACGAAGCGTCTGAGAATAAGCTAGATGGAGCTGTACGAGAATGCTACGGACGGTCCTGGATAGGTCGTGGAGTAGCAGCACCCACAAAAGAGCAAACTATATATGGCCACTGCCCCCCATCTCACCAAACCATACGAGTTAGACGGACTAGGACATGCAGGTCACTGCTGGAGAAACAGGGACGAGATTCGTAAGCGCACGTACTACTGTGGAAGCCGGCGCATGGGCGCGCTAATGTGGGCCGCCCAGCCAGGACCTACATTGACCAACTATGCAGGGATACTGGCTACTGCGCAGAGGAGCTGCCGAAGTCCAATGAAATGATAGGGAAGGCTTGGCGAGAGATCACATGGATATCCGTGCAAACTGCGTGACATGATGATGATGATGATATATATATATATAGTATATATATATATATATATAAGTGTGGTGTGTGTGTGCACAGTAAACTTTAAATCACCAAACAAACAAATATATTTACTTCTGGATTTTATTTTTAAAAAAAACATTTTAAAAATTGTTCAGTATAAAAAACTAAATATACCGTTTTAAAAATGAATGGCTTAAAATTCCGACTGCAGTTTCTCGCCTTGGCGCGAATCTACAGGGAATTCATGAAAGATTCGCACTACGGTGAGAACCTGCAGTCGCGAAATTTTGACCATCGTTTTTAAAAACACACCACACACACACACACACACACACACAACCACACATATTATATTTTATATATATATATATATATATATATATATCATGTCACGCTGACAGCAAGGATTTACATGACTCTCTCGCCATCCGTCCCTATCGGTCAGAGATGATTGATGTGGTTTTTGCTGGTTGTCTACATTAGTGTATACATGTGTAGGTGCCAAACAGCAGAAACATCACTATGAGTTCGTCCTTGCTTCTTCAGCAGTGTGCAGCATGTCTTGTTCTCTTGTTCGTCTTCATTGTCACCGTTTGTCAGATAATGTCCCGCAAATAACAACAAATTTGCAACCTCCCTCTCTCTCTCTCTTCTCTCTCTCTCTCTCTCTCTCTCTCTCTCTCTCTCCATCCACTATATATATATTATATTATAGTATATATATATATATATATATATATATAATAATTTGCTGTCTAAAAATTGTTGTTTTGCCTAATCTTTTTTGAATCAGCATCGGAACTTGAAAACTGCGTAACTAACGTCAAAACTTACCCTACTAAAGTCCTCTAAATTTATTTTCCCCAAACTTGCAACTCGCGTTTCATAACAGATCGATTCATTTTCTTTTAGACAGCGTTTATAGGAGATATAATTATTTAATTTCTTTATAAATTTGTTTTTCGACCGAAGTTTATCTGGAGCCTCACATGCACTAGAACATTTTTTTTTTGTTCATTTACACCTTCCTTGCCTATGGTTAGCATCGTTCAAGTCTCAGCAGCTATGTAGTGTTTCTTTTCTTTTCTTTTTTTCATTGTTTGTTAGAGTAGTATTGGTGAAGAAAAGATTGTAAATCATAAGAGATAGCATTACTGTTTCATACACAATGAGAAAAAGGGCGAACTTTGTAAGAAAGTAAACAACGACCTTGCAACTTACAAAAGAGATTTACAGTACAATAATCTGCGCAAGAATAGATATAAACATATGTCATGTAACACAATGATAATTCAAGTTCAATATTGAAGGTTAGGTTTGGTTTAAGTGTTTACTCTTTGCCTTCTAACTACTAACCGCTCACACGTAGTACCAGGATCTTAACTGATATACATCACTTCGGACTTAAACCCCTTGGAGCGTCATGAACCACTCATATCCAGGTATGGCTCTGGATTATACCACTACTTGTTACAAAGATGGGCTACAAAGACGATGGGTATCTTCAACTTTTCGACCTACCTTTTAAGCCGCTCACAGAGGCTCCCCACCCACTTGATCCTACCGTTAAGACGCTGGGGCTGCAGCTGCTCGTAGTGTCCACTTGTTTATCACTGACTAGATTACCCTACTTGAACATCCTGCATATTTATTTCTTGCCTGTGAACCCAACACTGGACTGCTACTTCGATCTTTCTGGTGAAGAAGCAGTGAATGGAATTGAACAGCCATGAGGTAATTTCTGAGGCAAAGTCTAGTTAGATATTGGGGTTGCAGATGATATACCTGCTGAACTTAGCTGCTGTTGACGTGCTGCCGCTACACTTGTTATGCGTGCCCGGTTTCAGATGTAGTCAGCGTTCTTAGGTTTATTTGTCTCTGTTTTATGCTGTGAGATAGACAATGCTCTTATTATCGTCGCCATGTGTTGTAAATGCGATAGTGAGTTCTAACGTTGTGTTCGGCGGCTAGAAACTGGGGGAAGGACTCTCGTAAACTTTTAGCCAATGGCTAAAGAATCAAAAGGGATCCTTCATGGACGTTTTTTAAGACTGCCTCACCGTGACCTCCAGGAGTGGGTGTGATTGGCCTATTTGATCATTCAACTACATGTGTTCGGAAATAAACTTTCTACACCTTTTAGGTTGAGATCTAACCCAAGCCAGTCCCTTTTGTTGGTTAAAGCCTGTTTGATAAGTACGATATTCTATCCTGGTATATATATATATATATATATATATACTATAATATATATATATATATATATATATATTTGTTGATTTTGTAAATAAATTGTGTTCCATAAGCAACTACCCAGGTCAGCTTATTTCACATCCATCAAGGGTTGCAAAGTTCTATCATCTGGTTTTAGCGAAACATTCTTGTTATTGTTTTGGCACCGCAACTTATCGTCGGTTATATATAGGTGGACGCTCTTTAAATGCTTTGAGTTTTATTTTTTGACTTTTCAATTTCTGCATTTTTTTTAAAAAAATGTTATGAAGTTATCTCCCTGTTAATCCTTATGGAATTTTTTCTTATTTGAATTATTTTAATCAATTTCAGGATGGTTAAAAGATGTATGTCTTTTCAAAATTTTAAAGTCCTGTAAATTTCGCAATTAATATTTTTCCAGCTGTGGATGGTGAAGTTTCCCTTATCGAAATCCCATTTTTTATTGTAATTATATATCCATATATTATTATATATATATAATATTATATATATATTATATATAAAACAATTCAATTTCGAATTTAATTCGAAACTTATAGAAGACAATTCAGACATGACAGAAGATGCAATGAGGAGCTTATACATAGCAGTACAAGAGAAATATGCTAATAAGTCATTTTGTAGATAAGTCTTGAGGCAGTTGGTTAAAAATCAAAGTTAAACACTTACATGTTGAGCAATGTTCTCGCGTGCCAAGCGACACGATGTTGCTAAGGACGGGAAACCCCCCTGTCGCGTACACAGGAGATCAGCTGTTAGCTCTATCTAGGTTAGAAAAGGTAAGTGAGAAAGAATTTTGACTTTGTCGCGTCTGGTTTTATAAGGCTGCTTGCTGCCACCTAGTGCCTATTGGAAGAATCGTGGCAAGTGAGGAATGCAATTACTACAGTATTCTCTAAATCTAAGGGTGTTTTGAAAAAGTGTGATATATTAAATATTACTTGAGAAATATGTGTAAAATAAAGTATTTGATTTTTTTTAGAATTGTCGCGTAGATTTCTCTCGTGTATTTTGAACTACTATACCTTTTCGTGAACTAATAATACAACATCTATAAATAATAAAAAAAACACTCATCTAAAAGAAAGTCATTAATAATGCAATTGTAAATGTGCGTAACAGAACGTGTTTAAGAATAGTGTTTATTAGTTTATAACCAATACTGGGTCCTTATAAGGCATTAGTGCATTCATGGATACACTAACACGGAACATTCGGTTAGGAAAGGCAAGCAATTAACTCGCATGAAGAATGCTTATATGAATATTTAATAGATACAATATGCAATAACATAACAACATGATATATCGGATCCAAATAGGTAAACTGTACAAAATAATGGATAGAAATGATTTACTGTGTCTCTAAGGTACATAAAATTGCTTGTCTTTCTCGTATTATCAATTAACATTTTTTCTCCTTTATTATAAATGAATTTTATTTCTTACAAAACAGAGTGAACACATTTTGGAACACTTGAAAACCCATATGACCTTTAGGCACCCCTTCTGCGATCTCGACTAACAAGAACACTTTTCTCATTAATGAATTTTTATTTCCTTAAACAGAGTGAACACATTTCGGAACACTTGAAAACCTGGATCATATGACCTTTAGGCACCCCTTTTGCGATCTCGACTCACAAGGACATTTTTCTCATTAATGAATTTTTATTTCCTTACAAAACAGAGTGAACACATTTGGAACACTTGAAAACCTGGACCATATGACCTTTAGGCCCCCTCTGCGATCTCGACTAACAAACACTTTTCTCATTAATGAATTTTTATTTCCTTACAAAAACAGAGTGAACACATTTCGGAACACTTGAAAACCTGGATCATATGACCTTTAGGCACCCCTTTTGCGATCTCGACTCACAAGGACATTTTTCTCATTAATGAATTTTTATTTCCTTACAAAACAGAGTGAACACATTTTGGAACACTTGAAAACCTGGACCATATGACCTTTAGGCACCCCTTCTGCGATCCTCGACTAACAAGAACACTTTCTCCATTAATGAATTTTATTTCCTACAACAGATGAACACATTTCGGAACACTTGAAAACCTGGATCATATGACCTTTAGGCACCCCTTTTGCGATCTCGACTCACAAGGACATTTTTCTCATTAATGAATTTTTATTTCCTTACAAAACAGAGTGAACACATTTGGAACACTGAAAACCTGGACCATATGACCTTTAGGCACCCCTTCTGCGACTCGACTAACAAGAACACTTTTCTCATTAATGAATTTTTATTTCCCTTAAAAACAGAGTGAACACATTTCGGAACACTTGAAAACCTGGACATATGACCTTAGGCACCCCTTTCGATCTCGACTCACAAGACATTTTTTCTCATTAATGAATTTTTATTTCCTTACAAACAGAGTGAACACATTTGTGAACACTTGAAAACCTGGACCATATGATTAGGCACCCCTTTGCGATTCGATAACAAGACACTTTTCTCATTAATGAATTTTTATTTCTTACAAAACAGAGTGAACACATTTCGGAACACTTGAAAACTGGATCCATATGACCTTTAGGCACCCTTTGCGATCTCGACTCACAAGGACATTTTTCTCATTAAAATGAATTTTTATTTCCTTACAAACAGAGTTGAACACATTTTTGGAACACTTGAAAACCTGGACCATATGACCTTTAGGCACCCTTCTGCGATCTCGACTCACAAGGACACTTTTCTCTAATTAATGAATTTTTTATTTCCTTACAAAACAGAGTGAACACATTTTGAACACTTGAAAACCTGACCAATGACTTTTAGGCCCCCTTCTGCGATCTCGACTCACAAGGACACTTTTCACATTTACACCGTCAAAATCTGGTTGTTTGTTAGGGGTTAGGGTTATGAGTTAGGGTTAGTGTTAAGGGTTAGGGGGTTAGTTTCACAAATAAATAAAAACCTCTACAAATCGTCTGTTAACAAACAACCGGATGTTGAAGGTGTAAATGAAAAAAAAATGTACTTATGAATCAGCAAAGCAAAAGGGGTGCCTAAAGGTCATAGGGTCCGTTTTATGTTTCGAAATAGACGTTCTGTGTTCGCAACAATGTTTTTGCTCATTAATATAATGAAAGATACGAAGAAATGGTCTCCCCTTTTAGCTAAATTTAACTACCGTAATATGTTCTATAGATACAATTGAATTTGACCCCTTCTTTCACCTCCTCATTAATTCTGAAGCTGGGAGTCTTCCATTAAGCAAAAAACATTATTATGCTAAGTACTAAACGAGCAAGCAAGCAATATTTCCTCTTCCGCACTCAAGTAAATTACTCCAAATTGCATCTCTTTAAAGATAGATCAAGAGAAGTACGTACCGTACTGATGGTTTTTAGCTGATAGTGTCAGAAATGTGTCCTATTTACACAGCGTTACTTTGTGGAAGTAAAGAAATAATAGAAATTGGAAAACTTGATAATCGAGCTAAAAACAGGAAGAATATATACAGGACTAGCAGCGGCTACCCGGCGTCGCCTGGGTGGAGTGAGATTTTTTTTTAAGTTAGTCCCGCAGATCTATTATTACTGAATCGAGAGTTGAATCCTCGTGGAATGCCCCATTTAAATCCCTATGTAAAAAAAAAAATTTAAAAAAATCTTGCATTGATCCAGCTACTCTGAAAATAAATGTTAATGCCTATTATCTAAAATATTAAATGAAAAAAAAATCCATGCAAGTTATCATTTAAATTTTATTTTTTAATTATCTTCATGAATACAAAATAAAATCTCTATTATTTTATTATTAAATATTTTATTAAATATCTTAATATTAAATGAAAAAAAATTCATGCTGTTATCATTTAAATTTTATTTTTAATTATCTTCATGAATATAAATAAAATCTCTATTATTTTATTATTAAATATTTTATTAAATATCTTAATATTAAATGAAAAAAAATTCATGCTGTTATCATTTAAATTTTATTTTTTAATTATCTTCATGAATATAAATAAAATCTCTATTATTTTATTATTAAATATTTTATTAATATCTTAATATTAAATGAAAAAAAATTCATGCTGTTATCATTTAAATTTTATTTTTTAATTATCTTCATGAATATAAATAAAATCTCTATTATTTTATTATTAAATATTTTATTAAATATCTTAATATTAAATGAAAAAAATTCATGCTGTTATCATTTAAATTTATCTTTTTAATTATCTTCATGAATATAAAAAATCTCTATTATATTTGCTTAAAAACCAAGCTCTGGTGATATTTAATGTGTATATATATTTGTCGTTAATTGTTTTATTTTCGAAGTTTCCTCCGGACATACATATACACACCCTATATTAATATCAAATTAATTCAAGCTTAGTAAAAGCAGGTGCTGTTAGCAGACTTAAAAATAATTTCCAGTTAGTTTGATCTTAAAAGTTCCATTTTATTGGGGTTTTTTTTACCATGACTCAGTTGATCTCAGCTTAATAAAATTTCTACTTGAAGGAGCAAAGTTCAAGTCAGAAGTCCTCTGATTATTGAAGACGATTAATTATCGTTCAATTTTCTCGCCTGTCTTGACTATAATCGCTTAACTTTGGTTAGCGGGCAAGAAGAAAGAGTGTTTAACTAAGACCAATGAACAACAAACGAATCACCAAACAAAGGGAAGACGTCATCAGTTCGTACTTCTCTAATCTTCTTACGTTGCTCAGACCGGATGGAACCTGTTGACTCGGGCCAGGGGGAAAAAATAACACTTAAAAAAAAAAAAATTCACAATAATCAAAAGAGAAAGAATCTTCGGTAATTAATTGATTTTTAAGATAGAATTAGCCGTTGCCTGCTGAGAATGAATTTTTGATGCCAGATTTTGTAACATTTAGTCTAACAGATCAGTACTCAGCTGCTTCGCAAGGAGTGTCTGTTCTTAGAATACCAGATTGAGTTGGTAGGTGCTTTATATAGCAGGCTGGGATGTCCCATTATGCAGCCTAGGTAAGCTTATTCTCTGGGTTCTGATTGGCTGCTGATTTTGGTGTGGATACTTTGGTCAATATATACCCAACACATGATTATGTTAGAGTAGTTAGTATGGGGTCTGTATTTGGTTACAGCCTATCAGTCTTTGTCTATCATTTGGATGAAGGTGGAAATTATATGTCAATTCTACAGATTCCCCCACGAAAATATTTTTTTTAATGACCTTGCTTTTTATTTTCTTAACTTTTCTTTGCTGAAATATGTTCTGTATGTAAGGCGTGCTGTAATCCACCACTTAAACTTATAGACTAAGCGAGGTCACGTGGTTTAAACCCCCAGCCAATCAACAACCCGAATACGTGGTTAGTTAACTTTTTAATCACTGAGATTGACAGCCGTTCATTTGCACGTTATTTGACATTGACGAACCGACCTACAACCGAAGGCTCATACGCAACATTAAGGAACACAAGGAACAACCAAAGGATCATACCCAACATTAAGGAACACCAAGGAACAACCAAAGGATCATACCAACATACCAAGGATCATACCAACATTAAGGAACACCAAGAACAACCAAAGGATCATACCCAACATTAAGGAACACCAAGGAACAACAAAGGATCATACCCAACATTAAGGAACACCAAGGAACAACCAAAGGATCATACCCAACATTAAGGAACACCAAGGAACAACCAAAGGATCATACCCAACATTAAGGAACACAAGGAACAACCAAAGGATCATACCCAACATTAAGGAACACCAAGGAACAACCAAAGGATCATACTCAACATTAAGGAACACCAAGGAACAAACCAAAGGATCATACCCAACATTAAGGAACACCAAGGAATAACCAAAGGATCATACCCAACATTAAGAAACATCAACGAATAACCAAAGGATCATACCCAACATAAGGAACACCAAGGAACAACCAAAGGATCATACCCACATTAAGGAACACCAAGGAACAACCAAAGGATCATACTCAACATTAAGGAACACCAAGGAACAACCAAAGGATCATACCCAACATTAAGAACGCCAAGGAACAAACCAAAGGATCATACCCACATTAAGAAACATCAACGAATAACCAAAGGATCATACCCAA
>CM042142.1:114082961-114090461 GCA_023376005.1 Doryteuthis pealeii
TATTTTGTTGTATATATAAATACAATTGCATGTTATTAGTATGTATACATGGTCAACAGTATAAGTAATGTAAAACAATTTTATTAATAATTGAGGTATAAATAAAAATAAAATCATGGTAAATGTGATGTAAATAACAAAGGGAATTGTGACTTGTATAGTAATATAGTTTCGGTTACAGACAGAAAAACACACAATCTCCATTATAATAAGATATAGGATTGGAATGAAAGTCTTGTCTGATACAAAATAGTATTTATTTAACCAATAAAGACAACATGTAAATTGAGAAATATAAACAAAACATAATTCGCCAGTGTCTCTAAAATGTTGAAAATAGTCTTCTTTGTGGTCCACATATATCAGCTTTTTTAAGTCGCTTCTTTTAAATTCCATTAGATAGCACAAAATAATGTTCTTTTTCTAATAATTGCTACCTGAAACAAATAAATAAAATAATTAAATTAAAATTTAAACAAAGTATTTAATAAAACATTGAAATATTTTAGAGACACTGACGAATGATGTTTTGTTTATATATTTCTCAATTTACATGTTACCTTTATTGGTTAAATAAACGTTACTTTGTATCGGACAAGACATTCGTTTCAATCTATACATATATAAAGGGCAGTTGTGTGAATCTGTATGTCAGGAGGAAACTTCGAAAATAAAACAATTAACGACAAAGTAAATATATATACACATTGAATATCACCAGGGCTTGTTTTTTGAGCAAAAATAATAGAGATTTGATTTATATTCGTGAAGATAATTAAAAATAAAATTCAAATGATAACAGCATGGATATTTTTTTTCATTTAATATTTTAGATAGTAGACATTAAGGTTTCTTTTTAGAGTAGCTGGATCAATGCAAGGTCTTTTTTTTTTTTTACATGGGGGATTTAAATGGGGCATCCCACGAGGATTCAACTCACGATTCACTAATAATGGATCTGCGGGACTAACTTAAAAAAACCTCCCTACACCCAGGCGACGCTGGGTAGCCGCTGATAGTCTTGTATATATTCTTCCTGTTTTTGGATCGATTATCAAGTTTTCCAATTTCTATTATTTCTTTACTTCCACCAAAGTAACGCTGTGTAAATAGGACACATTTCTGACACTATCAGCTAAAAACCATCAGTACGGTACGTACTTCTCTTAAAAAATCCCCCTCTACCCAGGCGACGCCGGGTAGCCGCTTCTAGTCCTCTATAAATCTGATTTCGTTTTATATTCCCTGTTTTCCATGAACCACTCTACCGCAATTCTTCAAAATGTTCACTTGCCCAAAGACCGTCAAAGAATGTGGCAATCCACAAAGCATCAGAGGACTCAAGGTCGCAGCTAATGGTCAGTCATGCCAAGAATAACCCTGTTCCCTTGGCTACTACCGCTGACATCAGGGTGTGCTCTAGTCCAGCTGAAAGTAAGAAGGTCACCAGATTCCAATTAGCTATTGGCTATTGTGTTGCATAGCCCTTCCTCACTGGCACTAAATAATTATAATGTTGCATACCTCTTTCTTTAATTCTATTTCTTTGCCGTCTTTAGTATTCTGATCGTCTTTGGTATTTCTTCAATCATCTTAACCTGGTCTGGAATCTTCTAAGATCTGGACTTTCTTGGGGACTTCGGGTCTGGTTTTCTGTTAGGGATTTCTCCTTATCAGAAGCCCTGTGTCATTGTTAGTTTTTAGATAATAAACACAAGACTTCGATTTACTTTTGATCTTATTTTACTGTTAAATTTTTTTTTCAATTAATATTTTAGATAGTAGACATTAACATTTCTTTTCAGAGTAACTGGATTAAAGCAAGGTTTATTTTACATAGGGGTTTAAATGATACATCCCACGAGGATTCAATTTACGATTCAGGATTAATGGATCTGCGAGACAAACTTTAAAAAATTCCCCTCTACCCAGGTGACGCCGGATAGCCGCTTCTAGTCCTATATAAATCTGATTTCGTTTTATATTCCCTGTTTTCCATGAACCACTCTACTGCAATTCTTCAAAATGTTCACTTGTCCAAAGGCCGTCAAAGAATGTGGCAATCCACAAAGCATCAGAGGACTCAAGGTCGCAGCTAATGGTCAGTCATGCCAAGAATAACCCTGTTCCCTTGGCTACTACCGCTGACATCAGGGTGTGCTCTATTCCAGCTGAAAGTAAGAAGGTCATCAGATTCTAATTAGCTATTGGCCACCAGCCAAGAATGACTAGAAACCGTTGGCAGATCCTGAAACGCATTATTTTATTTGACAGCACGACAAATTGAAATAGACCTCATCGCCTAGATGCTATAATAACACATTAGCGTTCTCATTTAGCTCACACATTTCCTTTCTTAAATTCTTGTTACGTCATGGAAGAGTTTTGCGGGAAATACAAGCGTAAACTGGAATTTTGCTGAAAGGCCGTGAAACTGTTTATCGCGGTACGCACAAATATTCCCAGTATGAAGCAAAACACCTGCACCACCTGGATATCACTAAGTATAGATACACGGGTTAGCTCAGTCAGTAGATCGTTCAGCTAGAAACCACAAGGTTCCTAGTTCGATACCGGTCCCCGCCAACTCAGCGTATGTGTAGCACAGGGATCTGTGCGGTAAAGTAAGGAGCTGATGGTAGGTGTGGCGATCCACCTCAGATGCTAAAACAATCTCCTTGGTCTAGCGCTATTGAAAAGGGGATAGACTCCTTCGCTGACTGGCTGATACCGACTTGAAGGCCGCCCCGACGACTATAGATACACGCTTGTGTAAATTAATTGAAACAAAACAAATTCCGTTATTATTATAATATCTATAAGGTTTGCCAGGGTATTTGTGCAGCTTTACAATTTTCTTACGCTTCCTTGAAGTAACGTCCATCGCAGACAATGACTGCAGGACAACTAATCGACAGTTGAGACAATAGGGTCTGGGTGTGATAAAAAATCTAATGGAATCACAGATGACGCAATATTTTTGAAGCCCAAACAAATTTCATCATGCACTCCGAAAATAGATTAATATTAGTTCACACCACTATCTAATGACCTAATCTGAGGAAAAAATAAAAATCGATTACACCCTCTCATTCCAGTGGGTCTATAACTGACCGTAGGATGAAAGAAAGTAAACTAAAACGGTTGTTTCAATTAATTTGCACAAGGGTGTATCTATTCACTTCGCACGAGAAGGATGTGACACGGTGGGTATAGAAACTGCTCAGTTACATTTGTATTTCTATTTATGAACATTTCAGTTATTAGAGATCGACAATGACCATACCCAATTAATAGCTATGAGGAAGTCCAGTATAAAGAGGTATATTAGGATATATATATATATATATATATATATATATATATATATATATATATATATATATATTCATTTATGGGTACTACTATGTGAACATAGCGCAAGTAGTTAATCCAATAGTGAATATAGAGCATTAATAGTCGTAAAAGAAGTTATTTCCAGACCGCGGTTTCGGTGTTACTCTAACACCTTCATCAGGAAGAATTAAAGAAATATCAGTCTAGCTATATAAAGTAACCGAAAATATCCACTCAATCCCCCTGATGAAGGTGTTAGAAACCGCGGTCGGGAAATAACTTCTACGACTATATATATATATATTATATATATAAAGTCGACGAGGCGGCCTAAAGTCGGGTTATCAGCCAGTCAGCGAGGAGTCTATCCCCTTTTCAATAGCCCTAGACCAAGGAGATTCTGTTAGGCGTGGAGCGCCACACCTACCATCAGCTCCTCCACTTTACCGCACAGCATCCACTTGCTATCATACGCTGAGTTGCGGGAACTTGGTATCGGAAACTAGGAAAACCTTGTGTTTCTAGCGAACGGCTCTACCGACTGAGCTAACCCGGCCTATATACAACTGTGTGTGTTTGTGTGTCGGTTTTTATGTTTTTATTTTTCATTACGTGTATTCACCCAACGTCTCCACACGAGCAGGATATGCCAACAAGTCGATTTTTTTAAAACGGGGTTTAACATGTTTTGAATTTAGGTTTTCTTTTCTTAAATGATTGAACTGAAAAAATTGTCAACTGTGCTTTAAAAAATTGACTTGTGCTTACATTTCCTCTCGTGCTGAGGGGATAGGGTAAATACATTACAGAGGAATACTTGAAATTATATAGCCGTGAGCAAAACTCGATATCGCTCTATTTTTACGTCATATTCGTACAAATCCTCTTAATCAATGGGTTAAATAGTACCTCTACTGTTCTTCTACATAGACGGGTTTGGAATTAAATAAACCCATGAAGGTTATTAATGGGTTATTAAATGGGTTATTAAATACCCCATCTATACGCGTATGTCATTTGACCGATTACATGTATATATAATAATAGTATATATTATATAGTATATATTATTATATATATGGAGATAGGATAGATGTAGTAAGAATCGACAGTATGAGGTTACGGGTAGAAGGATGATGAACAAGAAATGGAAAACTCAAAACAAATCTGAGAGTTGAAACGTTTCGGTCCGAATTCATACGGACACCTCAGTTCAAATGATTTTTTATTGAAAGCAAAATTTCGTGCGAGTACATGAAATTGGTGAGGGGGGTGAGTTAGTTTAGCGGAAGTGAAGGGAGGGAGGTTAGGGTAACATGAATGAAGTGAGGGGTAGTATTACGGATAAACGTATATATATATATATATATATATAAATATATATATATATAATGGCAGTTAATTTAGTTGAGATATGACCTAATGATTGTTTATCTGCCAACAACATTTCAATTGACTTGTATTAGTTTTCTTACATTTCAAAGGCATTGATATTTGATATTAAATGCTTTTTGAAATCTATGAGAATTTCCTTAATTTTTCAGTAGAAAAATAAACTCCCTTTTATTATTTCACCATTGTCTTTTTTACATTTTTTTTTATTACTGAAATCTTTTAGAACTTTTGCTTCAATGATTTCTTTAAGTATTTTCAACTTATTTTTCAATAATATTTTGAATGGCCTCAGGTGATGAGTGTATCTTAGCATAGTATTCTTATTGCTCTTACGTTCATATTCGTACAAATCCTCTTATCAATGGATTAAATAGTACCTCTACTGTTCTTCTACATAGATGGGTCTGGCATTAAATAACCCACGAAGGTAGATATGTCCTTAAACAAAGTAATCCACTGACCAAACCAAATAAACAAACAAAAGAAACTCAAGGCTCTTATTCTGTTTTTAGGTTGGTTGGTTGGTTGTTTGGTTGGGTTTTGCCAAAGATGTTTTATTTTATTCATTCTTGTTGGGTATTTCTTTTTTAGTAGGTACCACCAAAATACGTCACGGATCAGTTTAGGCCATATTGAAGGAAGAAACGTAGATATTTTTCAACATTTTTTAAAAATCTCGCAAAAAAGAAATAATGAACATAAAGAGTTGTTACAAAGAAAAACAGTTAATTCAAAGATCAAATTATCCTATTGGGAAAAATTACGCACCGTTATCTGAGGTGTAGATTGCGTATATCAAATTTTTTATATTTATTATTATATATATATATATATAATATATATATATATTAATTAATGATGATATTATGGTTTCACACTCATAACTTAAAGTTTTTTGGTAATCCAATCATCAGAGATGAGAAGTGGCTGAGATGTCAAAAACCAGTCGTGAAATGGTTGAGATGTTAAAAATCAAATTTTTTAGCGTTTATATGAAGCGTTTTTCACGCGATGGGAAATGTAAAGCTAAAAAACCTAATATATTATATATAATATATACTATATATATATATATATATATATATATATTAACCGGTTTGGTTCATATAACATTAAACAAAGAAACCAACAGACAAAACAAAAAAAATAAACGAACGATAGAACCTCAACGTTCTTATTCTGTATTCCAGTGGCCACACCGCTGAGACGTATTTCATAGTGCAGGACTTCTGAGGAAACTTGAAATATTGACGTCAAACAACACAAAACCCATTCTGACGTTAAAAAAAAAACCAAATTGAAAGCAAAATTTAATGATTTTATATCTGCGAAGGTTTTGCTGATTGTCGGTGGGTGTTTCGATGAAGTTACTAATTAGCCAAAGACTAATTAGTCAAATAATTAAAACTAAAAGAACCTGTTTTTTTTGTTTGTAATTACCACGCGCCTTAGTAATCCTCAAAGCTGATTCATCATTTCTCTTGTTTTCTTTTTACACTGATATCAATCTAGATATTTGCGTCAAGATCAATACTTTTGGCTGGCTTTACTCAATGATTGTATTGTCGAGCCACGATTTTGTAGGCTGAACTTTCCTGGATTTTATCAGCTGCGATTTTTGCCTTCAATAAGTACTCGTGTACAAGTCGACCCATGCCCCATATTTCATGAAATCATCAATTTTGTAGAATTGATATTAAAAGCCAATTATTAATAACCTTCATACAATGACTGCTATTTACACAGTAGCATTGCAACCAGCAAAGCCTTCATCAGATGTTGACTCTGGGTTCAGGCACGGTTTCGGAGCCGAAGCATCATTACCACTAACCCAGAACTCCCCAGCAGTACCACATGATACCACCAGACTTTGCAGTATCTTACTTATTTTAGGTATCAACCGAACAGCGAGGGAACCTATCTTCTTTTTGTTAGCGCTAGACAAGGGAGATTATTTTGAGTCTGTGGTGAATCACCACACCTACCACCAGCTCCTCACTTTCCCGCAAAGATAAGTCTGGAAGGAAAAAGAATAGAGGGGGAAAATAAATATTTAAATCAACAGGTCTTTGTTGAGGGGGGGTCAAAAGAAGCAAGTCAAACGCCTTCTCGCAGGCAAAAACACCGACTTCGTCGTCGTCGTCACAATCCTTAGCAGCTAATGTCGCAACACTCGTTACTGCCGTCACCCCACTTCTACTTATATACAGTTTCCCCCTATCACCCGGGCGTCTGCGCTCACATACGGGACTGTAGCGTCTCGACTCCGGTGCCCGCACCAATGAGTCGCCCTTTCGCATTCTGAAGGCCGCGGGTTCGATTCTAGATCGGTCCTACACGCTAGGCAAAGCCTAGCTCGCTTCCTTCGAGAATACGGCAAGCCTTCACGCCCGCCACTCATCTCGTGTTCTCTGTCAATAAGATTACCCAAAGTCTGCTACTCATGCGCTGAGTTGATGAGGGCCGGTATCGAACCCGGAACCTTGCAGAGGGTAAAAACATATTGCCAGGAGAGGTAGGACAGTTTGCCGAAGTGACCTTTTTCTCAACCATTGTGACATGACAGTAACGAGATTATGAGTGTTTGCAGATGAGACAGCGTTCAAAGAAACGGGATTTTTTGCCTCTCGGCATGATTGCGAAAGTGAAGAACCTCGGTTTTATGATTCTATTTTCAACGGCGAAAATCATTACCTCGCATCACACCTGAGCTTACACGACACCGCACTAAATCCCCAAGGTAATTATGACGCAGATATTTTGATGAGA
>CM042142.1:114100461-114107450 GCA_023376005.1 Doryteuthis pealeii
CCAAAACTTTTGGAAAAAGACTGGAAAATCTTGGAAAATCATGAAAAAGAATATGAGATCGTCCAGAATGCTGCACTGCTGCAATCGGCTAGAAATTTACTCAAAAAGGAGTCCTGGCATACCTAAGGAGACTTTGTTGTCACTTCAGACCCCAGTAAAATACCATTAGCTTACGCTGCGTGCTGAAGAACTCTCATTGGAGTGAATAATAATAATATCAAGGACTATTTTAGGACATAATTACTGTTGATATTGTCTAGAAATACTAGAAGAGATCCTGGAGACCTTGAGGAGACTTGCGTTGTCACTCAGACTCCGGAAATACCTCAGCTTAATGCTGATGTTGAATAACTTCAAAAGGAGTTGAAAAAACCTTGTTTAATAGAGCTATATAATAATGTGAAGATAAAAACTATTAAATAAAATAAAAAGAATAATGGAAAATCTTATTATGCATGAGCAACAATATAAGATGATGGTTAAACTATTCTATGGAATGTTTCTTTCGCGTCGAACAATATCCGGCCATCTTTACCCTCCATCCTCCATTAATGCCTAGTGGGGGATTACCGTGTTAAAGTGAGCTTCAATCTGGGGACTTTAACATTTAAGGACAACGAGCATGAGAATATGTCCGGTTCTGATGTGTTTGCATTTGCAGGTACCACTTTACTCTCTTCCACCCCAGTTTTCTTCCGACACCTGCACCACAAACTGGCGCCCAGAATGGATACAATTTTGTTCAAGGTCTGAAGCGTGTTCGAGGAAAAAACTAGTAATATGTATTAATAAATACGAATTTCTGTGCGTTGTTTCTTTACAACCATGCTAACATCAAAAACGGCCTACACCATGTTAAATAGTTAATATGATGACCAAACGTGCATTATATGTACTTACAAATGGCGTTTATCACAGTCTAATTTGATTTTAAAAAATGGCAGGTTTTAGTAAATGACCATCCATGGTTATTCATTTGCAATTTTATTGTTTTTTTTATAATATTAGAAAAAAAACAAAAAACCTTAAACGCCCACACATATACACGCAAAATATAATGTGGTTGGTTGGTTGGGTTTTGGATTTTACGGCATTTCAACCCCTGTTGGTTATTTTTAAATTGAAGACATTTTGTTTTATTGTTCTTGTTGGGTATTCACTTTTTCCAAATTCCAATTTTTTAAACCATTTGAAAACTAATTGTATCAATTTAACCCATAGATGCGGACTCTAACAGTACTGGCCACTCCCCGGTTAGGGTGCGACCTGCTAGTAATGGTAATAAACGGTACTCACATTCCCCAGAGTTCCTTGGGAATTTTGTAACTTCACCATAGATTGCGTTTAACGTCATACCCAGGTACACTAAGATTCCTCAACCACGCCTTCTAGCAAATATATGATAAAAGGGTTCGAGGGTTACCATAAGGGCAATAGGATTGGGACAATCATATAGCGTTCGAAGGCTTGACGGACCAGCCGATGATCGGGAGGAGCCTCTTTTTCAACGCCCCGGACTAGCCCCAGCCGACAAGAGCAGATGAATATATGTTACGGTTTTCATTTTCGCAAGAATAGGAATCACTCTGGTTTTATCGGTTGGCGGGCTATTTTTTATTCATAAATCTAAAAATCTGAAATAATCAGGGTTGGTTTTTTTTTTTCATGAAAACCATTACTATATATATATATATATATATTTATATTATATACTATATATATATATATATTACCAATTACCCAATTCATATACAGTGTGACTTTTTAAACGATCTACCGGTCGTTTATTTTTAAAAAAGCACCCGGGTCGAAAGGGCCCTTAAGGTTCTCCTTTTTTTTCTCTCTCTCTTTCGCCTCTGTTAAGACTGCTGAATCAATAGAAGTATGTTATTTTTTTTAAATTCTCTCTCTCTCTCTCTCTTTCTCTTTCTCTCTCTCTCTTTCTTCTTTCTCTCTCTCTCTCTCTCTCTCTCTACTCTCTCTCTCTCGTATATATATATATATTATATATTATTATATATATATTAATATATAGTAATCGTTTTCATTTTCATTATCACATCAGCTCAGGTTCGATGTAGGGTCTTATTTAAATAGTCTCAAGCCGCAAATCAGTCATTTTTCTTGTTCTCCGCATTTTTTCGGCATTTTTTCTCGCATCTTTCTAAAAGTAAAAAGTTCTTAAGATGATATAAAAACTAGTTATTTAAAATAATAATAGTGAAAATTAATCGTCAAAAAAGCAACAATAATAAGATGGAATTAAAACTAGAATACGATAATATCAGTGAAAATTTCACATCTAAAAAAGCAACAATTTGATAAGATGGAAAATTCATCCTCATCATGTCCGCACAGGTAGCACGGATATCCATGACAATCTCTCGCTAACCTTCCCTTCGTCGGTCATTCATGTGCCCCTGTGAGTTCTTCTGTTGCAGCAACCAGCATCCTTACATAGTTGGGCAAGTGCTGGCGGCCCACACTTAACATGCTGATGTGTTGGCTTCCACGGGGAGAACATCACTTATTGAAGCTCGTCCTTTGCCCTCTCCAAGTCAGTGTCTGCATGCCTAGTCCGTCTTACTCGCGTATGATTCTGTTTGAGATGGCGGACAGGTGGCCATATAGCTGTTTCCTTGTGGGGTGCTGTTCCACGACTGTTCACAAGACTGCACGCAGATTATTCTTGTGCAGGTTCCCAATCTTTAAGCTTATTCCAAGGACGCTTGATTTGGCCGGGGTCCAAGGTGGTGCAGGCCATTACAGCAGTACTGCGCCTGGAAGAATTGTCGCTTTAGCTTGTCATTGAAATTTAGGATTTTCAGTTGAGATAGAAATAAAACTTAGTATTTAAAACAAGAACAAAGGAAATATTTCATCTACAAAGCAACAATAATAAGCATGAAAAATAAAATAATAATTAAGATAATAGTGAAAATACTTTATCTAAAAAGCAACAATAATAAGATATGAAATAAAACTAATAATAAGATAATAGTGAAAAATACTTTATCTAAAAAAAGCAAACAATAAATAAGATGAAATAAACTAATAATTAAGATAAAGTTGAAAATACTTTAATCTAAAAAAGCAACGAATAATAAGATGCAAATTAAACTAATAATAAGATAATAGTGAAAATACCTTTATTCTAAAAAGCAAACAATAATAAGATAAATAAAACTAATTAATAAGATTAATAGTGAAAAGTACTTTATTTCTAAAAAGCAAACAATAATAAGGATTGAAATAAAACTAATATTAATGATAATAGCTGAAAAATACTTTATCTAAAAAAAAGCAACAATTAATAAGATGAAATTAAAACTAATAATAAGATAATAGGAAAATACTTTATCTAAAAAGCAACAATAATAAGAGTGAAATAAAACAATAATAAGATAATAGTGAAAAATACTTTATCTAAAAAGCCAACAATAATAAGATGAAATAAAACTTAATAATAAGATATAGTGAAAATACTTTATCTAAAAAGCAAACAATAAATAAGATGGAATAAACTAGTATTGAAAGAAGAACAGTGAAAAATGTTTATCACCAAAAAGAATACAGTATTTCTCTTTTGTTTAAATTGAAAACAGCATTGAAACTTGACTCTGATTATGAATTTCATGGATTTTATCAATTTTTGGACGGTGGTTAGAGTGGTGGAGGACGACAGTAGATGATTGTGGTTGGTGTTTGATGGTTGTAATGGGGGGAGGGTCGTCGTGCGTTGCGTGGGTGGTGTTTGCAGAAATTTAAACTAAACAAGATCAGATTTATCAATCCTAGAAAAATGAAACTTGACAGAGATGTCTTTTCTTTTCTTTTTTCTTTTCCTGAATGCAACATCATCGATGAATGTAATCATCCAGAAAAGTGTGGAATCTTTTGCTGGATGTCATTTGCTTTTAGCAAAACTGAAGGCTTTGATGAATTTAATCAATCTAATTCTTTGGGGGGCGGGGTTCTTACTTTGTTTTCGGTTAGCTCATTCAGTAGGAGTCCGACTATGAACCACGAGGTTCCGGCGTTCGATACCGACCTCGCCAAATCAAAGCGTTATAAGTAGCCACAGCGATCAGTACATTAAGGGAGAGCTGATGGTTAGGTTAGTTTTGGCGCATCCACTCAGACGCCAAATCCAATCATCCTTGGTCTAACGCTTGTTGAAAAAAGCGGTATACTCTCTAGCTGTCTTGGTTGATATGACTTTACTTACTTATTCAAAATAAAACTAACTGTTAACTATCTATAACATATTATAATGCGTCAGTTGCAATGTGTGTATATGTATGCTGCGGAGGAAACTTCGAAAATAAAACAATAACAACAGAGTAAATATATATAACACATTAAATATAACCAGGGCTTGGTTTTTGAGCAAAAATAATAGAGATTTTATTTATATTCGTGAGATAATTAAAGAATAAATTTAAATGATAACAGGATGGATTTCTTTTCATTTAATATTTTTAGATAGTAGGACATTAATGATTTTCTTATTTCAGAGTAGCTGGATCAATGCAAGTCCTTATTATTTTTTTAGGAATTATAAATGCGGACATCCCACTGATATAATATATATATATATAATTATATTATATATAATATATATATATATTATAATATATATATATAATCTTCCTTACGACATGGAAGTTTTTTTTTAAGATGTCACCAGTTTGCGCAAGCTCAAGTGTGCTGCTTCATATTGATTAGAGTAAACAGAGCAAATTTTCAGTAAATGTATACAAGAGACTCAGATGTTTGCATTATAGGCTATTTCAGGAAAATTAGTAATAAAGAATTCATTTCATTCGCATCTGATGATTTGGGGATGTTAGACACATTTGTCTAAGGCTTCCTGCAAATAGGCTATAACGCAAAAAAACTGCAGTCTTCTGTTATATATTAGATATAAATAATATATATATATATATATAATATATATATATATTATTATATATACGGCATCAACATAACCGTGGTTTCGACGTTTCATGTCTAATCAGTGGTGGCTATGACGCCAGCAATTACTTCAGACCAGGAGTGAAAACCCGATTGACTTTTTGAATTTCAGCCCGGGATTCCTTAACGCTCCGGCCGGCGACAGCTGCCGATTAATGGGAGCGGTGTTTTTTAAAACTGATATCATACATACATCGCGTGTATATTATTTACAATCACCAGGGAGAGCAATCAAAATCTGTAAACAAACAGGACGATCATTGCTTTATTTACGCTTGGCGGTGAAAAGTCAATTACCGTTGCTCGTATGAGCTTCTAACAGGTTTTGGGAGCATATAATAAATTCCTTCCACAGACACCGTGTTCAATGTTTCACCGTACCATCAGTTGTGGCTAGACACGATATTACTTTCACTAATATATATATATATATATATATACTATATATATATATGAGAAAGGGGGTGTGAATGAATCCGACAGAATGAGGTAAAATATAAGGAATGAAAGAAACAAAACTCTACAAAAATGTGTAGTATATTTCGCTGCAGTAATTGATACTCGGCTTCTTCAGCTTTTTGATTTTATTCCGATCATACAATTCAATAAACTGAATTCATTCGATCATTACAATTCAATAAAAAGCTGAAGAAAAAAGCCGAGGTTCAAACTCCAGCGAAATATAACTACACATTTTTGTCTAAGTTTTTTCTTTCATTCCTTTTAACCTCAATATATCATATATATATATATATATATATATTTAAGAAATGGATATAAAGTTTACCTACTTCGAGTCATTCATTCATCTGAATCGTCGGTTACATCCGCTGGAATTAATCGAGTTTTTCGATTTAATATCAGTTGGATAACACATATGTCTGTTGGGAACGGGTCTTATCGTTACAGCATAAAACCCTGTTTCCAGCAAGACATACGTCAGGTTATCAACTGACATTAATCGAAAATCGATTAATTCAAAGCGGATGTAACCCTTGACGATTCAGGTTTGATCTGAAAACTAAGTAGGTTACTTTATATCATTTTCTTAAATAAATTTTGCTCGACATGTTTTGAGCCACTTATGTATTTGTTTTTTTTCACGTCTAACCTTCTGGATTACTGATGCGCTCCAACGATCGTACTCTGTACCACCGATAAGCACTACCTCATACAGTATAGTATATATATATATATATATATATATAATATAACTATATATACTATATACTATACTAGCAAATATATGCCCACCCTCCGACAATGCAGTATTCAAGTTTTAATATAATAAATATTATATTAAATTAGAAAGGCTTAAATAAGAATATACAGATAAAAAGATTTGAAAACAGAAGCGAGTATTATAAAAAATAGATGAACCTGAACTTTACTCTATCCATCACTCTCGTTTTCATTGTTATTTTTTCTATTTAAGGATTTACGTTAAAAGAGGAAGCTAAAGAATAAAATGACAGTTCTTTTTTCTTGTCAATAAGATTCATTGAAGAGCATTTTTGATTATATCATTAAAAAAAACCAAACAGTTAGAAATCAATAATACTAAGCACATATTTAATAAAATCACATTTTTGATATCAATATTGCCAAATTAAGCCTTCCCGTTTACACTGCTAAACCACTATTTTGTTGTATAATATAAATATAATTGGCATGTTTGTCAGTATGTAGAAAACATTGGTTAAACAGTATTAATAATGTTTAAAAAACAATTTTATTAATAATTGAGGTTTTAAATAAAAATTCAATTCATTGGAAAATTTTGTTGATGTCGATAAACTTAATGGCGGGGGAATAATGATTATGAGTAGTTTAATATTAGTTGCGGTTTACAGACTGAAAAGCCCAACCAAATCTCCATTTATAATTTTAAGATTTATATTATTATATATATTATATTATTTATTTATGGGATTGTGTGTGGGTCCCCCAAATCCCAGGGTTTTTGGCGTTTCAAAGAAAAATTCCTTCCCTTTTTTTTTTCCCCCCCTGGA
>CM042142.1:114107550-114180050 GCA_023376005.1 Doryteuthis pealeii
AGAGTAGAGATTACTGACAAATGAAAGAAATGGATTTATAAGGAGAAACGAAACATAACAAAAGATCGTTTCTGAGATAGGAACAACCTTTAACGTCTTGATCTAAAAAAATATGCTATTGAATAAAATACCAAAATAGAAGCTCTGTGGAATATGAATCTGTTGGATGCTAAACAGCAAAGAATGAAACAAAAATAAAATATGAGAAATGCTGGTTTAAGAAAAATATTTTTACCCTAACGTTTCTGTACCTGTTCTTCTATTTCTCCCCCTGTCTCGTCTCTGTCTTCTGCCTCTCGTGTCTCTGTCTCTGTCTCTCTGTCTCTCTCTCTCTCTCTCTAATCTATGCTATCTATATACATACTATTATATATAATATATGATATATATATATATATATATTATTATATTATTTATATTTTGCTTGAAGGCAATTATAAAATGCATGATATCGCATAAAATTCGATAATTGATAGAAAATAAAGCTTGACAGTGAATCCCGGCAACAGGATGGCTCGTCTATGCAGAACATCCGTAACGACTGTTTTCGACTTTATTAAGTTTCTTCAAGCGATGTATATATATATATATATATATAATAATATATATATAATATATTAACGCAAAAGGTAGTGAAAAAGAGAGGAAAGAAGCCGCCGCAGAAAGCGAGCCATAAGGAGAGAACAACGGCATCTCCAGCCAAGCATCACGTTTATTTGCAATCCCTGACCGAGATTGCCATTGAGAAAATTGGTCTGTTCGCAACTCAGTTGGCAGTCGCAGATAAAAGAATAAAGTGGAACACTACGCCATCTGTCTTTAGTAGAATGGAATGAAGAATTGATGGACATTTTTTTTTTCAAGTAATACAAAGTGTGTCAAATGTACAATGCAATTAGCGAAATGCAAACAGACTCATGACTGATTACTCGATTAAAACGCTGTCCATTTTCTAGCGAACAGATACCATTAATACCACAAAACACACTAAAATTAAATCTGGTTTCACTGATTCAAATTGGTAGTAAATATTTCAATAAGTAAAAGATCAAAGCATTTAAAAAAACCAAAAAAATGAAATGAATAAATAAAGATATATTCATTGAAAAAATTGTTTATTGATTTCAGCTTTGCTTTTTTTTTTCCTTTTTTTTTCTTTTTTCTTGCTACGCAAGTTTTTATGGATCATTTAAGAAATAAATTAATCACTTAGTTTCAACTTTTAAACTTCGTGTACAAAAAAATAAGATCGTCCATTTTTTATTTTACGTTTTAAACCCAAATTTCAAAAATTCTCTTTAATAAATAAGTTTCGATTTTTTTATTCTAATTTTATTCCTTATATATATATAATGTTTTTTCCAGCTTAGAAAATATGATATTAGTGGAATGAATTCTACTTAAGGAATGTTCAGTAGTAATAGATCTACAAGACTGGCTTTGTAACCATTACACAACGTACATTCAATTCTATTTTTTTGTTTTTTTTTTGTTTTTTTTCCTCTATCCGCCAGGCTTTGCCCGGGTAGCGCTTCTAGTATATATATACGTCACACAACGATCCCGTTTGCTTATGAATCCGCTGTTATTAGCAATACAAAAATTAGATTCACAAACAGTAGCTGTCCTTGCAACCTTTAAGTGGTTGTATATGTTTGAAAATCGGTAATAGATTTATGTGCTAGGGTTATTTCCTGCTATTAGTTTGTGGTATTAGTTATTCAATGTCATAATATTGCATATTTATTATTCAATGTTATCATTTGCATATTTTAAATTATTCAATGTTATATTTGCATATTCATTATTCAAATGTTATATTTGCATATTTATTATTCATATGTTATATTTTGCATAATTTATTATTCAATGTTATATTTGCATATTTATTATTCAAAATGTCAATATTTGGCATTAGTTTTATTATTCATGTTTATATTTGCATATTTATTATTCATGTCATATTTGCATATTTATTATTCAATGTTATATTTGGCATATTTATTAATGCAATGTCATATTTTCCATCAAACTTTGTGGATCTGCAGGCAGGTTTTGAATGAGTCATTTGAGGGCTCCATTGCAAGGAAGGTTTTGTTTGTTTGTTTTGTTTTACGGCATATCAACCTGCAGTGGGTCATTTAATGCACGATAAAAAGTTTTGAAAATAAATCAAATTCTTAATGATAATACAATTTTTTTTATAAATACATTTTTTTATTTAACCAATAGATGGGTACCCTAACAGGTACTATAACACCGGGTCAGAGTGGACCAGGGAGCAATGTGATGAAGGGGTGGCTCCAACATTCCCAAAGCCGCCAAAACTGGAAAACTCACCTTCAGAATAGAGTTTAACGTCCATTCCCAGGATATGTAGACAGCGCAGCCACCGCCTATCTAGCATCCCATAATGATAAAAAGGGGTTGGGGCTTGCCATAAGGTCATAGGGATGCAAGGAAGGGTTCTGGTGGTGGAGTTATGAGGATTGTGAAGGGACGGCAGATGATAATGTAAAGATTATGCTATTGTTCTAATTTATAAGCCTTTAGGCTTCGGTTTGAATGTTAAAGTGAAAAAACGTCGGTTATTTTTCCTAATAAATTCCAACATAAACAAAAAGGGGAACCACCCTTGACTGATAAATTATTATGTTATTTATTTATTGATCTCAGAAATGAGGCAAGGTTAGGGGTTAGGATTAGAAGTTTAGGTTAGGGTTTAGGGTTAGGGGTTAGGGTTTAGGGTTATGGTTACAGTGGTTTAGGGTTAGAGTTGAAGTTAGTTAATGGGTAAATAAATGACAATAATTCATCCGTCAATAGTAGTTCCCTTTGTATGTTGGACTTATAGGAATACACCGAAGTTCAAAATCCTGGACGTGGTAATTGCATTTCAGCGCTAATACCGCTGGGAAAGGTATGAATCCTACTCTCCCCCCAGCTATGGTAAATAAGTAGGGCAGACTGGGCTCTTTAACCCATGGTTAGGCAACCGGTCTCAAGGAGAAGGAAAAACTCTGAATTCAAACGCTGATGAACTTCCCTTAAGAAATTGGACCTTGTGTCGCATCCTGCTGCTAGCGGAGGGGTTTGGTAAATATATGTAGTAAGGTAGGTTTGATTATAGATAGGCAACTGAGTTAGAAAGATAGAATAGAATAGATAGATAGATAGATATAATGGGGACAAACTGAGATAAAGCCTGGGAAAGGCACTGGGATAGTATAGCTAGGAAGAAGATTAAATAGAACAGGGAACAAGACTGAGATAGATATAAACAGACAGGTTTGGTTTTCTTTATTTTAATGGAGTATATCAATCTTCGTGGGTTCTTTAATATCAAACCATCCTTGGTAGAGAACTAGAGATAGCTAATTTAACCATAGCTGGCTGGAATGAGAGGGTTCATACATTTCTCAAGATTATTATTTCCGAAAGTGAACGTTTATAACGCGAGCTGGAGTTCGAAGCTGCATCAAAGGGAGCAAGAAAAACGTCTATCATCGCTCGCACATTAAGCAGAGTCCATGTCGCGCCCGACCTAAAGACAACGCAATTGAGGAAATATGAATATGCTCGTGGCGGAGGGGTTGGTAAATATTATATAGGAAATAACCAAAAAGTCTCTGTTCAGACAGTGTCCGAATCGTACAACATTTGATTATTTTAGAAATGTATCGTATCAGACATTAACCGACGCACGACACACAATATATAATTATATATATCCTTCTTTAAATGCCGACATCGTGTGCTTGGAATTCGTATGCTGTACATTGCAATATTAGACCATCGTATGGTTTAACTTCTGTTCGTATCTACACCAATTGCGCACAGCATACAGATGAAAAATTCGCCTTGAGAATTCTTTTTTATTTTAATTAGATGACCCACATCACTCGCCGTAGGATCTCCATTATTCAGACAGAAATTGAAACATTCGTCCCTGTAATCTTTTTAATGCACATTTATTCGATTTTTCCAACCAGTCAGAATTGTGGAGAAGACGAAAGATTTTACTGAGGCGGCCATCTTTGTTTTTTAATTCTTCTTTTCTTTATTAATACTTAATAAAGTTAAGAATGTTTTTACTGTTTGCGCATTAAGGATAAATAAAATATTGGTCCAAAAATATTTAACAGAAATTGCTGTGCAGAATAACGCCGAAGGACAATTAAATTTTCTCGTCCACTAGAATATGCGATCAATATGTATATATATATATATATATATATATATATATATATATATATATATATATATTGTTTGTTTGTGTGTGTGTGTGTGTGTGTGTGTACATTTTATATCTATCTATCTATCTATCTATATATATATATATATATTATATATATATATATATAAATGTACACACACACAAACACAAACAAAATTTCAGTTACACACTCTCAACACCTAATAAACAAACAACAAATTCTCATCACACACACACACACATGCACACACATCACACACCATAAGCAAACAACAAATTTTCATTGCACACACACACACACACACACAGCATACAAACAATATATTTTCATTACACCACACACATACAAACAATAAATTATCATTAACCACACTCACACACAAACACACACACACACACACAACACACACACACAATATATATATATTATATATATATATATATACAACTCCCATGAACCCTGCCTCACATATATAAGAGCATTAAAAAAGATAACCCACCTCATAGAGGTTTTTCATGGAACAAATGGACATGCTACTACTAACACACTCGTCTACCCGGATTTTAATAGCATGTCACACCCTCAAAAACACTTCAATTTTTATAGTGCTTCTATAATGCTCTCTTTCAAAAAATCTATAAACAATTTCTTCAAATTCGAAACTAGTTGAGAATAAACCACATATAAGAAATATTCCTGCTTGTCTTATTACTTTTTGTTCCATACTAATATATATATATATATATATAATATATATATATATATATATATATATATATATATATATATATACGATTAAAAAAAAATACTCAAACTACCAACAGAACCAAAACATATATTGGGTCTACGCAGCACCCCATTAAAAAATAGAAATGCACAGCATAGATTGTCATTCAGAAAATGTGAAATATCGAGAGACACCACTCTCACAAAACATATATGGTCTTAAAAGAAATGCGTAAGAAAAGAATCAGAACCGAACTGGAGAATTGTTAAAAAGCACCTTCACTCAATGGTAAAGATCAAACCTTGCATACCGTGCCTGCAAGGAAAAAAATAAAAATAACCGAATTCGGTGACCCTGAGCAGCTATTGAACACTCAGTCAGAACTAAGAAAATAAAGTGCAGACACAAAAATAAGCACAACCTCGCCTTGTGAATTCGGTATTGCATAGGGAAGAATAGACGGTGGTTAAAAAAAACTCACTGCACAGAAATTGGAACAACACACTTCTATATAAAGCAATTATAGAGAAGCAACAGTTATCCTGAAGATTTTTTTATCTACATGAAACTCGAGTCACTGTGGTTGTCGACCATTCGTTGATTTTTTTTAAAAACGAAGTGTTTTGAAAAAATATCGAGATTGAAGATTTATTTACTTAGACAGAATTGAACAATTAATGAAACATTCATATTCTTTAAAATACGAAATAATGCACATGATTGTTTTGTAAGATTCATGTTACTCAACGAATAGCTCTGTACAGGATATTGAGCACTGACAAGATAACTCCAATCTCTCTCTCTCTCTCTCTCTCTCTCTCTCTCTCTCTCTCTCTCTCTATCTCATATATATATATATATATATTATATATATATATGTCTGTGGATGACTTATATATATAGAGAGAAGAAGATGACTTATATATATATACATATAGGGGCGTATCATTATCATTGACGGGTTAATTTCGCATGGATTTGTGCGGTGCGTATCGGTAGCCGAGTGGTAGAGTCTCTGACTCTGCCTGCTGGACTCCCGGTTTTCTATTGGAGGGAATCATTAGTATACATCGCTGATGAGACTTAATAAAGTTGAAACAGGCTGTACGAAGTTCTACGCATCGCATAATTTTTGCTGAGTTCGCTTGTCATGATTATTTTCTATAATTATCGAATTTTATACGATATACGCATTGTAATTGCCTTCAAGCAAAATATAAATAATAATAATATATATTATATAATAATATTTTGTGTGTGTGTGTGTGTGTGTGTCATCCATAGACACAGTGTTTCGTCGTTTTTACGTCTCTTTAGTGTGGCTAGACACAGCAACTACCCTGACCAGAAGCGAAGCCGCGACTGACTTTTTTATCAGCCCAATTCGTTAACCTCTCGGTCCATTTGACATCTGCCGTTAAGGAGTGGTGTATAAACTATTAAATACATACATTTGCTTATATATTTTACGATCACCAGAGAGATCCAGTCTGTAAACAACAGACGATCATACTGGCAGTGAAAGTTAGTTTAAGTCACCCTAGAGAGCTCTCCGGGTTTTGGGGCATATAATAAGTCATCCATATATATATATATATATATATATATAATATATATATATATATGTGTGTGTGTTGTGTGTGTGTGTGTGTGTGTATGTGTGTGTAATATAGTTAAAATAGAAAAAAACAAAAGTTCATAAAACGAGTGATGTTTTATTTCGCCAACGCTGCAGTGTTTCGATCTGTTTCAATAGATCTTCATCATAGACTGACCGACTAAGCAAAAGACTCTCATAGTCTTCTATTTCTCTGTGATAAATTTATTTTTCCTCGAATTAACAAAAGCCCTGATGAAGATCTATTGAAACTGATCGAAACACTGCAGCGTTAGCGAAATAAACATCACTCGTTTTATGAACTTGTGTTTTTTTTTTCAATTTTCATTATATTACATAGTCAGATTTACTTCCATTTTTCTCTTCAAATATATATATATATATATATTTACCAACCCCCTCCGCACGAGCAGGATGCGACACAAGGTCAATTTCTTAAGCGGAGTTTAACAGGTTTGAATTCAGAGTTTTCCTTCTCCTAGACCGGTTGCCTAACCAAGGTTAAAGAGCCCAGTCTGTCCTACTATTTATCCATAGCTGGAGGGAAAGTAGGATTCATACCTTTCCCAAGGGTATTAGCGCTAAGTGAAATGCAATTACCACGTCCAGGATTTGAACTCGGAGCGACGAGTCCATTGCCATGACTTTAACCATTACACCACGCGCTTCCTATATCTCTTCATATATATGTTTGTGTGTGTCGTGGCCCATAAAAGAATCGACACATAGAAAATTTAGTCTCTTGAATCATAAAATCTAGCCCAAGGAAATATATTTGAACTAACTGCGAAAAATGATATCTCGTAGATTGCCTCTATTTTTCACGGATACAAAGTTGCACCTTAATTCCAGCACTTTTGTATGACGTTACTCAAGTTTTCTGAGGTCAATCCTCTTTTGTCTGCATGAATATTATTCTTGAGCTGAAAAAGAAAATCTTAAGCTTATTCAATATACACACTCCTTAAGAGAATAAAAAGAAAGAAGTCGGGCAGACAAAGTTGGCGAAGTGGGTGGCCTTTTGAATTTCTGAATTTCTTAGAATTATTCTCCCACCCAAAATTTCTTTTCGTTGAAATAAAAACAACAACCTTTCAGCTAAATAGTAAAATTGTATTATTTCAATTTATTCTTTTTCACATTGTAACTTGAAATTTTCAATTCGGTTAGGTTACTTATAGTATCTGAAAAATAATATGAAATTTGAATTTAAAAAAAAAGAAAGTTATGAATTAAAAAGTATTTCTGTATTTTGTAGGCCTATATATATATATATATATATATATATATATATATATATATATGTGTGTGTGTGTGTGGGTGTGTGTGTGTGTGTATATATATATATGTATATATATATATATATAAGTATAGATAAAAGGATATGGAAACACACAATGCTGTTAAAATGAAAATATTATAACGCTGACTTAACCTAGTAATACTTATACCAACCAAAATATTGAGACTAACCCAATATGTTTTACTGGTAAGTCATTCCCTTTACACACACACACACACACACACACACACACACATACACATATATATATATATATATATATATATATATATATATATATAAATAGTTGAAAAAAATATTTATTTTCTGAAAAAATCCGTTACATGCTGACCATGAACGGGTTAAAACTCTTCCTGTTTGAAAAAGAGAATGTGTCTATTTTGAATTTTAAATATGTCTTCTTCTTTCAAAAACTGTTACACTAACAATATACAATTATGTCGTTGGCCGTGAAACGCGTAGCGGATGTGCTAATGATGAAAAGATCGCATGACTTGCACGCTTTTGGGAACATCAATGTTTTTCGTTTTGAATCTAAATTATTTTCTGCTTCTCTCTCGATGAGTCCGGATTAAAAACAAGCTCCGAAGATGATTTTTATAAATCGAAATATTGTTCAATATTAGCTATGAATATGATATAAAATATTTTCATTTCAATAGCATTGTGTGTTTTCATATCCTTTTATCTATACTTATACCGTCGGATTCATTTCCTTACTCTTAAATTATATATATATATACCCTTTGTTTAAAGGAGTGGATTCATGCCTTTTCCAAGAGCAATAGTGCAAAGTTAACGTTATATATTCCGATTGGAATTTAAACTTGGTTTACCGATTCCTTCATCTGGACTGATAACTTTTTGGTCAGTATTATCTGCATTATTCGGACTACTGTCCCCATCTTCGTTGTTATTTGTACAACGTTTCGGCCGATATGTCCTCCGGCCTTCTTCAGGTATTTCTTATCGGACTCGGGAACCTTCTCGGACTCGGGAACCTTCTTTTCGGACTCGGGGACTTTCTTGTCGAACTCGGGAACTTTCTTGTCGCAATCGGGAGCCATCACGGAACTTCGAACCTAACCCTTTATTCAGTCCTCGGGGGTATCCTGTTCTCATTCCGCTAACCATAACTGGGGTAGGAGTTGTGTTAATTATTTTTTACTAATCCTCAAGCCTCATCTCAAACATTCAGAGAAATAACTTTTTGGTCAATCATATCCCCCATCAACCACCGGGGTGCTGCATTGATATACCATAAAATATGAAAGAAAAAATTATTTCCGTGTGCTCAAGCTTCTTCAAAGAGCTGAATATTGAATTTGACGCCTATGTGCTGGCGACGCAATAACAGCTGGTTCTAGAAACGCAGATCTGTTTGAGTCGATACGTCTCATCAAAATATCTGCGTCATAATTACCTTGGGGATTTAGTGCGGTGTCGTGTAAGCTCAGGTGTGATGCGAGGTAATGATTTTCGCCGTTGAAAATAGAATCATAAAACCGAGGTTCTTCACTTTCGCAATCATGCCGAGCGGCAAAAAATCCCGTTTCTTGAACGCTGTCTCATCTGCAAAACACTTATAATCTCGTTACTGTCATGTCACAGTGTTTGAGTAAAAGGTCACTTCGGCAAACTGTCCTACCTGTCCTGGCAATATGTTTTTTACCCTCTACAAGGTTCCGGGCTCGATACCGGCCCTCATCAACTCAGCGCATGAGTAGCAGATTTTGGGTAATCTTATTGACAGAGAACACGAGGTGAGTGGCGGGCGTGAAGGCTTGTCGTATTCTCGAAGGAAGCGGGCTAGGCTTTGCCTAGCGTGTAGGACCGATCTAGAATCGAACCCGCGGCCTTCAGAATGCGAAAGGGCGACACATTGGTGCGGGCACCGGAGTCGAGATGCTACAGTCCCGTATGTGAGCGCAGACGCCCGGGTGATAGGGGGAAACTGTGTATAAGTAGAAGTGGGTTGAAGGCAGAAATGAGTGTTGCGACATTAGCTGCTAAGGATTGTATCGACGACGACGAAGTCGGTGTTTTTGCCTGCGAGAAGGCGTTTGACTAACTTCTTTTCGGCCCCCCCCCTCAACAAAGACCTGTTGATTTAAATATTCATTTTTTCCCCCTCTATTCTTTTTCCGTCCAGACTTATTTTTGCGGGAAAGTGGGAGCTGACGGTAGGTGTGATGATTCACTCCAGACTCAAAATAATCTTTTGTCTAGCGCTAGCAAAAAGGACATATGCTGCCTCGCTGTTCGGTTGATACCTAAAATAAGTAAGATACTGCTGGGGCGCTCTGGGTTAGTGGTAATGATGCTTCGGCCCCGAAACCATGCCTGAACCCAGAGTCAACATCTGATGAAGGCTTTGCTGGTTGCAATGCTACTGTGTAAATAGCAGTCATTGTATGAAGGTTATTAATAATTGGCTTTTAATATCAATTCTACAAAATTGATGATTTCATGAAATATGGGGCATGGGTCGACTTGTACACGAGTACTTATTGAAGGCAAAGTCGCAGCTGATAAAATCCAGGAAAGTTCAGCCTACAAAAATCGTGGCTCGACAATACAATCATTGAGTAAAGCCAGCCAAAAGTATTGATCTTGACGCAAATATCTAGATTGATATCAGTGTAAAAAGAAAACAAGAGAAATGATGAATCAGCTTTGAGGATTACTAAGGCGCGTGGTAATTACAACAAAAAAAAACAGGTTCTTTAGTTTAATTATTTGACTAATTAGTCTTTGGCTAATTAGTAACTTCATCGAAACACCCACCGACAATCAGCAAAACTTCGCAGATATAAAACTCATTAAATTTTGCTTTCAATTTGTTTGTTTTTTAACGTCAGAATGGGTTTTTGTGTTGTTTGACGTCAATATTTCATGTTTCCCCAAAGAAGTCTGCACTATGAAATACGTCTCAGCGGTGTGGCCACGGGAATACAGAATAAGAACGTTGAGGTTCTATCGTTCGTTTATTTGGTTTTGTCTGTTGGTTTCTTTGTTTAATGTTATGTGAACCAAACCGGTTAAATATATATATATTATATATATATATATATATATATATATATATATATATATATATATATATATATTAGCTTTTTTAGCTTTACATTTCCCATCGCGTGAAAAAATGCTTCATATAAACGCTAAAAAATTTGATTTTTAACATCTCAACCATTTCACGACTGGTTTTTGACATCTCAGCCACTTCTCATCTGATGATTGGATTACCAAGAAACTTTAAGTTATGAGTGTGAAACCATAATATCATCATTAATTGTATATTATAATATATTGTGAATATAGAGCATTAATAGTCGTAGAAGAAGTTATCTCCGGACGGCAGTTTCGGTGTTACTCTAACACCTTCATCAGGAAGAATTAAAGAAATATCAGTCTAGCTATATAAAGTAACCGAAAATATCCACTCAATCCCCCTGATGAAGGTGTTAGAAACCGCGGTCGGGAAATAACTTCTACGACTATATATATATATATATATATATATATATATATAAAGTCGGCGGGGCGGCCTAAAGTCAGTATCAGCCAGTCAGCGAGGGAGTCTATCCCCTTTTCAATAGCGCTAGATCAAGGAGATTGTTTTAGCATCTGAGGTGGATCGCCACACCAACCATCAGCTCCTTACTTTACCGCACAGATCCCTGTGCTACACATACGCTGAGTTGGCGGGGACCGGTATCGAACTAGGAACCTTGTGGTTTCTAGCCGAACGCTCTACTGACTGAGCTAACCCGTGTATCTATATTTAGTGATATCCAGGTGGTGCAGGTGTTTTGCTTCATACTGGGAATATTTGTGCGTACCGCGAATAAACAGTTTCACGGCCTTTCTTAAATTCTTGTTACGTCATGAAGAGTTTTGCGGAATACAAGGCGTAAACTGGAATTTTGCTGAAAGGCCGTGAAAGCTGTTTATCGCGGTACGCACAAATATTCCCAGTATGAAGAAAACACCTGCACCACCTGGATATCACTAAATATAGATACACGGGTTAGCTCAGTCAGTAGAGCGTTCGGCTAGAAACCACAAGGTTCCTAGTTCGATACCGGTCCCCGCCACTCAGCGTATGTGTAGCACAGGGATCTGTGCGGTAAAGTAAAGGAGCCTGATGGTTGGTGTGGCGATCCACCTCAGATGCTAAAACAATCTCCTTGATCTAGCGCTATTGAAAAGGATAGACTCCCTCGCTGACTGGCTGATAACTGACTTTAGGGCCGCCCCGCCGACTTTATATATATATATATATATATATATATATATATAGTCGTAGAAGTTATTTCCCGACGCGGTTTCTAACACCTTCATCAGGGGATTGAGTGATATTTTCGGTTACTTTATATAGCTAGACTGATATTTCTTTAATTCTCCTGATGAAGGTGTTAGAGTAACACCGAAACTGCCGTCCGGAGATAACTTCTCTACGACTATTAATGCTCTATATTCACAATATTTAATAAATATACAATTAATGATGATATTATGGTTTCACACTCATAACTTAAAGTTTCTTGGTAATCCAATCATCAGATGAGAAGTGGCTGAGATGTCAAAAACCAGTCGTGAAATGGTTGAGATGTTAAAAATCAAATTTTTAGCGTTTATATGAAGCATTTTTCACGCGATGGGAAATGTAAAGCTAAAAAAGCTAATATATATATATATATATATATATATATATATATATATATATATATATATATTTATATATATTATTAACCGGTTTGGTTCACATAACATTAAACAAAGAAACCAACAGACAAACCAAATAAACGAACGATAGAACCTCAACGTTCTTATTCTGTATTCCCGTGGCCACACCGCTGAGACGTATTTCATAGTGCAGACTTCTTTGGGGAAACATGAAAATATTGACGTCAAACAACACAAAAACCCATTCTGACGTTAAAAAACAAACAAATTGAAAGCAAAATTTAATGAGTTTTATATCTGCGAAGTTTTGCTGATTGTCGGTGGGTGTTTCGATGAAGTTACTAATTAGCCAAAGACTAATTAGTCAAATAATTAAACTAAAAGAACCTGTTTTTTTTGTTGTAATTACCACGCGCCTTAGTAATCTCAAAGCTGATTCATCATTTCTCTTGTTTTCTTTTTTACACTGATATCAATCTAGATATTTGCGTCAAGATCAATACTTTTGGCTGGCTTTACTCAATGATTGTATTGTCGAGCCACGATTTTTGTAGGCTGAACTTTCCTGGATTTTATCAGCTGCGACTTTGCCTTCAATAAGTACTCGTGTACAAGTCGACCCATGCCCCATATTTCATGAAATCATCAATTTTTAGAATTGATATTAAAAGCCAATTATTAATAACCTTCATACAATGACTGCTATTTACACAGTAGCATTGCAACCAGCAACCTTCATCAGATGTTGACTCTGGGTTCAGGCATGGTTTCGGGGCCGAAGCATCATTACCACTAACCCAGAGCCCAGCAGTATCTTACTTATTTTAGGTATCACCGAACAGCGAGGCAGCATATGTCCTTTTGCTAGCGCTAGACAAAGATTATTTTGAGTCTGGAGTGAATCATCACACCTACCGTCAGCTCCCCACTTTCCCGCAAAAATAAGTCTGGACGGAAAAAGAATAGAGGGGAAAAAAATGAATATTTAAATCAACAGGTCTTTGTTGAGGGGGGGGGCCGAAAAGAAGTTAGTCAAACGCCTTCTCGCAGGCAAAAACACCGACTTCGTCGTCGTCGATACAATCCTTAGCAGCTAATGTCGCAACACTCATTTCTGCCTTCAACCCACTTCTACTTATACACAGTTTCCCCTATCACCCGGGCGTCTGCGCTCACATACGGGACTGTAGCATCTCGACTCCGGTGCCCGCACCAATGTGTCGCCCTTTCGCATTCTGAAGGCCGCGGGTTTCGATTCTAGATCGGTCCTACACGCTAGGCAAAGCCTAGCCCGCTTCCTTCGAGAATACGACAAGCCTTCACGCCCGCCACTCACCTCGTGTTCTCTGTCAATAAGATTACCCAAAATCTGCTACTCATGCGCTGAGTTGATGAGGGCCGGTATCGAGCCCGGAACCTTGTAGAGGGTAAAAACATATTGCCAGGACAGGTAGGACAGTTTGCCGAAGTGACCTTTTACTCAAACACTGTGACATGACAGTAACGAGATTATAAGTGTTTGCAGATGAGACAGCGTTCAAGAAACGGGATTTTTTGCCGCTCGGCATGATTGCGAAAGTGAAGAACCTCGGTTTTATGATTCTATTTTCAACGGCGAAAATCATTACCTCGCATCACACCTGAGCTTACACGACACCGCCACTAAATCCCCAAGGTAATTATGACGCAGATATTTGATGAGACGTATCGACTCAAACAGATCTGCGTTTCTAGAACCAGCTGTTATTGCGTCGCCAGCACATAGGCGTCAAATTCAATATTCAGCTCTTTGAAGAAGCTTGAGCACACGGAAATAATTTTTCTTCATATTTTATGGTATATCAATGCAGCACCCCGGTGGTTGATGGGGATATGATTGACCAAAAAGTTATTTCTCTGAATGTTTGAGATGAGGCTTGAGGATTAGTAAAAAATAATTAACACAACTCCTACCCCAGTTATGGTTAGCGGAATGAGAACAGGATACCCCGAGGACTGAATAAAGGGTTAGGTTCGAAGTTCCGTGATGGCTCCCGATTGCGACAAGAAAGTTCCCGAGTTCGACAAGAAAGTCCCCGAGTCCGAAAAGAAGGTTCCCGAGTCCGAGAAGGTTCCCGAGTCCGATAAGAACCTGAAGAAGGCCGGAGGACATATCGGCCGAAACGTTGTACAAATAACAACGAAGATGGGGACAGTAGTCCGAATAATGCAGATAATACTGACCAAAAAGTTATCAGTCCAGATGAAGGAATCGGTAAACCAAGTTTAAATTCCAATCGGAATATATAACGTTAACTTTGCACTATTGCTCTTGGAAAAGGCATGAATCCACTCCTTTAAACAAAGGGTATATATATATATAATTTAGAAGTAAGGAAATGAATCCGACGGTATAAGTATAGATAAAAGGATATGAAAACACACAATGCTATTGAAATGAAATATTTTATATCATATTCATAGCTAATATTGAACAATATTTCGATTTTATAAAAATCATCTTCGGAGCTTGTTTTTTAATCCGGACTCATCGAGAGAGAAGCAGAAAATAATTTAGATTCAAAACGAAAAACATTGATGTTCCCAAAAGCGTGCAAGTCATGCGATCTTTTCATCATTAGCACATCCGCTACGCGTTTCACGGCCAACGACATAATTGTATATTGTTAGTGTAACAGTTTTTGAAAGAAGAAGACATATTTAAAATTCAAAATAGACACATTCTCTTTTTCAAACAGGAAGAGTTTTAACCCGTTCATGGTCAGCATGTAACGGATTTTTTCAGAAAATAAATATTTTTTCAACTATTTATATATATATATATATATATATATATATATATATATATATGTGTATGTGTGTGTGTGTGTGTGTGTGTGTGTGTGTAAAGGGAATGACTTACCAGTAAAACATATTGGGTTAGTCTCAATATTTGGTTGGTATAAGTATTACTAGGTTAAGTCAGCGTATAAATATTTTCATTTTAACAGCATTGTGTGTTTCCATATCCTTTTATCTATACTTATATATATATATATATACATATATATATATACACACACACACACACCCACACACACACACACATATATATATATATATATATATATATATATATATATATATAGGCCTACAAAATACAGAAATACTTTTTAATTCATAACTTTCTTTTTTTTTAAATTCAAATTTCATATTATTTTTCAGATACTATAAGTAACCTAACCGAATTGAAAATTTCAAGTTACAATGTGAAAAGAATAAATTGAAATAATACAATTTTACTATTTAGCTGAAAGGTTGTTGTTTTATTTCAACGAAAAGAAATTTTGGGTGGAGAGATAATTCTAAGAAATTCAGAAATTCAAAAGGCCACCACTTCGCCAACTTTGTCTGCCCGACTTCTTTCTTTTTATTCTCTTAAGGAGTGTGTATATTTGAATAAGCTTAAGATTTTCTTTTTCAGCTCAAGAATAATATTCATGCAGACAAAAGAGGATTGACCTCAGAAAACTTGAGTAACGTCATACAAAAGTGCTGGAATTAAGGTGCAACTTTGTATCCGTGAAAAATAGAGGCAATCTACGAGATATCATTTTTCGCAGTTAGTTCAAATATATTTCCTTGGGCTAGATTTTATGATTCAAGAGACTAAATTTTCTATGTGTCGATTCTTTTATGGGCCACGACACACACAAACATATATATGAAGAGATATAGGAAGCGCGTGGTGTAATGGTTAAAGTCATGGGCAATGGACTCGTCGCTCCGAGTTCAAATCCTGGACGTGGTAATTGCATTTCACTTAGCGCTAATACCCTTGGGAAAGGTATGAATCCTACTTTTCCCTCCAGCTATGGATAAATAGTAGGACAGACTGGGCTCTTTAACCTTGGTTAGGCAACCGGTCTAGGAGAAGAAAACTCTGAATTCAAACCTGTTAAACTCCGCTTAAGAAATTGACCTTGTGTCGCATCCTGCTCGTGCGGAGGGGTTAAATATATATATATATATATATATTTGAAGAGAAAAATGGAAGTAAATCTGACTATGTAATATAATGAAAAATTGAAAAAAAAACACAAGTTCATAAAACGAGTGATGTTTATTTCGCTAACGCTGCAGTGTTTCGATCAGTTTCAATAGATCTTCATCAGGGCTTTTGTTAATTCGAGGAAAAATAAATTTATCACAGAGAATAAGAAGACTATGAGAGTCTTTTGCTTAGTCGGTCAGTCTATGATGAAGATCTATTGAAACAGATCGAAACACTGCAGCGTTGGCGAAATAAACATCACTCGTTTTATGAACTTTTGTTTTTTCTATTTTTAACTATATTACACACACATACACACACACACACACACACACACACACACATATATATATATATATATATATATATATATATATATATATATATGGATGACTTATTATATGCCCCAAAACCCGGTAGAGCTCTCTAGGGTGACTTAAACTAACTTTCACTGCCAGTATGATCGTCTGTTGTTTACAGACTGGATCTCTCTGGTGATCGTAAAATATATAAGCAAATGTATGTATTTAATAGTTTATACACCACTCCTTAACGGCAGATGTCAAATGGCCGAGAGGTTAACGAATTGGGCTGATAAAAAGTCAGTCGGGCTTCGCTTCTGGTCAGGGGTAGTTGCTGTGTCTAGCCACACTAAAGAGACGTAAAACGACGAAACACTGTGTCTATGGATGACACACACACACACACACACACAAATATATATATATATATATTATTATTATTTATATTTTGCTTGAAGGCAATTACAATGCGTATATATCGTATAAAAATTCGATAATTATAGAAAATAATCATGACAAGCGAACTCAGCAAACAATTATGCGATGCGTAGAACTTCGTACAGCCTGTTTCAACTTTATTAAGTCATCAGCGATGTATACTAATGATTCCCTCCAATAGAAAACCGGGAGTCCAGCAGGCAGAGTCAGAGACTCTAACCACTCGGCTACCGATACGCACCGCACAATCCATGCGAAATTAACCCGTCAATGATAATGATACGCCCTATATGTATATATATATAGTCATCTCTCTCTATATATATAAGTCATCCACAGACATATATATATATATATATTATATATATATATATATAGATAGAGAGAGAGAGAGAGAGAGAGAGAGAGAGAGAGAGAGAGAGATTGGAGTTATCTTGTCAGTGCTCAATATCCCTGTACAGAGCTATTCGTTGAGTAACATGAATCTTACAAAACAATCATGTGCATTATTTCGTATTTTAAAGAATATGAATGTTTCATTAATTGTTCAATTCTGTCTAAGTAAATAAATCTTCAATCTCGATATTTTTTCAAAACACTTCGTATTTTTAAAAAAATCAACGAATGGTCGACAACCACAGTGACTCGAGTTTCATGTAGATAAAAAAATCTTCAGGATAACTGTTGCTTCTCTATAATTGCTTTATATAGAAGTGTGTTGTTCCCAATTTCTGTGCAGTGAGTTTTTTTTAACCACCCGTCTATTCTTCCCTATGCAATACCCGAATTCACAAGGCCGAGGTTGTGCTTATTTTTGTGTCTGCACTTATTTTCTTAGTTCTGACTGAGTGTTCAATAGCTGCTCAGGGTCACCGAATTCGGTTATTTTTATTTTTTTCCTTGCAGGCACGGTATGCAAGGTTGATCTTTACCATTGAGTGAAGGTGCTTTTTTAACAATTCTCCAGTTCGGTTCTGATTCTTTCTTACGCATTTCTTTTAAAGACCATATATGTTTTGTGAGAGTGGTGGTCTCTCGATATTTCACATTTCTGAATGACAATCTATGCTGTGCATTTCTATTTTTAATGGGGTGCTGCGTAGACCCAATATATGTTTTGGTTCTGTTGGTAGTTGAGTATTTTTTTAATCGTATATATATATATATATATATATATATATATATATATATATATATATATATATATATATATATAGTATGAACAAAAAGTAATAAGACAAGCAGGAATATTTCTTATATGTGGTTTATTCTCAACTAGTTTCGAATTTGAAGAAATTGTTTATAGATTTTTGAAAGAGAGCATTATAGAAGCACTATAAAAATTGAAGTGTTTTTGAGGGTGTGACATGCTATTAAAATCCGGGTAGACGAGTGTGTTAGTAGTAGCATGTCCATTTGTTCCATGAAAAACCTCTATGAGGTGGGTTATCTTTTTAATGCTCTTATATATGTGAGGCAGGGTTCATGGGAGTTTATTATATATATATATATATATATTATATATATGTGTGTGTGTGTGTGTGTGTGTGTGTGTGTTTGTGTGTGAGTGTGTGTAATGATAATTTATTGTTTGTATGTTGTGTGTGTAATGAAAATATATTGTTTGTATGTGTGTTGTGGTGTGTTGTGTGCAATGAAAATTTGTTGTTTGCTTATGTGTGAGTGTGTGTGTGTGTGTGTGTGTGTGATGAGAATTTGTTGTTTGTTTATAGGTGTGAGTGTGTAATGAAATTTTGTTTGTGTTTGTGTGTGTGTACATTTATATAATATATATATATATATATATATATATATATAGAATAGATAGATAGATAGATATAAATGTACACACACACACACACACACACACAAACAAACAATATTATATATAATATATATATATATATATATATATATATATATATATATATACATATTGATCGCATATTCTAGTGGACGAGAAAATTTAATTGTCCTTCGGCGTTATCTGCACAGCAATTTCTGTTAAATATTTTTGGACCAATATTTTATTTATCCTTAATGCGCAAACAGTAAACATTCTTAACTTTATTAAGTATTAAATAAAGAAAAGAAGAATTAAAAAAACAAAGATGGCCGCCTCAGTAAATCTTTCGTCTTCTCCACAATTCTGACTGGTTGGAAAAATTCGAATAAAATGTGCATTAAAAAGATTACAGGGACGAATGTTTCCAATTCTGTCTGAATAATGGAGATCCTACGGCGAGTGATGTGGGTCATCTAATTAAAATAAAAGAATTCTCAAGGCGAATTTTTCATCTGTATGCTGTGCGCAATTGGTGGTAGATACGAACAGAAGTTACAACCATACGATGTCTATATTGCAATGTACAGCCATACGAATTCCAAGCACACGATGTCGGCATTTAAAGAAGGATATATATAATTATATATTGTGTGTCGTGCGTCGGTTAATGTCTGAGACGATACATTCTAAAATAATCAAATGTTGTACGATTCGGACACTGTCTGAACAGAGACTTTTTGGTTATTTCCTATATATATTTACCAACCCCTCCGCACGAGCATATTCATATTCCTCAATTGCGTTGTCTTTAGGTCGGGCGCGACATGACTCTGCTTAATGTGCGAGGATGATAGACGTTTCTTGCTCCCTTTGATGCAGCTTCGAACTCCAGTCGCGTTATAACGTTCACTTTCGAAATAATAATCTTGAGAAATGTATGAACCCTCTCATTCCAGCCAGCTATGGGTTAAATAGTATCTCTACTGTTCTTCTACAAGGATGGCTTTGATATTAAAGAACCCACGAAGATTGATATACCATAAAATAAAGAAACCAAACCTGTCTGTTTATATCTATCTCAGTCTGTCCCTGTTCTATTTATCTCTTCCTAGCTATCTATCCCAGTGCCTTCCAGGCTATCTCAGTTTGTCCCCATTTATCTATCTATCTATCTATCTATCTATCTTTCTAACTCAGTTTGTCCCTATCTATAATCAAACCTACCTTACTACATATATTTACCAACCCCTCCGCACGAGCAGGATGCGACACAAGGTCAATTTCTTAAGCGGAGTTCATCAGGTTTGAATTCAGAGTTTTCCTTCTCCTAGACCGGTTGCCTAACCATGGTTAAAGAGCCCAGTCTGCCCTACTATTTACCCATAGCTGGGGGGAGAGTAGGATTCATACCTTTCCCATGGGTATTAGCGCTGAAATGCAATTACCACGTCCAGGATTTGAACTCGGTTATTTCCTATAAGTCCAACATAAACAAAGGGGAACTACTATTGACGGATGAATTATTTATTTATTTACCCATTAAACTAACCTTAACTCTAACCCTAAACCCTAACCATAACCCTAAACCCTAACCCTAACCCTAACCCTAACCTTAAACTCTAATCCTAACCCTAACCTTGCCTTCTATTTCTGAGATCAATAAATAAATAAATAAATAATTTATCAGTCAAGGGTGGTTCCCTTTTGTTTATGTTGGATTTATAGGAAATAACCGACGTTTTTTTCACTTAACATTCAAACGAGCCTAAAAGTGCTTATAATAGCAATAGCATAATCTTTACATATCATTGCCGTCCCTCACAATCCCATAACTCCACCACCAGAACCCTTCCTTGCATCCCTATTGACCTTATGGCAAGCCCCAACCCCTTTTTATCATATGGGTGCTAGAAGGCGGTGGCTGCGGGTCTACATATCCTGGGAATGACGTTAAACTCTATCTGAAGGTGAGTTTCCAGTTTTGGGGGTTTGGGGAATGTGGAGCACCCCTTCATCACCATTGCTCCCTGGTCCACTCTGACCCGGTGTTATAGTACCTGTTAGGGTCCCATCTATGGGTTAAATAGAAAAATGTATTTATAAAAAAATTGTATTATCCATTAAGAATTGATTTATTTCAAAACTTTATCGGCATTAAATGACCCACTGAGGTTGATATGCCGTAAAACAAAACAAACAAACAAACCTTCCTTGCATGAGCCCTCAAATGACTCATCAAACCTGCTGCAGATCCACAAAGTTTGATGAAAATATGACATTGATTAATAAATATGCAAATATAACATTGAATAATAAATATGCAAATATGACATTGAATAATAAATATGCAAATATAACATTGAATAATAAATATGCAAATATGACATTGAATAATAAATATGCAAATATAACATTGAATAATAAATATGCAAATATAACATTGAATAATAAATATGCAAATATAACATTGAATAATGAATATGCAAATATAACATTGAATAATAAATATGCAAATATAACATTGAATAATAAATATGCAAATATGACATTGAATAATAATACCACAAACTAATAGCAGGAAATAATAGAATAAATCTATACGATTTTCAAACATATACAACACTTAAAGCGTTGAGACAGCTACTGTTTGAATCTAATTTTTGTATTGCTAATAACAGCGGATTCATAAGCAAACGGGCGTTGTGTGACGTATATATATACTAGAAGCGGCTACCCGGCAAAGCCTGGGTAGAGGAAAAAAACAAAATAAAAAACAAAAAAATTAGATATTGAAATGTACGTGGTGTAATGGTTATCAAGCCAGTCTTGTAGATCTATTACTACTGAACATCCTTAAGTAGAATTCATTCCACTAATATCATATTTCTAAGTGAAAAAACATTATATATATATAAGGAATAAAATTAGAATAAAAAAATCGAAACTTATTTTATTAAAGAGAATTTTGAATTTGTTTAAAACGTAAATAAAAAATGACGATTTATTTTTTTGTACACGAAGTTTAAAAGTGAAACTAAGTGATTAATTTTATTCTTAAATGATCCATAAAAACTGCGTAGCAAGAAAAAAAGAAAAAAAAAGGAAAAAAAAAAGAAGCTGAATCAATAAACAATTTTTCAATGAAATTATATTTTATTTATTCATTTATTTTTTTGTTTTTTAAATGCTTTGATTTCTTTTACTTATGAAATATTTACTACCAATTTGAATCAGTGAAAACACAGATTTAATTTAGTGTGTTTTGTGGTATTAATGGCTATCGTCGTAGAAAATGGACAGCGTTAATCGAGATCAGTTCATGAGTCTGTTTGCATTTCGCTAATGCATTGTACATTTTGACACACTTTGTATACTGAAAAAAAAAAATGTTCCATCAATTCTTCATTTCCATCTACTAAAGACGATGGCGTAGTGTTCACTTTATTCTTTTATCTGCGACTGCAACTGAGTTGCTGAACAGACCAATTTTTCAATGGCAATCTCTGGTGCAGGGATTGCAAATAAACGGTGATGCTTGCTGGAGATGCTGTTGTCTCTCCTTTATGGCTCGCTTTTCTGCGGCGGCTTCTTTCCTCTCTTTTTCACTCCTTTGCGTTATATATATATATATATATATATATATATATATATATATATACATCGCTGAAGAAACTTAATAAAGTCGAAACAGTCTGTACGGTGTTCTGCATAGCGAGCCATCCTTTGCCGGGATTCACTTGTCAAGTTTATTTTCTATAATTATCGAATTTTATGCGATACATGCATTTATAATTGCCTTCAAGCAAAATATAAATAATATATATATATATATATATATATATATATATATATATATATATATGTATGTATATAGATAGATAGATAGAGAGAGAGAGAGAGAGACAGAGAGACAGAGACAGAGACAGAGAGGCAGAGACAGAGACAGAGACAGGGGGAGAAATAGAAGAACAGGTACAGAAACGTTGGTAAAAATATTTTTCTTAAACCACATTCTCATATTTTTTTTTGTTTCATTTTTGCTGTAGCATCCAACAATTCATTTCCACAGAGCTTCTTTTTTTGTTTTTTATTCAATAGATTATTTTTTAGATCAAGACGTTAAAGGTTGTTCCTGATCTCAGAACGATTCTTTTGTTTGTTTTCGGTTTCTCCTTATAAATCCATTTTTCATTTGTCAGTGATTCTCTCGGGTAAGAATAGCTTCTTTGTATGCGTTGGACAAGAATGACAAATAGTTTAAATACTTTCTGATGTCCATTTTTGTAACTTCACGTGGAGCCAATTTCTTGATCTCCCCCCCCCTCAATATTTTCTGGGTCTCATAAACAGCCTATGATAGTTGATTGATGGCCCGGATTATGAAAAGCTTTGTAAAATTTCTGTTGGTTGTTTCACGGCATTGTAATAAGTAATTGAGAGTTACCTCCCATATTTTATGATTACCTCCCCTTTGGAGAACTCTCCGGTGATTACTCGAGTATATAAGCTCTCAGTAAGTGTACCAGTTATTCTAAGTTGAATAAAACTTTCCCAAGCCTATCTGTGTTATCGTTTGTCATTATATCAACCCTTTTTTCAAGTCATTTTGATATGTGGTTACTTACAAAACCTGCTGTTGCTTAAATAGTAACCTATCTAAGTACTGAACAGATCAGGGACTGCTTAATTTTGTTGATCAAGCGGGAACTGATGCTTTCAACGCAACGTGACCCTAAGAAATCCTGCACAATGTGCAAATATATATGAAGTTGAGATCTTTTCTCCATACATTTTCTTTTATTTATTCTATATATGGATTCGCACCAAATTCGAGAAAATGTTTCAATATTACCCTGTCTTGGGACATATTTAATTCTTAGCTTCATTTTTAGGGGTAAAAAGGAAAATAAATTAAACGAATACAGTTTTTATAACTGTAGCTCAACAAGCAATTAAGAACAGAATTTAATTTTTGTTATGTGCAAAGAAAAATTATTTTAGAAAAATAAAAATATGTCTCAAAATACTCAGGAGCTTAGGTTTACGTTTTTATATTTAATAATTAATTTAATAATAATAATAATAATAATAATAATAATAATAAATTAAAAAAAACGCATAAAATTCTCTGGGACTTAGAGATAAAAATGGATCACATTATTCCAGCAATAAGACCAGACCTAGTGTTGATTAACAAAAAAGAAAGAACTTGTCAACTGGTGGATTTTGCACTTTCCAGCAGATCACAGGGTGAAGATGAAGGAAAACGAAAAGATGGACAAATACCTGGACCTTGCCAGAAAACTGAAAAGGCTATGAAATGTGAAAGTCAAAGTGATACCAATTGTATTGGGTGCACTTGGAACGGTCCCAAAAACTTGGAAAAAGACTGGAAAATCTGGAAATCAGAAAAAAGAATTGAGATCGTTCAGAATGCTGCACTGCTGCAATCGGCTAGAATACTCAAAAGAGTCCTGGATACCTAAGGAGACTTGTTGTCACTCAGACCCCAGTAAAAGACCATCTGCTTATGCTGGTGTGAAGAACTCTCATGGAGTGAAATAATAATAATAATATCAAGACAATCCAGACCCCATTACTGTTGATATTGGCTAGAATACTTAGAAGAGTCCTGGAGACCTGAGGAGACTTGTTGTCACTCAGACTCCAGTGAAATACCATCAGCTAACGCTGGTGTGAAAAACTCAAAAGGAGTGAACAATAATAATAGTGAAAATGCCTTTGTCTAAAGAGCTATAATAATAAAGTGAAGTAAAACTATTAATAAAATAATAATAATGAACATCTTTTATGGATAAAGCAACAATATTAAGATGATGTTAAACTATCTATGGATGTTCTTCGGTCGAACAATATCCGCATCTTACCCTCCATCCTCCATAATGCTAGTGGGGGATTACCGTGTTAAGTGAGTTCAATCTGGGATTTAAGGACAACGAAGCATGAGAATATGTTCGGTCTGAGTGTTTTGCTATTCGCAGGTACCACGTTACTCTCTTCTCAACCCCCCCGCCCCAGTTTCTTCCGACACCTGCAGCCACAAACTGGCGCCAATGGATACAATTAATTGTCAAGGTCTGAAGGTGTTCGAGGAATAAAACTAGTAATATGTATAAATAAATGCGAATTTCTGTGCGTGTTTCTACAACCATGCTAACATCAAAACGGCCTACACCATGTTAAATAGTTAATATGCATGACCAACGTGCATTATATGTACTTACAAATGGCGTTTATCACAGTCATAGGAGATCTAATTTGATTTTGAAAAAGCAGGTTTTAGTAAATGACCATCCCGTGTTATTCATTTGCAATTTTATTGTTTTATTTTCATATATATTAGAAAAAAACAAAAACCTAAACGCCCACACATATACACACGAATATAAGGTTGGTTGGTTAGTTGGTTGGTTGGTTGGTTCGATTTTACGGCATTTCAACCCTTATTGGGTTATTTTATGCCTAAGACATTTTGTTTTATTTGTTCTTGTTGGGTACTCATCTTTTTCCAAACTCAATTTTTTAAACTCATTTTAATACTAATTTGTATCAATTTAACCCATAGATGGGACTCTAACAGGTACTACCACTCCCGGTTAGAGTGGACCTGGCAGTAATGGTGATAAACGGGTACTTACATTCCCCAGAGTTCCAGAAATGTAACTTCACCACTAGATACAGTTTAACGTCATACTCAGTACACTAAGATCCTCAACCACCGCCTTCTAGCAAATATATGATAAAAGGGTTCGAAGGTTACCATAAGGGCAATAGGATTGGGACAATCATATAGGTTCGAAGGCTTGACGTGACCAGCCGATTGATCGGAGGGAGCCTCTTCAATCGCCCGACTAGCCCCAGCCGACAGAGCAGATGAATATATGGTTACGGTTTTCATTCTAAAAAATGATCACTCTAGTTTTATTGGTTGGGGGTATTTGTATTCATAAATCTATAATCGAAATTAATCAGGGTTGTTTTTTTCCATTAAAACCATTACTATATATATATATATATATATATATATATATATATATATATATATTATATATATACAATTACCCAATTCATATACAGTGTGACTTTTGGTCGTTACTTTTGGAAAAGCACCGGTCGAAAGGGCCCCTAAGTTGCTCCTTTTTTTTTCTCTCTCTTTCGCTCTGTTAAATTGCTGATCAATAGAAGTGTGTTATTTTTTAAAATTCTTTCTCTCTCTCTCTCTCTCTCTCTCTCTCTCTCTCTCTCTATATATATATATATATATATAATATATATATATAACAGCGTAATCGTTTTCATTTTCATATCACATCACCCAGGTTCTGATAGGGTTTTATTTAAAAGTCTCAAGCCGAAATCAGTCATTTTTTCTTGTTTCCGCTTTTTCCTCCATTTTCTCCGTCATTAAAAAGGTAAAAGTAATAAGAGGAATTAAAAACTAGTTAGTTAAAAAATTACTAAAATAATAATAGTGAAAATAATTCGTTCAAAAAGCAACAATAATAAGATGGAATAAAACTAGTAATAAGATGATATCTGTGAAAATATTTAATCTAAAAAGCAACAATGATAAGATAGAATCATCCTCATCATGTCGCGCAAGTAGCACGGATATCCATGAAAATCTCTCGCCAACCTTCCCTATCATTCATTGCCCCTGGGAAGTCCTCTGCGCAGCAACCAGCATCCTTACATAGTTGGTCAATGCTGGGAGGCCCACACTAGCATGCTCGGGTGTTGGCTTCCACGGGAGAACGTCACTTATGAGCTCGTCCTTGCTTCTCCAGCAGTGTCCTGCATACCTGGTCCGTCTTACTCGGATGGTGTGTGAGATGGGGGCAGGTGGCCATACAGCTGCTTCCTTGTGGGGTGCTGTTTCCACGACTTGTTCAAGACTGTGGGCAGCATTCTTGTGCAGGTCCCATCTAACTTATTCTCAAGATGCTTTGTTTGGGTCCAAGTGGTGCATCCATACAGCAGTACTGGCCTGGAAGAATTGTCGCTTTAGCTTGTCATTGAAATCGGATTTCAGTGAGATAGAATAAAACTAGTATTAAAAGAACAATAGTGAAAATATTTCATCTAAAAAGCAACAATAATAAGATGGAATAAAACTAGTAATAAAATAATAATAGTGAAAATACTTTATCTAAAAAACAACAATAATAAGATGAAATAAAACTAGTATTGAAAGAAGAACAGTGAAAATGTTTTATCACAAAAGAATACAGTTTTTTCTTTTGTTTAAATTGAACAGCTTGAACTTGACTTCTGATTATGAATTTCATGGATTTGATCAATTTTTGGGGTGGTAGAGTAGTGGAGACGAAGTAGAGGTGGTGTTGATGGTGTAATGGGGGGGGGGGGGGTCATGGTGGTGGTGGTGTTGGCAGAAATTAAATAAATCAAGATCAGATTATCATATCCTGAAAAATGAAACTTGACAGAGATGTCTTTTCTTTTTTCTTTTCCTGAATGCAACTTCATCGATGAATGCAATCATCCAGAAAAGTGTGGAATCTTTGCTGATGTCATTTGCTTTTAGCAAAACTGAAGGCTTTGATGAATTTAATCAATATTCTTTGGGGGGGGGGGTTCTTCCTTGTTTTCGGTTTAGCTCATTCAGTAGAGCGTCCGACTAGAAACCACGAGGTTCCGGGTTCGATACCGACCCTCGCCAAATCAGCGTATAAGTAGCACAGCGATCAGTACATTAAAGGGAGAAGCTGATGGTAGTAGTGGCGCTCCACCTCAGACGCCAAATCAATCTCCTTGGTCTAACGCTAGTGAAAAGGGAATATACTCTCTCGCTGTCTGGCTGATAGGACTTTACTTACTTATTCAAAATAAAAACGAACTGTTATCTATCTATACATATATAAAGGTCAGTTGTGTGTATATGTATGTCCAGAGGAAACTTCGAAAATAAAACAATTAACGACAAAGTAAATATATATACACATTAAATATCACCAGGGCTTGGTTTTTGAGCAAAAATAATAGAGATTCTATTTATATTCGTGAAGATAATTAAAAAAAAAATTTAAATGATAACAGGATGGATTTTTTTCATTTAATATTTTAGATAATAGACTTTAAAATTACTTTTCAGAGTAGTTGGGTCAATGCAAGGTCTATTTTTTCCATAGGGATTTAAATGGGACATCCCACTATATATATATATATATATATATATATATATATATATATATATATATAATCCAAAAATCCGGAGAAGAGATCTTCCTTACGACATGGGAGTTTGTTTTTTTAATGTGTCACAGTTTGCGGAGCTCAATGTGTGCTCTTATTGTTAGAGTAACAGAGCAAATTTATCAGTAAATGTATAACAGAAGACTCAGATGTTTGCATTATAGACTATTTCAGGAAAATTAGTAATAAAGAATTCATCATTCGCATCTGATGATTTGTGGATGTTAGACACTTTGTCTAAGCTTCCTGAAATAGGCTATAATGCAAAAAATCTGAGTATATATATATATATATATATATATTATATATATATATATATATATATATATATATATATATAGGTCATCCACATACACCGTGTTTCGACGTTTCATGTCTAATCAGTGTGGCTAAACACAGCAACTACTTCAGACCAGGAGTGAAAACCCGGTTGACTTTTGATTAGCCTGGTTCCTTAACCGCTCGGCCGTTGACAGCTGCCGTTAAGGAGCGGCGTTTTTTAACTGATATATACATACATCGGTTTATATATTTTAAAATTACCACAGAGATCAAATCTGTAAACAACAGACGAACATTGCTTTATTACGTTGGCGGTGAAAAGTCAATTACAGTCGCTCCTAGAGAGATCTACCGGGTTTTGGGAGCATATAATAAATCCTCCACAGACACCGTGTTTCGACGTTTCACGTACCATCAGTTTGGCTAGACACGGCAACTAGTTTATATATATATATATAAGGAAAAGGGGTTGAAATGAATACGACAGAATGAGGTAAAATATAAGGAATGAAAGAACAAAACTCAGACAAAAATGTGTAGTATATTTCGCTGGAGTATGGACTCAGCTTCTTCAGCTTTTTTTTTTATTTATTCCGATCCTACAATTCAATAAATTGAATCATTCCGATCATACAATTCAATAAAAGCTGAAGAAGCCGAGTTCAAACTCCAGTGAAATATACTACACATTTTTGTCTGAGTTTTGTTCTTTCATTCCTTTTACCTAATATATACATTTATTTATTTATTTATTTAAGAAATGGATATAAAGTAACCTACTCGAGTTTCATCATCTGAATCGTCAGGGTTACACCCGCTGAATTAATCGAGTTTTCGATTAATATCAGTTGATACCACGTATGTCTGTTGGAACGGGTCTTATCGTTACAGATAGACGTGGTATCAACTGATATTAATCGAAAACTCGATTAATTCAGCGGATGTAACCCTGACGATTCAGATGATGAAACTCGAGTAGGTTACTTTATATACATTTCTTAAATAAATTTTGCTCTACATTGTATTGAGCACTTTGTATTTGTTTTTTTCACGGTCTTAACCCCTGGATCCTGTGCGCTCCCAACGATCGTACTCGTACCCACCGATAAGCAACTACTCATACATAAATATATATATATATATATATACATATATATATATATATATATATATATATATATATATATAGGATGTGTGTGTAAATCAGTTTGGGTCAGATATTCTGTGTCTGTATCATTTAACCATGATCATTTTTGAAGATCTAACCTAAAATGTTTTGTGAGGAGACTTGATGTCTGAATTTGATAAAGGTTGGATTTTCAAATGTAATTTCACAAAGAATATAAAATGTAATTATGTTGGACACGTTGACTCCACGTGGAGGTTTTAGAACTTAAATATACCGGACAGGTCGTTTAAAGTAAACGTCATTTAAATAAAATCAAATTCTTTGGGGTAAGAAAAGGCGACCTTTCGATTCAGATCGGAAGAAATTGCAAATAACTTTAACTTTGGGAAACTATCACCAAAAAATGATTACGGGTGGATGGAAAGCATAAATTCAAAAAGTTTTTGCACACATAAGTTATCATTTATTTATTTATTTATTTATTTATTTATTGATTTTTTTTTTTTTTTTTTTTTTTTGCATATGCCGAATATTGTTAGAAAATTCCCGTTTTTCGCAAGAACACAAATATTTACTTTCTGTCCATCCGTAATTATAACCCGGTGATAGCTTCCACATGTCAAAATGAAATCAGTGATCTTCAGATTTAGATCAGAAGAAACTGCAAATGACTCAGACTTGTGGAAACAATCACGGAAAAATGATTACGGGTGGATGGAAAGTAAACATTCAAAACAGTTTTGGACACAGGTTATATTTTAGTTTGCTTTTTCTTTTCTTTTTATTTTTTTCTTGCTTTTTTTTTCTTTGCTAGAGACATTTAATACGCCCAATACTGTTTTAAAAATCCCGATTTTCGCAAAAATTATGGATTTAATATCCCGTAACTACACTTTCATGCGTACTTGCAATCATCCGACGGTCAAAATCATTTGACCGTCTGATGATTGCAAGTACGCATGAAACTACAGTTACGGAATATTAAGTCCATGATAATATTTAATCTCTAATTTTAAATCTGCACTGCTATTTTAGCATCTTTATATGCTAATACTTTTCACATTCATTCTCCATTATATATATATATATATATATATATATATATATATATATATATATATATATATGATCATTGACAGAAACCGTGTTTCGACGTATATATATATATATATATATATATATATATACATATATATATATTATTTATATATTTTCCTTGAAGGCAATTACAATGCTTATATCGTATAAAATTCGATGATTATTGAAAATAATCATGACAAGCGAACTCGGCAAATATTGCCCACTACGTAGAACATCATACAGCTGTTTCAACTTTATTAAGTCTCATCAGCGATGTATACTTACGATTTCCCTCCGACATAAATCGATACCGGGAACCCAGCACGCAGAATCAGAGACTCTATATATATAAAGAAAATTTGAAAAAACAAGTGTTCTGAAAATGGGATGAATTTAATTATCAATTAATTATCAATTGATAATTAAATTCATCCCATTTTCGGAACACTTGTTTTTTCAAATTTTCTTTATATATATATATATATATATATATATATATATATATATATATAAACACACACACATCACAAACACACAGACACAGACACAGAAACCCTTAATAAAGGTATTTACCTTATCCGTTTATATATATATATATATATATATATATATATATATATATATGTGTGTGTGTGTGTGTGTGTGTGTGTGTGGTGTGTGTGTGTGTGTGTGTGTTTATTTGCACAGCATTCTTTCATTTATACATGTAGAATTAAACAAAAGACATCTCCTGTTTTACAATTTTATTTTTTATCTTTTCGAGTTTTCTGGCCAACTTTTTAATATTTGGGTGGAATTCGTCCACCAAAGTTCAGATCCCGAGTACTTTCGGCACTTCTAAGTGCCATCATCAGGGGTGATGTGTTCCATTTTTAAAAATATTATATTAATGTGGAGGCTGGAAGGAGAAGAATTGACGAGAAAGGTGTTATAGGCATTTTAAAATGTATGTATCGGGACCTGAACTTTGGTGTACCTATCCACGAATTCCACCCAAATATTAAAAAGTTGACCAGAAAACTCGAAAAGATAAAAAATAAAATTGTTAAACAGATGTGTCTTTTTTTATTCTACACACACACACACACACACACACACACACACACACACATATATATATATATATATATATATTAGTGGATTTACATGACATTGCTCTGGTATCATAGGAGGTAACTTATTCATTTATTTTTTCTGGTTAAGTTAACAGATTCGGACATCTGTTCACTTAAAATTAAAGCAAGAGAAGAGCTTTATCAGTCACTCGATTCAATTTAAATATTTTAGAAAATGCTGTTTGATGTTTGTACTTTGTTGTGTATATCATTTGCATTCCTAAACAGATACCAATTCTTAATAAGTATTTCTAGTAGGATTGGTCTTAGCTTTAAAGCAAATCTTGCACACCCAATGAGGCAGATCGAATTCACTACACAGGTTGCTAATGGTGTGTTAACCAAGCTTGGTAACTATTAACCGACGTCGAGGCAACTCAAGATCAAGGCTACTCACCTCCCACATTCTTTGATGTACAATACGATCAAAAGTCCGTTGTTTAATGAGCCTATTTACACATAGCCCAGCCGATGCGGAAAATGATCCCAGATCATCTCTCTCATTTCATTTCATTTGTTTTTTTATCTTTCAAAAATGTGTCAATCTGATTTAGTGACCCCAATGAATACCAGAGAGAAAGTTCAATGTCAAGATAACGGATGACAGGTGCCCTGGCATACTTATATCACACACTCACAAACATATTTATACACACACATACATTTATATGTGTACATATATATATTTACCAACCCCTCCGCACGGGTAGGATGCGATACAAGGTCAATTTATCAAGCGGATTTTATCAGGTTTGAATTCAGAGTTTTCCTTCTCCTAGACCGGTTGCCTAACCATGGTTAAAGAGCCCAGTCTGCCCTACTATTTACTCATAGCTGGAGGGAGAGTAGGATTCATACCTTTCCCAAGGGTATTAGCGCTAAGTGAAATGCAATTACCACGTCCAGGATTTGAACTCGGGGAGACGAGTCCATTTCCCAAGACTTTAACCATTACACCACGCGCTTCCTGAAAAAATGTGTGCATATACGGTCATATACACAACTCCAAAGAACCGTTCCTCACATATATAAGAGCATCCAAAAAGAACCCATAAGAACCTTTTATAAACCGAAATGTTTGAACATCGACACTACGACTAATAAATTTACATCCATTGTAAAATCCCGTGTTTGTTCTACATTCCTTCATATATATATATATATATATATATATATATATATATATATATATATATATATGATATTTCAGTTATGTAATAAAACAAGGTAAATTAAGATCAGTCATGACTTTGAGTTTCACGCACCTTGTAACTACATGCTGGTCGTGGAATGAAAATGTTAACGCTTTTTACTGATGATCCTATTATTAAGGAAATCGTACTGCCTGGTAGTATATTTCATTCCGACGCATAGAAGGCGTAGGAAAAATAAATAATGAAATGGACGTGACCTCGCCATGTGTCCATAGAACAGTTTTGCCATTCAATAAATTATGTTGACCCTTTGCCACATGCACATACAAACAGTATGGAAAACATGTGGAGGATCTGCAAAAACAAACTTATAACCATGTATGGGACACCATTAAAACCCTTGCCATCCGATTCCTGTGGCGACAACAAAACGGTCGCACAGAGACCGATGTCTTTCCTTGGGCTAAGCGGGCGGTGGGAGAGGCTCCCAAGATGTCGTTACCAATATATATATATATATATATGTGTGTGTGTGTGTGTGTGTGTGTGTGTGTGTGGACAATGTGACTTTTTTGTTTCCTCTGTATCTTTTTTTCTTTATTTGTAACTTCCGCGAGGAAAAGAAGGAACCCTACCCAATATTATGTATAACTATTCCTCGCTCCCCAGTTTTATGGGTGGGATTAGGGCGTAGTATCCATTCATATTCCTCAATTGCGTTGTCTTTAGGTCGGGCGCGACATGACTCTGCTTAATGTGCGAGGATGATAGATGTTTGTTGCTCCCTTTGATGCGACTTCGAACTCCAGTCGCGTTATAACGTTCAATTTCGAACTAATAATCTTGAGAAATGTATGAACCCTCTCATCCCAGCCACCTATGGGTTAAATAGTACCTCTACTGTTCTTCTACAAGGATGGCTTTGACATTAAAGAACCCACGAAGATTGATATACCATAAAACAAAGAAACCAAACCTGTCTGTTTATATCTATCTCAGTCTGTCCCTGTTCTATTTATCTCTTCCTAGCTATCTATCCCAGTGCCTTCCAGGCTATCTCAGTTTGTCCCCATCTATCTATCTATCTATCTATCCATCTATCTACCTATCTATCTATCGATCTATCAGTCTGTCCCTATCTATAATCAAATCTATTTTACTATATATATTTATCAACCCCTCCGCACGAGCAGGATGCGACACAAGGTCAATTTCTTAAGCGGGGTTTAACAGGTTTGAATTCAGAGTTTTCCTTCTCCTAGACTGGTTACCTAGCCATGGTTAAAGAGTTCAGTCTGTCCTGCTATTTACCCATAGCTGGAAGGAGAATTGGATTCATACCTTTCCCAATGGGAAATGCCAACAGCTTCGTCCAGGAATTGAACTCGCGTTGATGAGTCCATATCCTACGACTCTAACCATTAGACCACGCGCCTCCTATCTTACTATATGAGTGAATACCGACGTCGCATCTACGTACGAATGTAATGCACATAACAGAAAACAAAACAGAGACCTATTTCTTAATCTTATTTAAAGAAATTAAAATCTTTTCTTCTTTTTTTCTACTAATCTTTCTTTTCTTTTTGAGATAAGTGAATTTCTGAGAACATTGCTTTTGGATATATTAAAAATCAAATTAAAAATAAAAATGGAATTTTAAAATAAGAAATCAGTAAATTTGTTATCGTTTTGTAGGGTTATGATTATTCTATCCCAAAATATCATTATAATTTAAAGAATTAAATAATGATTTCCCTAGAGGCGGGAAAATAAAATCAATGCGAAAATATCTTAATTTCAAGTGAAACAATCGCATGGAAAATTATCTAAAATCCCAGTATTTTTTTTTTTTTTTTGGTTTTTGTTTTTTTGGTTTTATTTTGTTTTACTAATCTTTTCCTTTCTTTTCTTTCCCAGGTAAGTCAATTTCTGAAAACGTTGCTTTTGGAGCCATTAAAGACCGAAATGGAATTACCAAAAAAAAAAAAAAAATTAAAACAAAACAAAAAAAAGTCTTGAACTAAATCAAATCTAAGGTACTGTGTATTTCTTTATTCCCCCTCCCACACCTCTTTTACTATGGTACCGGAAAGAATCTAGAATGGAAAATACCTTTTGGCGACCTGAATGCCAAAATATCAAATAACTTCCCGACATAGTCTGTAACATAAATGAGTGATGCAAGTACTCTACACTTTCTTTTATAAATGTCTTTTTTTTTCAATGCTAATGGTTTTTGTAACTCTGGCAAAATGTTCTATAAACACTGTCATATAATTACGTTGTTGTTGCTGTTTGGTATTAATTAAATAGAAAGTGATGTTTCATTATAAAACATCTGTAGGCGTTATTTTCGTATTCGCCTGGGAAGTTGTCTGCCCGTTTAGTTCGCTGGTTCCCGCCAGGGTCCTTTGATATTTAAGCGGCTGGTTTGAACGTCTCTTCCTCTTTTCCTGTCGCTCGACCCACGAGACACCACTATGGGTTAGACTCTGGTCTACCCCCCTCTTGTTGGGGCCCTGGCCCCCTTACATTACTGATTCACACAGCATGGACTATTCCTAGTATCATGTCTGTGGCTTTTATGTTTATCTTTTTACCATTCATGAATGTGTCATTATCTCTACTTTTGTATGTATGTTTATGTACACCTCTATGTATTATGTACCCTGTTTATCCATGTGCTGTACCATATTAAATGTTTTGTCTATCAACCCTTGTCGGAGTTTTATCTTCAAGTATTATCACATTTAATCCTTACACATCTATTGATGTTTGTACACAGTCGGTGAGTTATCTGGTAGGTTGAACATCACATCAATTCTCGAAGTGAAGTGTCTCAAGCTATTACTACGCTAAAGAGTTTACGTAAATTAGTGTGCGTAGGGAAGTAGTCCCCATGATACTGTTACATCTCTCTTACCAATGAAAATGTATGATGGTTATTTACTATGCTAATCATTATTTAGATATTAATTTTGTATCTTGGTGACGCTTCTGTTTTTATAAGGCTGCTCACAACGACACCTAGCATCCAATGATAGACAGGGGAGTAATTACCTCCCCCCCTGAAATCAAATAGGGAAACTGTTGCAAGTAAGTAATGTAATCCCTAACTGTTGTTCAAAAGTTCAGCTGGGCTTGGTTGATTGTGATTGATGGGTGTTATTCGCAGACAAACCATTGCTAAATGAGAATCTGCCACTGCTTGTTTTGCCTTTTGACAGTTTGGACCTGTCTCTCTACAAACACCATTCGATTTTGGGAACCTTGCAGATAATGATGTATGATCAAATTGCCATTGTTGTGCGTATTCTCGAAATACTTAACTGGATTATTGCGGCCCGTTATCATTGACAACCCTGGTGGGAATACTATGTCCTTTGAATATTTGTTTAGTTACTGAGATGACCATATTGCATGTACTCGGGCCTGTCATTTTACATATAGGATATTTGCTGTATTCATCAGCAATTATCGTATTAAGGTATTTTTCGTCTGCCTCCGTATCTCAGAGGTTTAGAGCACTGGTCTCGTAAACCAGGGGTCGTGATTTCGAATCTCACTGGGGGCCTCCTTTGGGTGTAAGCTGGTCTCGTTAACCGGGATTCGTGAGTTCGAATCCCACTAGAGGCATTCTTTGGGTGTAATACATAATTATTTCTTACGTGAAGAGCATTTTTAAATCTATGGTGAATAGTATTTATGGTCATTGTAGTGAAACAAATCAGTACCAATAACTTCTCATGCTCGACTAGGAATATCATGTGGTAGTAGGGTTTCCTTTGGTTGTGCAGGAAGGTTTTACAGATGTTGGAATTATTTCCCCTACTTGACACGGTTCTTCTGTTATGCGCTGTGTGTTGTTATGGCCGGCAGCATAAAAGGCAGTAGAGCGAAAGTCAAAGCCTCCAAGATCAAACATCTCTCCTTCCCAACATTGGTGATACCTCGACGTGAAACGAACGTGCAAAGTCCCTCTTCCCAACACTGACATATTGAGCACTTCTTGATCATGTTCTCAATATCGGTATTGATTTCATTCCAATATACTGCATCTCTGTATTGAAGGTGTGTCTTCTCAATACCTTGGTGACTGGAATGGTTTTCTGTTGATTTTCTGGAACCAAAATTATTGGCCCTTTCAGAAGCATACTGTCGTTGACAGAGAGTGCATCACTGTATGATAAATAGTGTAGAATAAACATCATACTCACCTCAACGGGAAGGGTGTTACTAGTGTCCAGTAACCAGGAAAAAAAGAAAAGAGAACGTAACCGAATAGGCTCTGCACTAAATGCTTGAACAGTCAAATGTTCAGTTTATATAGATAAAAGTGTTCACTTTAAAACCAACCCCCAATCAGGATCTAGCAAGTGAGCATAACCTAGATACACTAGTAGAATAGTCCAATTTACTATTTAAACAACATACCAAATCAGAGTATGATGAGGTTTTTTCTACAAATATGAGCGTATTTGTTACATAATCTATGCATAGATTATTGTCAACCCCCTGTATTTCTGAAGGGATGGCCCCTTTTCATATCACGGGCGGGACTTTCCATGGAATATTACAGAAAGCCCCCGAAATACGTGAAGTCACATGGGACCTGGTTGGCTCTCAGTTTCAGCTTGGACGTCAGGCAGATAAGGCCTTAGCTGGAGCTCACTGCACACACGCGCTATGTTAGTTAGAGAAATATGTTTAGTTAAGTAAATAAAGGTTTAGATAAATAATATGGTTTTGTGGTTGATGAGTGTCTTGGCAACAAGACTAGCCTAGAAGAGGAAATGAACGACCGACCACCAAGACGAAGTCCAGACGCTAGAAGATGAACGTAAGATGCCAAAGATGAGCAGAAGAATAATAGAAGTAAGAAAGGAAAGAAAGGGTATACAACATATTGAATGTGATAGCTGTTATTGAATCTGGTCATCTTGTTTGTATTGGCCCTTTCAGAAGCATACTGTCGTTGACAGAGAGTTCATCACTGTATGATAAATAGTGTAGAATAAACATCATACTCACCCCCACGGGAAGGGTGTTACTAGTGTCCAGAAACCTGAAAAAAGAAAAGAAAAGAGAACGTAACCGAATTGGCTCTGCACTAAATGCTTGAACAGTCAAATGTTCAGTTTATATAGATAAAAGTGTTCACTTTAAAACCAACTGCCAATCAAGATCTAGGAAGTGAGCATAACCCAAATACACTAGTAGAATAGTTTAATTTACTATTTAAACAACCTACCAAGTCAGAGTTGTTAAGTATCTGGCAGCCATCCTTCGTTCCAGATGTAATGAATAAGTAAGCAAGCCAATAAGAATCCGGTGTTAACGTATTCCTTGTAAGTCCGTCGTCCAAGGGAATCCAAATGTCAATGAAATAATCTCAGATTGGGATCTCTATTAATACAGCAGAAGCAGCAGCAGCAGTGACAGTGATTGGACAATAAGAATCCTTCTCAGGTCACGTGTTTATAGTTGAGTCTATAAGTAGAAGTGACCATTTACCTTATGCCTTATATATATCACAAAATCCAACAAGAGTATGATGTTTTCTTTCTACAAATATGAGCGTATTGAACGTGATAGCTCTGTTATTGAATCTGGTCATCTTGTTTGTATGACCTCGCGTAATTGATTCATAATTGTATCTTTTCTTATTTCCTTTCTGGTGTCATTCAGACGTTCGATACTGAATCTTACAAGATCGATTCAAACATCTAATTCAATTGTGTCATTGTTTGTAATACTGAGAAGTCGAATTAGTGTGCCTTCTATAGTCATTTCTTTTCCTGGTCTGTACTCTTTGTGTATCTGATATCCCTCTTTGTTTGTTTGATTAGTTATGTTTTACGGCATATCAACCTCAGTGGGGTCATTTAATACCGGCAAAATTTTGAAATAAATTCATTCTTAGTGGATAGTCAATTTTCTATAAACACAATTTTCTTTGGAACCCAAGACTCATCAAGGATACAAAACTCATTGAGGGAGTCCAGAGGAGAGCTACTAAATTAGTGAATAATTTAAAATCCCTTTCATATGAAGAAAGACTTAGGAACATTGACCTACCAAGTCTGGTTTTCCGACGTATAAGAGGGGATATGATCGAAGCCTACAAATACACGCATGGTTTTTATTCAACAAACTCTGACCTACTAAACATTGCTCAAAATACCTATACAAGGGGACATAAACTAAAACTCCTTAAAAATCTTGTAAAGCAAACGCAAGACAAAATTATTTTAGCTACAGAGTGGTGAATACATGGAATAAACTGCCTTCATCAGTAGTGAATGCCCCATCTCTAAACTCCTTCAAGGCAAAGTTGGATAATCTGTGGAATGACATTAAACATTCTGTGGATTTAAAATGAATATTTATAAGGAACAGCTGACAGGTCTCAGACCTAATATACTAGCTGAAATATATTATTATTATTATTTAACCCATACATGGGATCTACCACCAGTGGATGTACTACAACTTCGGGTCAGAGTGGACCAGGGTGCAATGGTGACGGAAGGGCGCTCCACACTCTCCAGACCTCCAGAACTGGTACCACACTATCAGATAGTTTAACGTCATACCCAAGACATTCTGGAATACCTATAGTTTAAGTATCATACATTGTAGTGTAGCGGCTTCTGTAGCGACATAATCAGTGGCCATAGAGTTATGTGTGGAATATTTGTACTCTGAATACCAGGAGTTTCCCTTTCTATACATTTTATATACCATTGATATTCATACCAGCGTTCACTGGAGTATGAGCAATGAGTCTCCTTCGGTTTCTCGGACTCTACTGAGTATTCTAGCTGATTTCAACAATGCTGTTGTCTGGGCGGTCTCAATTCTTCCTCTAATTTCCAGTTCCTATAGTCTCTTTTCTAAGCTTTTTAGGACCGTTCCAAGTGCCCCAACTACAGTTGGTATCACTTTTATCCTCATATTCCACAGCTTTTTCAATTCTCTAGCAAATTCTAACTTTTCCTTTTCCTTCATCTTCACCCTGTGATCTGCTGGAACTGCAAAATCTACCAGTTGACAAGTTCTTTTTTTTTTGTTAATCAATACTTGGTCTGATCTTCTGGCTGTGATAAGTCGATCTGTTTTTAATGTGTTTCATTCTCAAGAACAGATTCTGGTTTATGCATATACCATTTTGTTGTATGGTTAAAATTTAGTTTTTTGCACAATTCCCAGTGGATTACCTTTCCGACACAGTCGTGTCTAGCCTTGTATTCTCGTTGTGCTAGTTTGCTTCATTCACTTAGGACATGGTTTATTATCTCATCTCTGTCGTCACACACCCTACTGCTGTTCTGTTGCGTCTTATTAGCTTTTGCTTTGATATATATGATAGTTATGATATATATATACATACATTATATTTCTATAGTGTTTCTCTGAGTCTGACAATGATTTTGATGCATAAGCAATTAGTTTGTGTTGGAATAATTTTGTACATATATATATTTACCAACTCCTCCGCACGAGCAGGGTACGACAAAAGGTCAATTTCTTAAGCGGAGATCAACAGGTTTGAGTTCAGAGTTTTCCTTCTCCTAGACTGGTTACCTAGCCATAGTTAAAGAGCCCAGTCTACCCTGCTATTTACCCATAGCTGGAGGGAGAGTAGGATTCATACCTTTCCCAAGGGTATTAGCGCTAAATGAAATGCAATTACCACGTCCAGGATTTGAACTCGGGGCGACGAGCCCATTTCCCATGACTTTACCCATTACACCACGCGCTTCCTTAATAGTTTTGTATATAAGGTATGCTCAAATTCCCCACCTGAATTTATAGACTAGCCGAGGTCACGTGGTTTACTCCTCCGGCCAATCAACAATCATAATGCGTGGCTGATACACTACTTAAACACTTATACTTGCCATAGCTGTACTTGCAATCATTGAGGGGAGACTTACAATAATCAGGACTCTTTACCAGAAGAACCAAAGGATTCTTCATCAGAGGATTACCAAGGATCCAATTCCACTGGACAAGCGCTCTTAAGATTGTAACAGTATAGGATTACCTACCTCCCCTCTATACCATAAAATAATGGCTGCGTCTGTCTTATACATTAGCTGTTAGACAGACAAGACGGGGGGTTTGTATGTATATGAATTCCTGATCGAATAAATATACTACTACCAAGTATTTGACTTTGCCCCTTATTCACTATTATTACATAGCTCCTACTTCTATTTGTGTGTGAGCAATTGGCCACCTTACCCCACGACACAAAAGTTTGTCGTTCTGTATCAGGGCAGTCTCAAACCCTTCCAGGCTTGCATCTGTTGATGGCGTTGGCATCTTCCTAGTGTCAAAATAAGTAACGGTTGACTTTTGGTTAATCTTTGTTTTGAGACCTTCAAAGCATCGGTCTGTGGTTTTTCTCCAACAGAAAAAATGATCTAGTCAAATCAATCTTTACTCAGTGCTCAATATTGGTTGCCTTGTACCAAACTAAGTATGATAAATATTGGATTACCTGTGGGGATTTTGTTCCCGGAAAAGCCCTACGTTTTGTATTAGAATAAACCGTACTTCGAACGCAGTGAGGAGATGGGTGCTGCTTTTGAAGAAAGGAGACAAACGACTTTTTATAGAAAAAATGTTTACTTTACATGTAAAACATAAAACAAATATCAAACAGGGGTATCAATATACATAAAATGAATGGTCACAGCTAATGGTTAGTCCTGCCAAGAATAACCATGTTCCATTGGCTACTACCGCTGACATCAGGGTGTGCTCTAGTCCAGCTGAAAGTAAGAAGGTCACCAGATTCCAATTAGCTATTGGCTATTGTGTTGCATAGCCCTTCCTCACTGGCACTAAATAATTATAATGTTGCATACCTCTTTCTTTAATTCTATTTCTTGGCCGTCTTTAGTATTCTGATCGTCTTTGGTATTTCTTCTATCATCTTAACTTGGTCTGGAATCTTCTAAGATCTGGATTTTCTTGGGGACTTCGGGTCTGGTTTTCTGTTAGGGATTTCTCCTTATCAGAAGCCCTGTGTCATTGTTAGTTTTTAGATAATAAACACAAGACTTCGATTTACTTTTGATCTTATTTTATTGTTAAATTTTTTTTTCAATTAATATTTTAGATAGTAGACATTAACATTTCTTTTCAGAGTAACTGGATTAAAGCAAGGTTTATTTTACATAGGGGTTTAAATTATACATCCCACGAGGATTCAACTTACGATTCAGGATTAATGGATCTGCGAGACTAACTTTAAAAAATCCCCTCTACCCAGGCGACGCCGGGTAGCCGCTTCTAGTCCTATATAAATCTGATTTCGTTTTATATTCCCTGTTTTCCATGAACCACTCTACTGCAATTCTTCAAAATGTTCACTTGTCCAAAGACCGTCAAAGAATATGGCAATCCACAAAGCATCAGAGGACTCAAGGTCGCAGCTAATGGTTAGTCATGCCAAGAATAACCCTGTTCCCATGGATATTACCGCTGACATCAGGGTGTGCTCTATTACAGCTTAAAGTAAGAAGGTCGCCAGATTCCAATTAGCCATTGGCTATTGTAGCCGCTTCTAGTCATTTCATAAAAATATATTCTTTTGGATCTGATTGTGCAATTTGTTGAGTTGAACACAAGACAATTCTTTCTAGACACTTGCATGAGTTTGTGTCAGATTTTGTCATTCACTTCTTTTTGATTTGGCATAGACAACGACATCAGCGATTCAATCTGCACTATCAATTATTTCCACGATTTGATCCATCTTCCCTTTGGAAAGTGTCCCGAGATACACTCAATCTAAATGGTAATCTCTTGGAGCAGTATCCTCGATGGGGTAACAGGAATATCGTTAGTAAATGAGAATCTCTATCCAGATATATTTACCACGTACCCCACGTGTACGGGTTAGGCACAAGGCCCTATTAATGTGGGACCACCCACAAGCCGTGACTTATGGTGTGGCGAGTGCAAAAAATGCGTTGATCGCGTCGGCATTCCACCTCAAGGCGGGGGCGCCTCGGGTACCGGGCAATAAGCCCAGCCCTGCCCCTTTAAATCGAGGTGGCAGGTGTTTCCTGGGGGAATGGCTCCCTAGGATCAACAATGTTAATTTACTCTGTAGGTCAAGCGGGCGAAGCTCACTGGACCCCCGGCTTGACCAGATGTATAGACCAGTAACCGAATTTGGTATCAAGTTTAGAAAAGATCCTATTATCTGCAAAGGGATCCATTGTAGGGATTTTGTGACGTCAATGCTAGGTTCTAAGTATCTAGGTTCTAGGCAGATTCTTAGACTCCCATCCTTTTTGTGTAAGTAGGCTAGGCTTGAAACCCAGTCTGTTGGTTCTATCCCTTTTCTGATTTTGTTACTCTTTTCATGTTATCAAGCTTCTGGTTTTATGGGGTGTTTTAATGTGATCAGAGTTTTTTTCTAGGTGGGTCAATATAGGGTTGGGCGGATAGTTTCACGGATCTTGGCATAGAGACAATTTTATGAAAGCGATCTGGATACATCTAGACAAATTTTTCAATTTGGTTGATTTTAGTTCTCACAGGGGTTTGATGGTTTACGTTTCGATAATCTGTGTTTTTCTTTTCTTTAATACATAGTATAATTTTTCAAACCATAATAATTTCGATTTTCTATCCTGAACAGCATTATTCCGAAGTAATATGAGATGAGCACAAAAAGCTCTCTGCGTAGTAATTACAGATTTCTCTATCTTAAAAAACGATTCAAGAGCAAACGTGCGGTTTTCACTGAACAGATGGACTCCCCAACTTCTAATACATTTTTCGCTCAAACTTTTGTGGCTTGTCTTAAAACTGATGGTATCTGAAAAAATGGTAAGGCATTAGCTTGATGGAACTACCATTACCACTTACCTTGCACCACATAGATGACAGTTTGTGTGATGTATTTCTGTCGCATCCTGTATATATGATGGTTAAGAAGTATGTATTTCCTTAACAAAACCGCAATGAGCAGGATGCAGCAGAGGGTCAATTTTTAAGAGGAGTATAACCGGTATGAAATTATTTTTCCTTCTCCCAGACTGGTTGCCATCTTTTACCCTACTGCTTATCCAGAGCTTGTGTGAGAATAGTTGAATTTATACTTTTTTCAAGGGTATTATGTGTATGTGTCTATATATATATATATATATATATATATATATATATATAGTTGTTTTGGAGGATATGTGCTTAATTGAAGTCATACCTAATTTTGAAAATTAATTAGTTAATAATTAACGAATTTAGGCGGGCATATATGTTCAAAATGTAAGGCTAAACAAATCAAGAAAATGTCAATACCTGAATGTACATTTCGACCTACATTTAATCTTACATTTTGAACATATATGCCCGCCTAAATTCATTAATTATTAACTAATTAATTTTCAAAATTAGGTATGACTTCAATTAAGCACATATCCTCCAAAAATTGTCGGCTAAAAGTCATATCAAATAAACACATTGTTTGTTTACTTACTCTCATATATAGTTATGTATATATATATATATGTGTGTGTGTGTGTGTGTGTGTGTGTGTGTGTATGTTTGTATGTATAGATATGTATGTGTGTATATATATATATATGTGTATGTTTGTATGTATAGATATGTATGTGTATATATATGTGTATGTTTGTATATATAGATATGTATGTGTGTGTCTTTATATATATGTGCATATATAAAAGGTGTGTCATAAAAGTATCGAGATTGAAGCTGTATTTACCAAGATAGAAATGAACAAAGAATGGAATGTTGATTTTTCAGGTGTGTCAAAAAGTACAAAAAAATCTCGATACTTTTTTGACACACTATATATGTGTGTGAGACTACATTATTCTTTTTATATCTAAGATCACTCACAGATAGACAAATTGTGAAATGCAAAAAGCCTTGTCTTGGATTTGAACCCAGGAAGCAGAGTTTGTCAAGTTTCTGATCGCCATCCTTGGCCAGTTGAAAAAGAACTTAAAATAAGTAAGTCCTGGGCTATAGAATCATTTGGTAAGTGAATAAGTCCTAACTTATGGAATCCTACGTAGTGTCAAAGGTCCAGTGATATAATCCTATGTTCCGTCGTCCACGAAGGTTCAAGGTATTTGTGAGTAGCTAAGATCAGAACAGCCGATATAAATACAATATCAGCAGCAGAGCACTGCCAGTGGTTGGCCAATAGTTTGGTCACATGGTTATCGGTGAGTCTATAAGTAGAAGTGAGCATTTGACACACGACTTATATGCACAAAAACTCCAACAGAGTTCATAACCTATGATGATAACCATTGTGCAATGAGCGACTCCTCTCATTAAGAACTTTGCTTATATTGGAAGCGCGTGGTGCGATGGTTAAAGTCATGGGAAATGGACTCGTCGCCCCGAGTTCAAATCCTGGATGTGATAATTGCATTTAACTTTGCGCTAATATCCTTGGGAAATTATGGTATGAATCCTACTCTCCCTCCAGCTATGGGTAAATAGTAGCGCAGACTGGGCTCTTTAACCTTGGTTAGGCAACCAGTCTAGGAGAAGGAAAACTCTGAATTCAAACCTGTTGAACTCTGCTTAAGAAATTGACCTTGTGTCACATCCTGCTCGTGGTTGGTAAATATATATATTGGATATTCACTGTATAAGTAAAGTCGGCAGAATGGCTTATTGTCGGTATAAGCCGGACAGCGAGGGATTCTACTCCCTTTTCGCTAGCGCTAGACCGGGCGGAGCGCCACACCTACTTTTAGCTCCACACTTTACCGCACAGGTCCGAGCTGTTCTACTCAAGCGCTGTGTTGGCAAGGTTCAGTATCGAACCCGGAACCTTGTGGTCTCTTGGGCGGATGTTCTACCGACTGAGTTAAACTTGTCGCATATGCTGTATATTATCCCGCAAGTGATTTTTTTTTTCAATATTTATTACAAAACGTAATGAGCTGAGTTAATCTTCTTTTTTTTTTTTCATCCCATATTTGAAAAAGAAAAAAAAACATGATGAAACACGTCTTTAAAAATACATTTTTTCCCCAGCTAAATTAATCCACAAGGACAGTGACATCTGCCTCGCCACAGAACTTCTCTTCAGCACCTCCCCTTCTTCTAAAAAAATAAAAAATAAAAAGACAGAAGACATTAATATTGCGTGTCTCTACATATAAACTAGAAAATTATGAGAAACGGAACTTCGTTTCTTTAATGACGTGATAAAGAAAAAACCTCAGTTTCCTTCCTGGAAAGGGAAATTAGATGGATCCATGAGATAAGAATCAAATAAAAGATGTGGAAGATAAATTTCCGGATGTCATAGTTCATTCTTCATCTTCATCCGTCTGATGATTGTGTACTCAACACTAAATTTCCAGAGTTCATAATTCTAATATTTTTTAGGGTTTTATACATTGCTCCGGTCCTTATAAAGGGTCGGTTTTTGTTCAGTCGGTAGAACGTTTGGTTAGGAATCCCAACGTTCCTGGTTCGATACCGGCCCTCGCCAACTAAGCGTATGAGTAGTACAGAGATATGTGCGGTAAAGTGAAGAGCTGATGGTAGGTGTGGCGCTCCACCTCAGACGCTAAAGTAATCTTCTTGGTCTAGCGCTTGTGAAAAGGGGGTAGACTACCTCGCTGTTTGGCTAATACCGACATTAAGCCGCCCCGACGACTTTACTTTACTTTATACTTATACATTGCTCTGTATTAATAGCATCAAACACTTTTTTACTCTTTTCTTATTTGCATTTCTTTAATTATATATACTAGCAAATATATGCACCCTCCGGGTGCAAGTATTTAAGTTTTAATATAATAAGATATCATGTTAAATTAGAAAAGCCAAAGAAACTGAATAAGAATTCAGATAGATTATTTTGAACAGAGGGGTTTGATTGAAAATAGAACAACTTTGAAACTAACTCTTCCATCATTTTCCTTACTCCCGTCTTTTTCATTGTAAATTTTCCTAAATTAACTATTTAGTTAAATAAGAAGTAAAGAATGAAATTACAGTTATTTCTTCTTTTTAATGAATTTCTTTTAAGATTTATCCCCGAGATTTTTGCTCATATTCATTGATATAAACCCAAACAATTAGAAATCAATAATACTAAGCATATATTTATTAAATCAAATTTTTAAGATCAATATGCAAATTAGCCTTCCTATTCACTCTGTAAACCGCTATTTTCTTGTATATATAATACAATTGCATGTTATTAGTATGTAGATATGGTCAACAGTCTTAATGATGTCAAAGAATTTTGTTAATAATTGAAGTTTAAATAAAAATAAAATCATGGAGAATGTGATGTAAATAACTAAGGAAATTGTGACTTGAATAGTAATGTATTTCGGTTACAGACATAAAACCCACAATCTCCATTATAAGATATATATTATATATATATATATATTATATATATATTGTATCTTTATATCTTCCTCAACAAATATCTTCTAAGTGTACAGCTCACTGACAACTGTTTATGATAATAATAAAGGGTTAGTTCAAGACACTTGGATACCATAAGTTTCATTTACTCAGTAGGCATACCTAGGAGGGGTCGCCCTGGGTGGGTACTTTTTGGTAACTGGAGGTAGAGCGAAAAACTCTGCAGCCTGGATACACACAGTCTTAGCTACGGCGGGCCGGTTCGAACTGGAACCTTGTGGTTCTAGCCGAACGCTCTCCGACATGAGCTACCGGAACAGACATATAAACGACTGTTAATTCTTTTTAATTTAATTTCTTAGATCCCGACCAGTCTTGTGGCCTGTTGGGCATAATTAGAAGGATATTTAGTTCCTGACTTTGTTTAAATAACGAGACTGAAAGCCTTAATGAACGCCAGTGAATGGGCTTCAAACAAGTGATTGCAATTGGACTTTAGTTTAACGCCGATATCATCCGATTCTGCACGTGTTTCATTTTCATTTTTTATCGAGAAAAGTCGTTAAGTAACAAAACCAGTCATTTGATATTGATTTGGCCTTCTTTTTTTTTAATGAATATATCCTTCATTCGTGGGTTACGTAATGCCAAACCGACCTGAGAAAACTAGTAGTTTCTAACTATCTAAGCCAATAGCTAGGGAATGAGTGGTTCATACCTTTCTTGGTATTTGTCCGAAAGTGAACGTATAGTGTGATTAGAGCCTCATTAACAAATAATATTATCAGTAAAGTTACTTTAAAACCGTATAATTGTTTGAAGAAACAGGAGATTTACATCGGCATTAGATAACCTAAACACGGGTTGATATGCCGCAAAACAATGAATCTCTCTCTTCCTCTCTCGTCTCTCTCTCTCTCTCTCTCTCTCTCTCTCTCTCTCTCTCTCTCGTCTCTGGGGGTAAAGAAGAAGAAAGAATAAGAGAGAAGAAAGAGATAGATAAACTTTTTCTTTCCTTTATATCTCTCTTTATCCATTTCTTGTCTCTCTTCGTTTTCTCTTTACTTTCTCTTCTCTTTTCTTCTCTCTCCTATTTTACTTGTTTCTCTCTCCCCCTCCCCCTCTCTCTCTTTCTGAAGAAAAGAAAGATTTTCTTTCCTTTATATCTCTCCCTTTTTTCGTTTCTTCTCTCTCTTCTCTCTTCTCTGCTCCTCTTTTCTCTTATGTTTTTCTCTTTCTTCCCCCTTCCCTATGTTCTCTCTTCGATTTATCTGTCTTTCTGTCTATCATGTCTATCTGTCTGTCTATCTCTTCTTTTTTCTCTTCCTTCCTTTCCCTTTCTTCTCTCTTTTATTTTTTTCTCTCTCTCTCTTCTTTATCTTTCTTCATTTCCCTCTCTCTCTCTCCTCTCTCTCCTCTCACTCCTCTCTCTCTGTTCTCTTTTCCTTCTTTGTTTCCCTTTTCCTCCCTTTATTCCCTCTCTCTCTCTCTCTCTCCCCTCTCTTCTCCTCTCTGTTTCTTTTTCGCTTTGTTCCCTTTTCCCTTTATTCCCTCTCATGCTCTCTTCTCCTCTCTCTCCTTACTTTTTCTCTTTCTTCCCTTTCCCTTCTTTTCTTTTTATTTCTCATCTCTCTCTCCCTTCCTTTTTCTCTCTCTTCCCTTTCTTTCTCTTCTCCTCTCTCTCCTCTCTCTCTCTCTCTTCTCTCTTCTTTTTCTCTTTCTCTTCCCTTTCCTTTCTTCTCTTTTTAATTTCTCTCTTTCTCTCCCTTCTTTTTTCTCCTCTCTCCATTTCTTCTTTTCTTCTCTCTCATCTCGTCTCTACTCTCTCTCTCTCTCTCCTCTCTCTCTCTTATTTTTCTCTTTCTTCCTTTCCCCGTTTCTTCCTCTCCTTTTATTTTTTTCTCTCTCTCTCCTTCTTTTTCTCTCTCTTCCCTTCCCTTTCTTCTCTCTTCCTCTCTCCTCTTATTTTTCCCTTTCTTTCCCTTTTCCCTTTCTTCCTTCTCTGCTCTCATCCTCTCTCTCTCTCTCTCTCTCTCTCATCTCATCTCTTCTCTCTTCCTTATTTTAGAATAGTCAAGTGTACTCTGTCATCCTCTCTCTTCTCCAAATGTTTTTGCTTAAAACAGATGAGATTAACGAATAAAAATCGTTGCTGAATCATTACATTTATTATTTCGAAGGCAATGGCAAATAACCCCCCTCTCTCTCTCTCTCTCTCTCTCTCTGTGATTAGCAGCCGATTGGAACAGATGCGAATGTTCAGAAGAATGCATTTCGTGCTGTAGAGTAAGATAAAAATAAAAATAAAAGAAAGAATTGATTTGAAATTATTACAATCGTGTGATAATTGTTCCTATTTTGAATTTTGTTTTATTTGTTTTTTTTTTTGGTTTTTATTTTGGTTTTTTAGGTTTTTTTTTTTTTTGGGGGGGGGGTTGGGGGGGGGTGAGGGGGTATTTGTTTTTTTGTTTGTCTTTTTTATTTATTTTTTTTTTGTCTGTTCACTTTCCTGCTGACTTTTCTGATCGAGTTTTTTTGTTTTTTTTTGTTTTGTTTGGGTTTTTTTTCTCTAAAATCTTTGTGTATATGTTATATGTGCATGTATTGGTTTGAAATTCGGTTTTACCTACATTTTCACTACTATTTTCCAACTACCCCCTTCTCTCTCTTTCACACTCCTCTTATCTCTCTCCCACAACCAAATCTCTCCTCTCTCTCTCTCCTCTCTCTCTCTCTCTCTCTCTCCTCTCTCTCTCTCTCTCTCTCTCTCTCCTCCTCCTCTGGGGTAAAAGAAGAAGAAAGAATAAGACAGAAGAGAAAAAAGAATAAGAGAGAAGAAGAAAAAGACAGAGAAACTTTTTCTTTCTTTATGTCTCTCTTTCCGTTCTTCTCTCTCTTCTTTCTCTCTCTCTCTCTCTCTCTCTCTCTCTCCTCTCTCTCTCTCTCTCTCTCTCTCTCTCTGTTATTTTTATATATTTTCTCTCTCTATTCCCGGGAATTTTTTTTCTGAATTTTCAAAACTTTACAGCGGTTCCTGATTTTTTTTATGGCATCCCATTCCTTTGCACAGATTCGCATCTTTTTAAGAGACCCCCTCCTCTCTCTCTCTCTCTCTCTCTCTTCTCTCTCTCTCTCTCTCTCTCTCTCTCTTCTCTCTCTTGAAATCTCTGTCAGGGTTTCTCTTCTCTTTGGTGTATTTAGACAAGGTCTGTTATTTTTCTCTGGTTGCTTAGGGTTTGTCTGTCTCTATATTTTGTATTTTCGTTTTTGTGACAGACTTTTTTTTCTGCTTCAATAGCCTTTCTCTTGATGTATGTATGTGTTTAAACAAGGCTTTTTTTCTTTCTCTATGTTGCACAGGATCTGTCTGTTCTGGGTTAAAATGGGTTTTTTCCCCTTTTTTATGCCCTTCCCCTCATCCCCACTCTCTCTTTCCTTCTGTTTTCTTTCTGGACAACGGTGTAAACTGCTTTCTCTGTGGTTTTGCGTCGTCGTCATCGTCATCGTCTCTCTGTCTCTGTCTCTGTCTCTGTCTCTGTCTGTCTGTCCTGTCTGTCTGTCTCTTCTCCTATCTCGGACAGGGGTGTCGCCCACTTTCTCTGTGTTTGCTGTGGGTCTCTTCTCCTCTCTTCTTTCTTTCTTTCTTTCCTCCCTCTCGCTCTCCCCCCTAAACCCCTCTCGCTCTCTGCTCTCCTCTTCGCTCTTAACTACTTTTTCTGGTCAGAGTGTCAACTGCTGGCTCATTCCTCTCTGCATCTCTCTCCTCTCTCTCCAGCACCGTACCCTCTTCGTCTCTCTCTCTCTCTCTGGATAGGGTGTCGCCCATTTGCTCTGTGTTTGCAGTGTGGTCTCAATCTCTCTCTTTTCTTTCTTTTCGCCTCCTCTCGCTCTCCTCCATATCCTCTCACGTCTCTTCCCTGCTGCTGCTTACTTTCTGGTCTAGATGTGTCAATTGTTCTCATTCTCTCCTCTTCTNACCGAGATTTAAAAATGTTGAAAAATAATCTACGTTTCTTCTTCAATTATGGCCTAAACTGGATCACGTGAGGCGTTATTTTTTGGTGGGTACCTACCTTAAAAAGAAATACCAACAAGAAGAAATTAAAATTAAACATCTTTGGCAAAACCCACCAAACAACCAACCAACCCAACCTAAAAACAGAATAAGAGCCTGGAGTTTCGTTTTGTTTGTTTTATTTTGTTTGGTCAGTGGATACTTGTTTAAGGACATATCTACCTTCGTGGGTTATTTAATGCCAGACCCATCTATGTAGAAGAACAGTATGAGGTACTATTTAATCATTGTAAGGAGGATTTCTACGAATAATGAACGTAAGAGCAATAAGAATACTATGCTAAATACACTCACACCTGAGGCCATTCAAAATATTATTGAAAAATAGTGAAATACTTAAAAGAAATCATTGAAGCAAAGTCTAAGATTTTCAGTAATAAAAAAATGTAAAAAGACAATGGTGAATAATTAAAAGGAGTTTATTTTTTATCTACTTGAAAAATTAAGGAAATTCTCAATTTCAAAAGCATTTATATCAAATATCAATGCCTTTTGAATGTAGAAAAACTAAACAAGTCCATTGAAAATGTGTTGGCAGATAAACATCTTAGGTCATATCTCACTAAATTAACTGCATTATATATATATATTATATATATATATATATATATTACTGTTACCGTATACTACCCTCACTTCATTCATGTCTACCCCTATAACCTCCCTCCCTTCACTTTCCGCTACAATTCCACCCCCCTCACCCAATTCACATTGTACTCGCACGAAATTTTGCTTTTCAATAAAAATCTTTGACTGAAGTTGTCCGTTGAATTCGGACGAAACGTTTCAACTCTCAGATTTGTTTGAGTTTTCATTTTCTTGTCATCATCCTTCTACCTAACCTCATACTGTTCGGATCTACTACATCTATCCTATCTCCATATATATATATATATATATATATATATTATATATATATATATATACATGTATCGGGTCAATGACATACGTATTAAATGGGTTATTTAATTAACCCATTTTTTAATAACCCATTAATAAGCCCTTCATGGTTATTTAATTCCAAACCGTCTATGTGCAAGAACAGTAGAGGGTTACTATTTAACCATTGATTAAGAGGTTTGTACGAATATGAACCGTAATAGAGCGATATCGAGTTTTGCTCACGGCTATATAATTTCAAGTATTTCCTCTGTTATGTATTTACCTTCCCCTCCGCACGGCAGATTGTAGCACAAGGTCAATTTTTTAGCAAAGTTTGACAATTTTTTTCATCAATCATTTAAGAAAAGGAAAAACCTAAAATTCAAACAGTTAAACCCCGTTTAAAAATCGACCTTGTGGCATATCCTGCTTCGTGTGGAGACGTTGGGTGAATACACGTATGAAAATAAAAAACATAAAAACGACAACACACACACACACATTGTATATTAGGGGCCGGAGTTAGCCTCAGTCGTTAGAGCGTCGGCTAGAAACCACAAGGTTCCTGTTCGATACAGTCCGCCAACCAGCGTACTGAAATAGCACAGGGATCTGTGTTAAAGTAAGGAGCTGATGGTAGGTGTGGCGGCTCACTAAAACATCTCCTTGGCGTATCAGCCATTTCAGGAGGGAGTCTATCCCCTTTTCAATGCGCTAGACCAAGGAGATTGTTTAGGTGGATCGCCACACCTCCATCAGCTCCTTACTTTACCCACAAAGATCCCTTGTGCTATTCATACGCTGAAGTTTTGGCGGACTGGTTTATTCGAACTAGGACCTTGTGGTTCTAGCCGATAACGCTCTACGACTAGCTAACCCGGCCCCCTATTACAATGGTTGTTGTGTGTGTGTGTCGGTTTTATGTTTTATTTTCATACGTGTATTCACCCAAGTCTCCACACGGCAGGATATGCCACAAGTCGATTTTTTAAACGGGGTTTAACATGTTTGAATTTAGGTTTTTCCTTTTCTTAAATGATGATTGAAAAAAATGTCAAACTTTCTTAAAAAATTGACCTGTGCTACTCCTGCTCGTGCGGAGGGGATTAGGTAAATAAACATTACAGAGGAATACTTGAAATTATATACGCCGTGAGCAAACTCGATATCGCTCTATTACGTTCATATTTCGTACAATCCCTTATCAATGGGTTTAAATAGTTTAACCCTCTACTGTTCTTTCTACATAGACGGGTTTGGAATTAAATAACCATGAAGGCGTTATAATGGGTTTAATGGGTTATTAATAACCCCATTTATACGTATGTCATTTGACCGTACATGCTATATAATATATATATATATAATAATAATATAGTATATATATTATATATTATGGAGATAGGATAGATGTAGTAGATCCGACAGTTATGAGGTAGTTAGAAGGATGATGAACAAGAAATGAAAACTCAAAACAAATCTGAGAGTTGAAACGTTTCGTCCGAATTCATACGGAACCCCAGTCAATGATTTTTATGAAAGCAAAATTTCGTTGCCAGTACATGTGAAATGGTTGAGGGGGTGAGTAGTAGCGGAAGTGAAGGAGGGAGGGTTAGGGGTAGACATGAATGAAGTGAGGGTTAGGATAGTATACGGTATACAGTATTATATAATATATATATAATATATATATATATTATTATAATGGCAGTTAATTTTAGTGAGAAGATATGACCTAATGATTGTTTATCTGCCCAACAACATTCAATTGACTTGTGATTAGTTTTCTTTACATTTCAAAGGCATTGATATTGAATTAAATCTTGAAATCTATGAGAATTTCCTTAATTTTTCTAGTTAGAAAAATAAACTCCCTTTATTATTTCCCATGTCCTTTACATTTTTTTTATTACTGAATCTTTTAGAACTTTGCTTCTTTGATTTCTTTAAGTATTTTCAACTTATCTTTTCAATTAATATTTTTGAATGGACTCAGGTGAATGAGTGTATTCTTAGCATAGTATCTTATTGCTCTTTAACGTTCATATTCGTACAAATCCTCTATCAATTGATAAATAGTACCTCTTACTGTTCTTCTACATAGATGGGTCTGGCATTAAATAAACCCTACGAAGGTAGATATGTCCTTAAACAAAGTAATCCACTGACCAAAACCAAATAAAACAAACAAATAGAAACTCAAGGCTCTTATTCTGTTTTTAGGTTGGTTGGTTGGTTTGTTTGGTTGGGTTTGCCAAAGATGTTTCATGTTTATTCATCTTGTTTGGGTATTTCTTTTTTAGTAGGTACCACAAATACGTCACGTGACAAGTTTAGGCATATTGAGGAGAAGTAGATATTTTCAACATTTTAAAATCTCGCAAAAAAGATATAATGACATAAAGAGTGTTACAAAGAAAAACAGTAATTCAAAGATCAAATTTTCCTATGGGAAAAAAATTACGCACCGTTATCTTGACGGTGTAGATTGCGTATATCAAATTTTATTATATATATATATATATATATATATATATATATATATGATATATAATTAATGATGATATATGGTTTCACACTCATAACTTAAAGTTTTTTGGTAATCCATCATACAGAGAGAAGTGGCTGAGATGTCAAAACCAGTCGTAAAGTGGTTGAGATGTTAAAAATCAAATTTTTTAGCGTTATATATGAAGCGTTTCTCACGCCGATGGAATGTTAAAGCTTAAAAAAGCTTATATATATATATATATATATATATAATATATAATATATAGTATTATATATATTTAACCGTTTGTTCATATAACATTAAACAAAGGAAACCAACAGACAAAACCAATATAAACGAACGACAGAACCTCAACGTTCTTTATTCTGTATTCCCGTGGCCCACACCGCTGAGACGTATTTCATGTGCAGACTTTCTTTGAGGAACTTGAAATAATTGACGTCAAACAACACAAAAACCATTCTGACGTTAAAAAAAAAAAAAACCAAAATGAAAGCAAAAGTTAGAGTTTTATATCTGCGAAGTTTCTGATTGTCGGTGGGCTGTTCGATGAAGTTACTAATTAGCCAAAGACTAATTTAGTCAAATAATTAAAACTAAAGAACCGTTTTTTTTGTTTGATTTACCACGGCCTTAGTTAATCTCAATAGGCTGATTCACATTTCTCTTTGTTTTCTTTTTACACTGATATCATCTAGATATTTGCGTCAAGATCAATACTTTTGGCTGGCTTTACTCAATGATTGTATTGCGAGCCACGATTTTGGTAGGCTAACTTTCCTGGATTTTATCCCAGCTGCGATTCTTTGCCTTCAATAAAGTTTACTCGTGTACAAGTCGACCCATGCCCCATATTTCATGAAAATCATCAATTTTTAGAATTGATGATAAAGCCAATTATTAATAAACCTTCATACAATGACTGCTATTTACCACAGTAGCATTGCACAACAGCAAAGCCTTCTATCAGATGTTGACCTCTTGGGTTCAGGCACGGTTCGGCAGCCGAAGCCAATCATTACCACTAACCCAAGAACTCCCCAGCAGTACCACATGATTACCACCAGACTTTTCAGTAATCTTACTTATTTAGGTAATCAACCACAGCGAGGAACCTATTTCTTTTGTTAGCGCTAGACAAGTGGAGATTATTTGAGTCTGCGGTGAATACCACCACCTACCACCAGCTGCCTCACTTTCCCGCAAAGATAAGTGGAAGAAAAAGAATAGAGGGGGAAAATAAATATTTAAATCAAACAGGTCTTTGTTGAGGGGGGGATCAAAAGAAGCCAAGTCAAACTCCATCTCGCAGCAAAAACACCGACTTCGTCTCGTCGTCGTCACAATCCTTAGCAGCTAATGTCGCAACACTCGTTACTGCCGTCACCCCCACTTCTACTTAGTATACGTTTCCCCTATCACCCGGGGTCTGCGCTCACATACGTGACTGTAGCGTCTCGGACTCCGGTGACCCGCACCAATGAGTCGCCGCCTTTCGCATCTGCAAGGGCGCGGTTTCGATTCTAGATCGTCCTACACGCTGGCAAGCCATAGCTCGGCTTCCTTCGAGAATACGGCAAGCCTTCACGCCCGCCACTCATCTCGTGTTCTCTGTCAAATAAGATTACCAAAGTCTGCTACTCATGCGCTGAGTTGTTTGAGGCCCGGTATCGAACCCGGAACCTTGCAGAGTGGTTAAAAACATATTGCCAGGAGAGGATAGGACAGTTGCCGAAGTGACCTTTTTCTCAACCATTGTGACATGACAGTAACGAGATTATGAGTGTTTGCAGGATGAGACAGCGTTCAAAAGAAACGGGATTTTTTGCCTCTCGGGCATGATTGCGTGAAAGTGAAGAACCTCGGTTTTATGATTCTATTTTCAACGGCGAAAATCATTACCTCGCAATCACACCTGAGCTTACAACGACACCGCACTAAATCCCCACTGTTATTATGACGCAGATATTTTGATGAGGAACGTATCGACTCAAACAGATCTCGTTCTAGAACCAGCTGTTATTGCGTCGCCGGCACAATGGGCTTTCAATTCAATATTCAGCTCTTTGAAGAAGCTTGAGCACATCGGAAATAATTTTTTCTTTCATATTTTATGGTATTATCAATTGCAGCACCCCTGGTGGTTGATGGGGGGATATGATTGACCAAAAAAGTTATTTCACAGAATGTTTGAGATGAGGCTTGAGGATAGTAAAATAAATTAACAAAACTCCTACCCCAGCTATGGTTGCAGAATGAGAACAGGTACCCCCGAGGACTGAATAAAGGTTAGCGTTCGAAGTTCCTATGTCCCCGATTACGACAAGAAAGTTCCCGAGTTCGACAGAAAGCTCCGGTCAAAAAGAAGGTTCCCGAGCCGACAGAAAACATGAAAGAAGGGCCAGAGGGCATATCGGTCGAAACTACAAATAACAACGAGATGAGGACAATAGTCCCGCAATAACGGCAGATAATTAACTGACCAAAAAGTTATCAGTCTGATGAAGGAACGGTAAAACCAAGTCTAAATTCCAATTGGAATATATAACTTTAACTTTGCACTATTGCTCTTTGAAAAAGGTATGAATCCACTCTTTAAACATAGGGTATATATATATATTATTAATTTAGAGTAAGGAAGTGAATCCGACGGTATAAGTATAGAAATAAAAGGATTGAAAACACGACAATGCTGTGAAATAAAATATTTTATATCATATCATAGTAGTATTGAACAATATTTCGATTTATAAAAATCATCTTCGGAGCTTGTTTTAATCCGGACTCATCGAGGAAGAGAAGCAAAATAATTTAAATTCAAAACGAAAAACATTAATGTTCCAAAAAAGCGTGCAAGTCATGCAATCGTTTTCGTCATTAGCACATCCGCTACACGTTCTACGCAACAACATAATTGTGATATCTTTAGTGTAAACAGTTTTTGAAAGAAGAAGGACATATTTCAAATTCAAAAATAGACCAATTCTCTTTTCAAACAGGAAGAGTTCTAACCGTTCGATGGTCAGCTACAAACGGATTTTTTTCAGAAAATAAATATTTTTCAACTTATTTATATAATATATATATATATATATATATATGTGTGTGTGTGTTGTGATGTGTGTGTGTTGTGTGTGTGTGTGTGTTTGTAAAGGGATGGACTACCAGTAAAACTATGGGTAGTCTCAATATTTTGTTGGTATAAGTATTACTAGGTTAAGTCCAGCGTTATAATATTCATTTTAACAGCATTGTGTGTTTTCATAATCGCTTTTATCTATACTTTATATATATATATATACATATATATATATACACACACACACACACACACACACACACAACACATATATAGTATATTATATATATATTTATATTATATATATATATATTAGGGCCTAACAAAAAGAAGAAATTATTTTTAAATTCATAACTTTCTTTAAATCAATTTCTATTATTTTTCAGATTACTTTAAGTAACCTAACCGAATTGAAAATTCAGTACAATGTTTGAAAAGAATAATTGAAATAATTACAATTTACTATTTAGTGAAAGGTTATTGTTTTTATTCACGAAAAGAATTTGGGGTGGGAGAATAATTCTAAGAAATTCAGATTCAAAGGCACCCACTTCGCCAACTTTGTCTGCCCGACTTCTTTCTTTATTCTTTAAGATGTGTATATTTTGAATAAGCTTAAGATTTCTTCGCGGCCACCAAGACGACAGGCGGCCCACAGTCAAGAATTAATATTCATGCTGACATAGGGGATTTGACCTCAGAAAACTTTGAAGTAACGTTCATACAAGTGCTGAATTAAGGTGCAACTTTGTTCCGTGAAAAATAGAGGCAATCTTACGAATATCATTTTTTCGCAGTAGTTCAAAATATTATTTCCTCGGGCTAGATTTTTGATTCAAGAGACTAAATTTTCTATGTGTCGATTCTTTATGGCCACGACACACCAAACTATATATGAGAGAATATTAGAAGCTGCGTGGTGTAATGGTTAAAGTCATGGGCAATGACTCGTCGCTTCCGAGTTCTGCCTGGACGTTTTAATGCATTTCACTGTAGCGCTAATACCCTGGGAAAGGTATTGATCCTACTCTCCCCAGCTATGGTAAATAGTAGGACAGACTGGGCTCTTTAACCTTGAGGTTAGGCAACCGCGTCTAGGAGAAGGAAAACTCTGATATTCAAACCTGTTAACTCCGCTTGAGAAAGACCTTGTGTCGCATCCTTGCTCGGCGGAGGCGGTTGGTAAATATATATATATATATATATGAAGAGAAAATGGAAGTTTGAATCCGACGGACTATGTAATATAGTGAAAATGAGAAAAAAAAACACAAGTTCATAAAAGAGTGATGTTTATTTCGCCAACGCTGCAGTGTTTCGATCTGTCAATAGATCTTCATCAGGGCTTTTGTTTAATTCGGGAAAATAAATTATCACAGAGAATAAGAAGACTATGAAGTCTTGCTTGTCTCGTCAGTCTATTGATGAAGATCTATTGAAACAGATCGAACACACTGCAGCGTTGGCGAAATAAACATCACTCGTTTTATGAAACTTTTTTGTTTTTCTATTTTTAACTATATTACACACCACACACACACACACACACCACATATATTATATTATATATATATATATATATATATATATATATGGATGGAACTTTTTATGCCCCAAACCGGTAGAGCTCTCTAGGGTGACTTTAATTAACTTTTACGCCAGCATGATTCGTCTGTTGTTTACAGACTGGATCTCTCTGGTGATCGTTAAAATATATAGCAAATGTATGTATTTATAGTTTATACATCACTCCTTAACGACAGATTCAAATTGGCCGAGAGGTTAACGATGGGCTGAAAAGTTCAGTCGGGCTCGCTTCTGGTCAGAGGTAGTTGCTTTGTGTCTAGCCACACTGAAGAGACGTTAGAGAACGTCGAAAACACGGTGTCTTTGGATGACATTATATATTATGTATATGTATATATTATTATATTATTATTATTTATATTTTGCTTGAAGGCAATTACAATGCATATATCGTATAAAATTCGACTAATTATAAAATAATTATGACAAGCGAACTCGGCAACATTATGCCGATGCGTTAGAACCGTACAGCTGTTTAACTTTATTAAGTTCTTATCACGATGATATACTATGTTTCCCTCCAATAGAAATCGAAACCGGGAGTCCAGCAGGCAGAGTCGAGACTCTAACACTCGGTACCGATACGCCACCGCACATCCGATGCGAAATTAACCTGTCAATGATAATTGATTACGCCTCTAAATGATATATTATATAAGTCATCGTCTCTCTCTATATATATAAGTCATCCACAGACACTATATATATATATATATATATATATATATATATATATATGAGAGAGAGAGAGAGAGAGAGAGATGAGAAGAGAGAGATGAGGAGAGGAGAGAGAGAGCGAGAGAGAGAGAGGATTGGAGTTATCTTTGTCAGTGCTAATATCCTGCTTCAGAGCTATTCATTGAGTTAAAAGATCTTAAAAACATCGATGAACATTACTTCGTATTTTAAAGGAATATGAAATGTTCATTAATTGTTCAATTTGTCTAAGTAAATAAATCTTCAAGTTCGATATTTTTTCAAACACTTCGTATTTAAAAAATATGACGAATGGTCGACAACCACACCGACTCGAGTTTCATGTAGGTAAACAAAATTCTCAGGATACTGTTGCTTCTCTATAATTGCTTTATAGAAAGTGTGTTGTTCCCCAATTTCTGTGCAGTGAGTTTTTTACACCCGTCTATTCTTCCCGTATACAATACCCGATTCACACAAGGCCGAGGTTGTGCTTATTTTGTGTCTGCACTTATTTTCTTAGTTCAATAGGCTGCTCAAGGGTCACCGAATTTGGTTATTATTTTTTTTTCCTGCAGGCTAGGTTATGCAAGGTTTGATTCATTACATTGAGTGAGGTGCTGGTTTAAAAATTTCTCCAGTTCGGTTCTGATTCTTTCTTACGCATTTCTTTTAAGACCATTATATGTTTTGTGAGAGTGGTTGGTCTCTCGATTATTTTACATTCTGAATGACAATCTATGTTGTGCAATTCTATTTTTAATGGGTTTGCTGCGTAGGTAGACCCAATATATTTGTTTCTGTTGGTAGTTGAAGATTTTTTAATTGTATTATATATATATAATAATATATATATATACTTAATATTATAGTATGAACAAAAGTAATAGACAAGCAGGAATATTTCTTATATGTGATTTATTCTTTACTAGTTTCGAATTTTGAAGAATTGTTTATAGATATTTTCTAAAGAGAGCATTATAGAAAAGAACTATACAAGTTTCTTGAAGTGTTTTTTGAGGGTTTTAATTGTCTATTAAAATCCGGTAGACGGTGGTTAGTAGTAGCATGCATTTGTTCCATGAAGAACCTCTATGAGGTGGGTTATTTTTAATGCACTTATATATGTGAGGAAGGGTTCATGGGAGTTGTATATATATATATATATTATATATATGATGTGTGTGGTGTGTGTGTTGTGTTGTGTGGTGTGTTTGTGTGTGAGTGTGCGTATGATAATTTATTGTTTGTATGTGTTGTGTAAGAAAATATATGTTTGTATGTGTGTTGTATGTTGTGTTGTGTGACATGTGTGTGTGTGTGTGCAATTGAATTTTTTTTTTGCTTATGGTAGTGTGTGTGTTGTATGTGTATGTGTGTGTGTGTGTGTGTGTGTGAGAATTTGTGTTGATAGGTTGAGTGTGTAATGAATTTTGTTTTGTTTGTGTGTGTGACATATATATTTAATTATATAATTTAATTATCTATATCTATATTGTATATATATATATATAATATATATATATATATATATATAAATGTACACAACACACACCCACACAAACAATATAATATATATATAATTATATAAATATTATATATATATTATATATATATATGCTTTACATATTGATCGCATATTTCTGTGGCGAGAAAATTTAATGTCCTTTCGGCGTTATCTGCACAGCAAGTTCTTTAAATATTTTTTGCGACCAATTTTATTTATCCTTAATGCGCAAACAGTAAACATTCTTAACTTTATAAGATTATAAAAAGAAAAGAAGAATTTAAAAAAACAAAGATGGCACGCCTCAGTAATCTTTCGTCTTCTCCACAATCTGATGTAGGAAAAATTCGAATAAAATGTTGCATTAAAGGATTACAGGACGAATGTTTCAATTCTGTCTGAATAATGGAGATCCTTACGGCCGAGTTGATGTGGGTCATCTAATTAAAATAAAAAATTCTCAGGCGAATTTTCATCTGTATGCTGTGCGCAATTGGTGGTAGATACGAACAGAGTTACAACCCATACGATGTCTATATTTGCAATGTATAGCCACACGAATGCCAAGACTACGATGTCGGCATTTAAAGAAGTATATATAATTTATATTTGTGCGTTCCGTCGTCGGTTAATTGTTCTGAGACGATTTACATTTTCTAAAAATAATTTCAAATGTTTTGTACGATTTCGGACACTGTCTGAAACAGAGACTTTTGGTATTTTCCTATATAATTTACCAAACCCCTCCGCACGAGCGGATGGCGAACAAGGTCAATTTCTTAAGCGGAGTTTACGCAGGTTGAATTTCAGGAGTTTTCCTTCTCCTAGACGGTTGCCTAACCATGGTAAAGAGCCCAGTCGCCCCTACTATTTACCCATAGCGGAGGGAGAGTAGGATTCATTACCTTTCCCAATGTGTACTATTAGAGCTGAAGTGAATGCAATTACCACGTCCAGGATTTGAACTCGGTTTTCCTACATAAACAGGGGAACTACTCTTGACGGATGAATTTTATTTATTTATTACCCATTAACTAACCCTTAACTCGAACCCTAAACCCTTAACCATAACCAAACCTAACTAACCCTAACCCTAACTCTAATCTAACCCTAAACTTGCCTTTCTCTTTCTTAGATCAATAATAAATAAATAAAATAATTTATCTTCAAGGAGTTGTTCCCTTTGTTTATGTTTGGAATTATAGGAAATAACCGACTTTTTTCACTTAACATTCACGAGCTAAAAGTCTATAATAGCAATATTCATATCTTACAGATTCATTGCCGTCCCTCACAATCCATAACTCCACCACCAGACCCTTCCTTCTCCCTTATTTGCCCTTATGGCAAGGCCCCAACCTTTTTATATTTCATGGCGTGCTAGAGGCAGTGGCTGCGGTCTACAATCCTGGAATTGACGTTAAACTCTATCTGATGGTGAGTTTCCAGTGGTTTGGGGGTTTGGGGAATGTGGAACACCCCTTCATCACCATTGCTCCCTGCCACTCTGGCCCCGGTGCTTATAGTACCTGTTAGGGTCCCATCTTGGGTTAAATATATGTATTTATAAAAAAATTATATATTCCATTAAGAATTGATTTATTTCAAACTTTATCGGCATTTACTAAATGACCCACTGAGGTTGATTATGCCGTAAAACAAAATAAACAACAAACCTCCTTGCATGAGCCCTCAATGACTCATCAAAACCTGCTGCAGACCCACAAAGTTTTGATTGCAATATGACATGAATAAAATCCAGACTAATGCAGGAAATAATAGAATAAATTATAATACAACACTTAGCGTTGAGGCGCTACTGTTTGAATCTAATCTTTGTATTTGCTTATTAACAGCGACTTATAAGCAATGGGCGGTTGTTGACGTATTATATATTACTAGAAGCGGCTACCCGGCCAAACCTGGCGTAGAGGAAAAAACAAAATAAAAAATAAAATAAAATGATGACAGAACGTGTTCTAATGGTTATTCAAGTCAGTCTCGCATGATTCTATAAAACTTTGGGAACCCAAATTCCCTTTTTAAGTAGAAATTCATTATTTCATTAATTGATATTTTAAGTGAACAAACACACACATATATATTTATTATATATATATTATATATATATTATATATTATATATTATATATATATATAATTTAAGTTTTCGGCGTATTGCTTATAAATATTTAGTTAAAAATTGTTAAATGAATGATTGGATAAATAAAAATGAATGAATGAGGGGGATAAATGAAATCCTTTCCAAGGGACCCTTCTTCAAAGTTATTTTAAAACTCTTTTTGAGAGTGGGTTCCCTGATAGAAATTTTATCTCATTTTTATTAGAACTCCTTTTAAGCATCAAGTAATATAATTAATTCTTATATTTCTATGTTATTTAGAGAAGATAAATCAGTCTCTTACCTTTGTAATATCTGTTGGAATGGGTTGAAATTATTATATATATATATACTATATATATATTATTATATTATTAATCTTGTCTGGTACTTCTGGTGAATATTGCACAATTGTACTATCTGATGTTATTATAATTATATATATATATATATATATTATATATAAAGGAATGGGAATTTTAAAAAAAATCGAAACTATTTATAAAGAGAATTTTGATTTGTTACGAATAAAAATGAAGACTTGTTTTTTTTACGGAGTTTAAAGTGAAACTAAGTGATTAATTTTTATCTTAATGATCCATAAAAGCTTGCGTAGCAAAGAAAAAGGAAAAAAAAGGAAAAAAAAAAAAGAAGCTGAATCAATTAAACAATTTTCAATGAAATTATATTTATTTATTCATTATTTTTTTGTTTTTTAAATGCTTGATTTCTTTTTACTTATGAAATATTCTACCATATTTGAATCAGGTGAAAACACAGAATACATTTAGTGTGTTTTGTGGTATTAATGAACTATTCGTTCGTAGAAAATGGACAGCGTTAATCGAATCAGTTCATGAGTAAGGTCTGTTGCATTTCGCTAATGATTTGTTAATTTTGGACACACTTTGTATACTTGAAAAAAAAAAAAATGTTCATCAATTTCTTCTTTCATTCTCTAAGACGATGGCGTAGTGTTCACTTTATTCTTTTATTCTGCGACTGCAACTGAGTTGCTGAAACAAGACCAATTTTTGAATGGAATTCTGTGCAGGATTGCAAATAAGCGGTGATGCTTGCTGGAGATGCTGTTGTCTCTCCTTCTTTATGGTCTTCTTTTTCTGCAGCGGCTTCTTTCTCTCTTTTCACTCCTGGTTGGCGTTATAATATATATGTGTGTATGTATATATTATATTATATAATATATATATTATATATATATTATATTTATATATTATGTGTGTGTTGTGTGTTTGTCGGTGGATTTATATATATTATATATATTATTATATATAAGAGGAGAGAGGAAGATAGAGAGATTAGAGAAAAAAGAGCAGAAAGAGAGAGAGATAGACAATGAGAGAGAGAGAGGAGAAGAGAGAGAGAGAGAGAGAAGAAACTTAGAAGACAGCACAGAATTAAATATTTCTTAAACCACGATTCTCATATTTTTTTTGTTTCATTTTGCTGTATCATCCAACAATTTTCATCCACAGGCTTCTTTTTTGTTTTTTATTCAATAGATTATTTAGATCAAGACGCTAAAGGGTTCTGATTCAGAACGATTCTTTTGTTTGTTTTGGTTTTCTCCTTTAAATCCATTTTTCATTTTGTCAGTGATTCTCTCGGGTAAGAATAGCTTCTTTTTGCGTTGGGACAAGAATGACAATAGTTTAATACTTTTCTGATGTCCATTTTTTGTAACTTCACGTAGAGCATTTTCTTGACCCCCCCCCCAATATTTTTCTGGGTCTCATAAAAGCCTATTGATAGTGATTGATGGCCCGGATTATGAAAAGCTTATTGGTAAATTTCTGTTGGTTGGTTGGTTGGTTGTTGTTCACGGCATTGCTTAAAAGTAATTGAGAGTACCTCCATATTTTATGATTACCTCCCCTTTGGAGAACTCTCCGGTGATTACTCGGTATATAAGCTTCTCAGTAAGTGTACAGTTATTCTAAGGTTGTAAAACTTTCCCCAACCTATCTGTGTTATTCGTTTTCATTATTATCAACCCTTTTTTCAAGTCATTTGATTTGTGGTTACTACAGAACCTGCTGTTGCCTTAATAGTACCTATCTAAGTACTGAACAGGTCAGGTGCTGCTTAATTTGTTGATAAGCGGGAATTGATGCTTTCAACGCAACGATACCCTAAGAAAATCTGCACATGTGCAAATATATATGAAGTTGAGATCTTTTCTCCATACATCTTTTTATTTATTCTATTATGGATTTCGCCACCAATTCGAGAAAATGTTTTCAATATTACCCTGTCTTGGACATATTGTATTCTTAGCTTCATTTTAGGGGTAAAAAGGACAAATAATAAACGAATACAGTTTTTATAACTGTATTAGCTCAAACAAGGCAATTAAGAACAGAATTTTAATTTTTGTTATGTGCATAAGAAAAATTCTTTAGAAAAATTAAAAAATATGTCTCAAAATACTCAGGAGCTTAGTTATCGTTTTTTAAATATCTAATAATTAATTAAAATAATAATATATAATAATAATAATATAATATAATAATATATAATAAAATAATAATAATTTAAAACGCATAAAATTCTCTGGGATTTAGAGAATAAAAAAACGGATTCACATCCTATCCCAGCAAGAAGACCAGACTGTGTTTGATTACAAAAGAAGAACTTGTCAACTGGTGATTTTGCAGTTCCAGCAGATCACGGAAGTGAAGATAAGGAAAACGATAAAGATGGACAAATACCTGGGACCTTGCCAGAAAACTGAAAAAGCTATGAAATGTGAAAGTCAAAGTGATACAATTGTATTGGGTGCACTTGAACGGTCCCAAAACTTGGAAAGACTGGAAAATCTGGAAATCAGAAAAAGAATTGAGATCGTCCAGAATGCTGCACTGCTGCAATCGGCTAGAATACTCAAAAGAGTCCTGGATACCTAAGGAGACTTGTTGTCACTCAGACCCCAGTAAAATACCATTAGCTTACGCTGGTGTGAAGAACTCTCATGGAGTGAAATAATAATAATATCAAGACTATTTAGACCATATTACTGTTGATATTGTCTAGAATACTTAGAAGAGTCCTGGAGACCTGAGGAGACTGGTTGTCACTCAGACTCCAGTGAAATACCATCAGCTAATGCTGATGTGAAAAACTCAAAAGGAGTGAAAAAACCTTTGTTTAAAGAGCTATAATAATAATGTGAAGTAAAACTATTAATAAAATAAAAAGAATAATGAAAATCTTTTATGCATGAAGCAACAATATTAAGATGATGTTAAACTATCTATGGATGTTCTTCGGTCGAACAATATCCGCATCTTACCCTCCATCCTCCATAATGCTAGTGGGGGATTACCGTGTTAAGTGAGTTCAATCTGGGACTTATACATTTAAGGACAACGAAGCATGAGAATATGTCCGGTCTGAGTGTTTGCTATTTGCAGGTACCACGTTACTCTCTTCTCACCCCCAGTTTTCTTCCGACACCTGCAGCCACAAACTGGCGCCAATGGATACAATTAATTGTCAAGGTCTGAAGGTGTTCGAGGAATAAAACTAGTAATATGTATAAATAAATACGAATTTCTGTGCGTGTTTCTACAACCATGCTAACATCAAAACGGCCTACACCATGTTAAATAGTTAATATGCATGACCAACGTGCATTATATGTACTTACAAATGGCGTTTATCACAGTCTAATTTGATTTTAAAAAAGCAGGTTTTAGTAAATGACCATCCTGTGTTATTCATTTGCAATTTTATTGTTTTATTTTCATATATATTAGAAAAAAACAAAAACCTAAACGCCCACACATATACACGCAAATATATGGTTGGTTGGTTGGTTGGTTGGATTTTACGGCATTTCAACCCCTGTTGGGTTATTTTATACCGAAGACATTTTGTTTTATTTGTTCTTGTTGGGTATTCAACTTTTTCCAAACTCAATTTTTTAAACTCATTTTAAAACTAATTTGTATCAATTTAACCCATAGATGGGACTCTAACAGGTACTGCCACTCCCGGTTAGGGTGGACCTGGCAGTAATGGTAATAAACGGGTACTCACATTCCCCAGAGTTCTGGAATTGTAACTTCACCACTAGATGCAGTTTAACGTCATACCCAGTACACTAAGATCCTCAACCACCGCCTTCTAGCAAATATATGATAAAAGGGTTCGAGGGTTACCATAAGGGCAATAGGATTGGGACAATCATATAGGTTCGAAGGCTTGACGTGACCAGCCGATTGATCGGAGGGAGCCTCTTCAACCGCCCGACTAGCCCCAGCCGACAGAGCAGATGAATATATGGTTACGGTTTTCATTTTCAAAAAGGATCACTCTGGTTTTTATTGGTTGGGGTATTTTTATTCATAAATCTAAATCGAAATTAATCAGGGTTGGTTTTTTTTTTCATTGAAAACCATTACTATATATATATATATAATATATATTATAATATATAATATATACCCAATTAACCCAATTCATTATACAGTGTGACTTTTTAAACGATCTACCGGTCGTTATTTTTTAAAAAGCACCGGTCGAAAGGGCCCTTGGTTCTCCTTTTTTTTCTCTCTCTCTTTCGCTCTGTTAAACTGCTGATCAATAGAAGTATGTTATTTTTTTAAATTCTCTCTCTCTCTCTCTCTTCTTCTCTCTTCTCTTCTCTCTTTGTCTCTCTCTCTCTTCTCTCTCTCTCTCTCTCTAATAATATATATATATATATATATATATATATATATAATATATAGTAATCGTTTTCATTTTCATATCACATCACTCAGGTTCTGATAGGGTCTTATTTAAAAGTCTCAAGCCGAAATCAGTCATTTTTCTTGTTTCCGCATTTTTTCCGCATTTTCTTCGTCATCTAAAATGTAAAAGTCATAAGATGAATTAAAAACTAGTTATAAAATAATAATAGTGAAAATAATTCGTTCAAAAAGCAACAATAATAAGATGGAATAAAACTAGTAATAAGATAATATCAGTGAAAATATTCCATCTAAAAAGCAACAATGATAAGATGGAATCATCCTCATCATGTCGCGCAAGTAGCACGGATATCCATGACAATCTCTCGCTAACCTTCCCTGTCATTCATTGCCCCTGTGAGTTCTTCTGTGCAGCAACCAGCATCCTTACATAGTTGGTCAATGCTGGGCGGCCCACACTAACATGCTCGTGTGTTGGCTTCCACGGGAGAACATCACTTATGAGCTCGTCCTTGCTTCTCCAGCAGTGTCTTGCATGCCTAGTCCGTCTTACTCGGATGATCTGTGAGATGGGGACAGGTGGCCATATAGCTGCTTCCTTGTGGGGTGCTGTTTCCACGACTTGTTCAAGACTGCACGCAGTATTCTTGTGCAGGTCCCATCTAGCTTATTCTCAAGGCGCTTTGTTTGGGTCCAAGTGGTGCAGCCATACAGCAGTACTGGCCTGGAAGAATTGTCGCTTTAGCTTGTCATTGAAATAGGATTTCAGTGAGATAGAATAAAAACTAGTATTAAAAGAACAATAGTGAAAATATTTCATCTACAAAGCAACAATAATAAGATGAAATAAACTAATAAAAGATAATAGTGAAAATACTTATCTAAAAAGCAACAATAATAAGATGAAATAAAACTAATAATAAGATAATAGTGAAAAATACTTTATCTAAAAAGCAACAATAATAAGATGAATAAAACTAATAATAAGATAATAGTGAAAATACTTTATCTAAAAAGCAACAATAATAAGATGAAATAAAACTAATAATAAGATAATAGTGAAAATACTTTATCTAAAAAGCAACAATAATAAGATGAAATAAAACTAATAATAAGATAATAGTGAAATACTTTATCTAAAAAGCAACAATAATAAGATGAAATAAACTAATAATAAGATAATAGTGAAATACTTTATCTAAAAAGCAACAATAATAAGATGAAATAAAACTAATAATAAGATAATAGTGAAAAATACTTTATCTAAAAAGCAACAATAATAAGATGGAATAAAACTAGTAATTGAAAGAAGAACAGTGAAAATGTTTTATCACAAAAGAATACAGTATTTCTCTTTTGTTTAAATTGAACAGCTTGAACTTGACTTCTGATTATGAATTTCATGGATTTTATCAATTTTTGGGGTGGTAGAGTAGTGGAGACGAAGTAGAGATTGTGGTGGTGTTGATGGTGTAATGGGGGGAGGGTCGTCGTGGTGGTGGTGGTGTTGGCAGAAATTAAATAAATCAAGATCAGATTATCATATCCTGAAAAATGAAACTTGACAGAGATGTCTTTTCTTTTTCTTTTTTCTTTTCCTGAATGCAACATCATCGATGAATGTAATCATCCAGAAAAGTGTGGAATCTTTGCTGATGTCATTTGCTTTTAGCAAAACTGAAGGCTTTGATGAATTTAATCAATATTCTTTGGGGGGGGGGGTTCTTACTTGTTTTCGGTTTAGCTCATTCAGTAGAGTCCGACTAGGAACCACGAGGTTCCGGGTTCGATACCGACCCTCGCCAAATCAGCGTATAAGTAGCACAGCGATCAGTACATTAAAGGGAGAAGCTGATGGTAGTAGTGGCGCTCCACCTCAGACGCCAAATCAATCTCCTTGGTCTAACGCTTGTGAAAAAGGGATATACTCTCTAGCTGTCTGGTTGATATGACTTTACTTACTTATTCAAAATAAAAACTAACTGTTAACTATCTATACATATATAATGGTCAGTTGTGTGTATATGTATGTGCGGAGGAAACTTCGAAAATAAAACAATTAACAACAGAGTAAATATATATACACATTAAATATAACCAGGGCTTGGTTTTTGAGCAAAAATAATAGAGATTTATTTATATTCGTGAAATAATTAAAAGAAATAAATTTAAATGATAACAGGATGGATTTCTTTTCATTAATATTTTAGATAGTAGACATTAAATATTCTTTTCAGAGAGTAGCTGGATCAATGCAGGTCTATTTTTTAGGAATTTAAATGGACATCCCACACTATATATAATATATATATATATATATATATATATATATTTATATATATATATTATAATCTTCCTTACGACATGGAAGTTTTTTTTTAATTGTCACAGTTTGCGGAGCTCAATGTGTGCTCATATTGTTAGAGTAACAGAGCAATTATCAGTAAATGTATAACAGAAGACTCAGATGTTTGCATTATAGGCTTTTCAGGAAATTAGTAATAAAGAATTCATCATTCGCACTCTGATGATTTGGGATGTTAGACACTTTGTCTAAGCTCCGAAATAGGCTAAACGCAAAAAACTGAGTCTTCTGTTTATATAATTATATAATAAATTATATAATATATATAATATATATATATATACGTTCATCAACATACACCGTGTTTCGACGGTTCATGTTAATCAGTGTGGCTAGACGCAGCAATTACTTCAGACCCAGGAGTAAAACCCGATTGACTTTTATCAGCCCGGTTCCTTAACCGCTCGGGCCGGGGACAGCTGCCGTTAAGGAGCGGTGTTTTTTAACTGATATATACATACATCGGTGTATATATTTTACAATCACCAGAGAGATCAAATCTGTAAACAACAGACGATCATTGCTTTATTACGCTGGCGGTGAAAAGTCAATTACCGTTGCTCGTATTGAGCTCTAACAGGTTTTGGGAGCATATAATAAATCCTCCACAGACACCGTGTTTCAATGTTTCACGTACCATCAGTGTGGCTAGACACGATAATTACTTCATATATATATATATATATATATATATATATATATATATGAGGAAAGGGGGTTGGAATGAATCCGACAGAATGAGGTAAAATATAAGGAATGAAAGAACAAAACTCTGACAAAAATGTGTAGTATATTTCGCTGGAGTAATGAACTCGGCTTCTTCAGCTTTTTTTGATTTATTCCGATCATACAATTCAATAAACTGAATCATTCGATCATACAATTCAATAAAAGCTGAAGAAGCCGAGTTCAAACTCCAGCGAAATATACTACACATTTTTGTCTAAGTTTTGTTCTTTCATTCCTTTTACCTCATATATATATATATATATATATATATATATTTAAGAAATGGATATAAAGTTACCTACTCGAGTTTCATCATCTGAATCGTCAGGGTTACATCCGCTGAATTAATCGAGTTTTCGATTAATATCAGTTGATACCACATATGTCTGTTGGAACGGGTCTTATCGTTACAGATAAACCCGTTCCAGCAGACATACGTGGTATCAACTGACATTAATCGAAAACTCGATTAATTCAGCGGATGTAACCCTGACGATTCAGTTGATGAAACTCAAGTAGGTTACTTTATATCCATTTCTTAAATAAATTTTGCTCGACATTGTATTGAGCACTTTGTATTTGTTTTTTTCACGGTCTTAACCTCTGGATACTGTGCGCTCCCAACGATCGTACTCGTACCCACCGATAAGCCACTACTCATACATATATATATATATATATAATATATATATATATATATATATATTATA
>CM042142.1:114182550-114200050 GCA_023376005.1 Doryteuthis pealeii
GCAGCATTCTTTCATTTATACATGTAGAATTAAACAAAAGACACATCTCCTGTTTAACAATTTTATTTTTGATCTTTTCGAGTTTTCAGGCCAACTTTTTTAATATTTGTGTGGAATTCGTCCACCAAAGTTCAGGTCCCGAGTACTTTCGGCACTTCTAAGTGCCTCATCAGGGGTGATGTGTTCCATTTTTTTAAAAGTTATATTAATGTGGAGGCTGGAAGGAGAAGAAAACTCACGAGAAAGGTGTTATAGGCATTTTAAAATGTATGTATCGGGACCTAACTTTGGTGGACCTATCCACGAATTCCACCCAAATATTAAAAAGTTGGCCAGAAAAACTCGAAAAGATCAAAAATAAAATTGTTAAACAGGAGATGTGTCTTTTTTTTATTCTACACACACACACACACACACAACACACACACACACATATATATAATATTATAATATATATATATATAGTGGATTTACATGACATTGCTCTGGTATCATAGGAGGTAACTTATTCATTATTTTTTCTGGTTAAGTTAACAGATTCGGACATCTGTTCACTTAAAATTAAAGCAAGAGAAAGCTTTATCGGTCACTCGATTCAATTTAAATATTTTAGAAAAATGCTGTTTGATGTTTGTACTTTGTTGTGTATATCATTTGCATTCCTAAACAGATACCAATTCTTAATAAGTATTTCTAGTAGGATTGGTCTTAGCTTTAAAGCAAATCTTGCACACCCAATGAGGCAGATCGAATTCACTACACAGGTTGCTAATGGTGTGTTAACCAAGCTTGGTAACTATTAACCGACGTCGAGGCAACTCAAGATCAAGGCAACTCACCTCCTTCATTCTTTGATGTACAATACGATCAAAAGTCCGTTGTTTAATGAGCCTATTTACACATAGCCTAGCCGATGCGGAAAATTATCCCAGATCATCTCTCTCATTTCATTTATCTATTTTTTTTTATCTTTCAAAAATGTGTTAATCTGATTTAGTGACCACAATGAATACCAGAGAGAAAGTTCAATGTCAAGATAACGGATAACAGGTGCCCTGGCATACTTATATCACACACTCACACACATATGTATGCACACACATACATTTATATGTGTACATATATATATTTACCAACCCCTCCGCACGGGTAGGATGCGACCCAAGGTCAATTTATCAAGCGGATTTTATCAGGTTTGAATTCAGAGTTTTCCTTCTCCTAGACCGGTTGCCTAACCATGGTTAAAGAGCCCAGTCTGCCCTACTATTTACTCATAGCTGGAGGGAGAGTAGGATTCATACCTTTCCCAAGGGTATTAGCGCTAAGTGAAATGCAATTACCACGTCCAGGATTTGAACTCGGGGCGACGAGTCCATTTCCCAAGACTTTAACCATTACACCACGCGCTTCCTGAAAAAATGTGTTCATATACGGTCATATACACAACTCCAAAGAACCCTTCCTCACATATATAAGAGCATCCAAAAAGAACCCATAAGAACCTTTTATAAACCGAAATGTTTGAACATCGACACTACGACTAATAAATTTCCATCCATTGTAAAATCCCGTGTTTGTTCTACATTACTTCATATATATATATATATATATATATATATATATATATATATATATATATATATATATATATATGATATTTCAGTTATGTAATAAAACAAGGTAGATTAAGATCAGTCATGACTTTGAGTTTCACGCACCTTGTAACTACATGCTGGTCGTGGAATGAAAATGTTAACGCTTTTTACTGATGATCCTATTATTAAGGAAATCGTACTGCCTGGTAGTATATTTCATTCCGACGCATAGAAGGCGTAGGAAAAATAAATAATGAAATGGACGTGACCTCGCCATGTGTCCATAGAACAGTTTTGCCATTCAATAAATTATGTTGACCCTATGTCACATGCACATACAAACAGTATGGAAAACATGTGGAGGATCTACAAAAGCAAACTTATAACCATGTATGGTACACCATTAAAAGCCTTCATGTGGCGACACCATTAAAAGCATTCATGTGGCGACAACAAAACGGTCGCACAGAGACCGATGTCTTTCCTTGGGCTAGGCGGGCGGTGGGAGAGGCTCCCAAGATGTCGTTACCAATATATATATATATATATATATATATATATATATATATATATATGTGTTGTGTGTGTGTGTGTGTGTGGACAATGTGACTTTTTTGTTTCCTCTGTATCTTTTTTTCTTTATTTGTAACTTCCGCGAGGAAAAGAAGGAACCCTACCCAATATTATGTATAACTATTCCTCGCTCCTCAGTTTTATGGGTGGGATTAGGGCGTAGTATCCATTCATATTCCTCAATTGCGTTGTCTTTAGGCCGGGCGCGACATGACTCTGCTTAATGTGCGAGGATGATAGATGTTTGTTGCTCCCTTTGATGCGACTTCGAACTCCAGTCGCGTTATAACATTCACTTTCGAACTAATAATCTTGAGAAATGTATGAACCCTCTCATCCCAGCCAGCTATGGGTTAAATAGTATCTCTACTGTTCTTCTACAAGGATGGCTTTGATATTAAAGAACCCACGAAGATTGATATACCATAAAACAAAGAAACCAAACCTGTCTGTCTATATCTATCTCAGTCTGTCCCTGTTCTATTTATCTCTTCCTAGCTATCTATCCCAGTGCCTTCCAGGCTATCTCAGTTTGTCCCATCTATCTATCTATCTATCTATCTATCTATCTATCTACCTATCTATCTATCTATCGATCTATCAGTCTGTCCCTATCTATAATCAAATCTATTTTACTATATATATTTATCAACCCCTCCGCACGAGCAGGATGCGACACAAGGTCAATTTCTTAAGCGGGGTTTAACAGGTTTGAATTCAGAGTTTTCCTTCTCCTAGACTGGTTACCTAGCCATGGTTAAAGAGTTCAGTCTGTCCTGCTATTTACCCATAGCTGGAAGGAGAATTGGATTCATACCTTTCCCAATGGGAAATGCCAACAGCTTCGTCCAGGAATTGAACTCGCGTTGATGAGTCCATATCCTACGACTCTAACCATTAGACCACGCGCCTCCTATCTTACTATATGAGTGAATACCGACGTCGCATCTACGTACGCATGTAATGCACATAACAGAAAACAAAACAGAGACCTATTTCTTAATCTTATTTAAAGAAATTAAAATCTTTTCTTCTTTTTTTCTACTAATCTTTCTTTTCTTTTTGAGATAAGTGAATTTCTGAGAACATTGCTTTTGGATATATTAAAAATCAAATTAAAAATAAAAATGGAATTTTAAAATAAGAAATCAGTAAATTTGTTATCCTTTTGTAGGGTTATGATTATTCTATCCCAAAATATCATTATAATTTAAAGAATTAAATAATGATTTCCCTAGAGGCGGGAAAATGAAATCAATGCGAAAATATCTTAATTTCAAGTGAAACAATCGCATGGAAAATTATCTAGAATCCCCAGTATTTTTTTTTATTTTTTTTTTATTTATTTTGTTTTTACTAATCTTTTCCTTTCTTTTCTTTTCCAGGTAAGTCAATTTCTGAAAACGTTGCTTTTGGAGCCATTAAAGACCGAAATGGAATTACCAAAAAAATAAATAAATAAATAAACAAAAAAAAAGTCTTGAACTAAATCAAATCTAAGGTACTGTGTATTTCTTTATTCCCCCCTCCCACACCTCTTTTACTATGGTACCGGAAAGAATCTAGAATGGAAAATACCTTTTGGCGACCTGAATGCCAAAATATCAAATAACTTCCCGCCATAGTCTGTAACATAAATGAGTGATGCAAGTACTCTACACTTTCTTTTATAAATGTCTTTTTTTTTCAATGCCTAATGGTATTTGTAACTCTTGCAAAATGTTCTATAAACACTGTCATATAATTACGTTGTTGTTGCTGTTTGGTATTAATTAAATAGAAAGTGATGTTTCATTATAAAACATCTGTAGGCGTTATTTTCGTATTCGCCAGGGGAGTTGTCTGCCCGTTTAGTTCGCTGGTTCCCGCCAGGGGCCTTTGATATTTAAGCGGCTGGTTTGAACGTCTCTTCCTCTTTTCCTGTCGCTCGACCCACGAGACACCACTATGGGTTAGACTCTGGTCTACGCCCATCTTGTTGGGGCCCTGGCCCCCTTACATTACTGATTCACACAGCATGGACTATTCCTAGTCTCATGTCTGTGTCTTTTATGTTTATCTTTTTACCATTCATGAATGTGTCATTATCTCTACTTTTGTATGTATGTTTATGTACACCTCTATGTATTATGTATCCTGTTTATCCATGTGCTGTACCATATTAAATGTTTTGTCTATCAACCCTTGTCGGAGTTTTATCTTCAAGTATTATCACCTTTAATCCTTACACATCTATTGATGTTTGTACACAGTCGGTGAGTTATCTGGTATGTTGAACATCACATCAATTCTCGAAGTGAAGTGTCTCAAGCTATTACTACGCTAACGAGTTTACGTAAATTAGTGTGCGTAGGGAAGTAGTCCCCATGATACTGTTACATCTCTCTTACCAATGAAGATATATGATGGTTATTTACTATGCTAACCATTATTTAGATATTAATTTTGTATCTGGGTGGCGCTTCTGTCTTTATAAGGCTGCTCACAACGACACCTAGCATCCACTGATAGACAGGGGAGTAATTACCCCATCTGAAATCAAATAGGGAAACTGTTGCAAGTAAGTAATGTAATCCCTAACTGTTGTTCAAAAGTTCAGCTGGGCTTGGTTGGTTGTGATTGATGGGTGTTATTCGTAGACAAACCATTGCTAAATGAGAATCTACCACTGCTTGTTTTGCCTTTTGACAGTTTGGACCTGTCTCTCTACAAACACAATTCGATTTTGGGAACCTTGCAGATAATGATGTATGATCTAATTGCCATTGTTGTGCGAATTCTCGAAATACTTAACTGGATTATTGCGGCCCGTTATCATTGACAACCCTGGTGGGAATACTGTGTCCTTTGAATATTTGTTTAGTTACTGAGATGACCATATTGCATGTACTCTGGCCTGTCATTTTACATATAGGATATTTGCTGTATTCATCAGCAATTATCGTATTTAGGTATTTTTCGTCTGCCTCCGTATCTCAGAGGTTTAGAGCACTGGTCTTGTAAACCAGGGGTCGTGATTTCGAATCTCACTGGGGGCCTTCTTTGGGTGTAAGCTGGTCTCGTTAACCGGGATTCGTGAGATCGAATCTCACTAGAGGCATTCTTTGGGTGTAAGACATAATTATTTCTTACGTGAAGAGCATTTTTAAATCTATGGCGAATAGTATTTATGGTCATTGTAGTGAAACAAATCAGTACCAATAACTTCTCATGCTCGACTAGGAATATCATGTGGTAGTAGGGTTTCCTTTGGTTGTGCAGGAAGGTTTTACAGATGTTGGAATTATTTCCCCTACTTGACACGGTTCTTCTGTTATGCGCTGTGTGTCGTTATGACCGGCAGCATAAAAGGCAGTAGAGCGAAAGTCAAAGCCTCCTAGATCAAACATCTCTCCTTCCAAACATTGGTGATACCTCGACGTGAAACGAACGAGCAAAGTCCCTCTTCCCAACACTGACATATTGAGCACTTCTTGATCATGTTCTCAATAACGGTATTGATTCCATTCTAATATACTGCATCTCTGTATTGAAGGTGTGTCTTCTCAATACCTTGATTTACTGGAATGGTTTTCTGTTGATTTTCTGGAACCAAAATTATTGGCCCTTTCATAAGCATACTGTCGTTGACAGAGAGTTCATCACTGTATGATAAATAGTGTAGAATAAACATCATACTCACCTCCACGGGAAGGGTGTTACTAGTGTCCAGTAACCAGAAGAAAAAAAAAGAAAAGAGAACGTAACCGAATAGGCTCTGCACTAAATGCTTGAACAGTCAAATGTTCAGTTTATATAGATAAAAGTGTTCACTTTAAAACCAACCGCCAATCAGGATCTAGGAAGTGAGCATAACCCAAATACACTAGTAGAATAGTCTAATCTACTATTTAAACAACATACCAAATCAGAGTATGATGAGGTTTTTTTTCTACAAATGTGAGCGTATTTGTTACATAATCTATGCATAGATTATTGTCAACCCCCTGTATTTCTGAAGGGATGGCCCCTTTTCATATCACGGGCGGGAATTTCCATGGAATATTACAGAAAGCCCGCGAAATACGTAAAGTCACGTGGGACCTGGTTGGCTCTCAGTTTCAGCTTGGACGTCAGGCAGATAAGGCCTTAGTTGGAGCTCACTGCACACACGCGCTATGTTAGTTAGAGAAATATGTTTAGTTAAGTAAATAAAGGTTTAAATAAATAATATGGTTTTGTGGTTGATGAGTGTCTTGGCAACAAGACTGATCTAGAAGAAGAAATGAACTAAGTGCGACCGACCACCAAGACGAAGTCCAGACGCTAGAAGATGAACGTAAGATGCCAAAGATGAGCAGAAGAATAATAGAAGTAAGAAAGGAAGGAAAGGGTATACAACATATTTAATGTGATAGCTGTTATTGAATCTGGTCATCTTGTTTGTATTGGCCCTTTCAGAAGCATACTGTCGTTGACAGAGTTCATCACTGTATGATCAATAGTGTAGAATAACTATCATACTCACCTCCACGGGAAGGGTGTTACTAGTGTCCAGAAACCTGAAAAAAGAAAAGAAAAGAGAACGTAACCGAATAGGCTCTGCACTAAATGCTTGAACAGTCAAATGTTCAGTTTATATAGATAAAAGTGTTCACTTTAAAACCAACTGCCAATCAGGACCTAGGAAGTGAGCATAACCCAAATACACTAGTAGAATAGTTTAATTTACTATTTAAACAACCTACCAAGTCAGAGTTGTTAAGTATCTGGCAGCCATCCTTCGTTCCAGATGTAATGAATAAATAAGCAAGCCAATAAGAATCCGGTGTTAACGTATTCCTTGTAAGTCCGTCGTCCAAGGGAATCCAAATGTCAATGAAATAATCTCAGATTGGGATCTCTATTAATACAGCAGAAGCAGCAGCAGCAGTGCCAGTGATTGGACAATAAGAATCCTTCTCAGGTCACGTGTTTATAGTCGAGTCTATAAGTAGAAGTGACCATTTACCTTATGCCTTATATATATCACAAAATCCAACAAGAGTATGATGTTTTCTTTCTACAATTATGAGCGTATTGAACGTGATAGCTCTGTTATTGAATCTGGTCATCTTGTTTGTATGACCTCTCGTAATTGATTCATAATTGTATCTTTTCTTGTTTCCTTTCTGGTGTCATTCAGACGTTCGATACTGAATCTTACAAGATCGATTCAAACATCTAATTCAATTGTGTCATTGTTTGTAATACTGAGAAGGCGAATTAGTGTGTCTTCTATAGTCATTTCTTTTCCTGGTCTGTACTCTTTGTGTACCTGGTATCCCTCTTTGTTTGATTAGTTATGTTTTACGGCATATCAACCTCAGTGGGGTCATTTAATACCGGCAAAATTTTGAAATAAATTCATTCTTAGTGGATAGTCAATTTTCTATAAACACAATTTTCTTTGGAACCCAAGACTCATCAAGGACACAAAACTCATTGAGGGAGTCCAGAGGAGAGCTGCTAAATTAGTGAATAATTTAAAATCCCTTTCATATGAAGAAAGACTTAGGAACATTGACCTACCAAGTCTGGTTTTCCGACGTATAAGAGGGGATATGATTGAAGCCTACAAATACACGCATGGTTTTTATTCAACAAACTCTGACCTACTAAACATTGCTCAAAATACCTATACAAGGGGACATAAACTAAAACTCCTTAAAAATCTTGTAAAGCAAACGCAAGACAAAATTATTTTAGCTACAGAGTGGTGAATACATGGAATAAACTACCTTCATCAGTAGTGAATGCCCCATCTCTAAACTCCTTCAAGGCAAAGTTGGATAATCTGTGGAATGATATTAAATATTCTGTGGATTTAAAATGAATATTTATAAGGAACAGCTGACAGGTCTCAGACCTAATATACTAGCTGAAATATATTATTATTATTATTTAACCCATACATGGGACCTACCACCAGTGGATGTACTACAACTCCGGGTCAGAGTGGACCAGGGAGCAATGGTGACGGAAGGGCGCTCCACACTCTCTAGACTTCCAGAACTGGTACCTCACTATCAGATAGTTTAACGTGATACCCAAGACATTCTGGAATACCTATAGTTTAAATATTATACATTGTAGTGTAGTGGCTTCTGTAGCGACATAATCAGTGGCTTGCGATTAGTGAGTACTCTGAATTAACGACCATAGAGTTATGTGTGGAATGTGTGTACACTGAATACCAGGAATTTCCCTTTCTATCCAAGCATAGCGTTTCTCTGAGTCTGACAATGATTTTGATGCATAAGCAATTAGTTTGTGTTTGAATATTTTTGTATATAATGTGTGCTCAAAATCCCCAGCTGTATTTATAGACTAGCCGAGGTCACGTGGTTTACTCCTCCTGCCAATCAACAACCATAATGCGTGGCTGATACACTACTTAAACACTTATACTTGCCACAGCTGTACTTGCAATCATTGAGGGGAGACTTACAATACTCAGGACTCTTTACCAGAAGAACCAAATGATTCTTTATCAGAGGATTACCAAGGATCCAATTCCACTGGACAAGCGCTCTTAAGATTGTAACAGTATAGGATTACCTACCTCCCCTCTAAACCATAAAAGAATGGTTGCGTCTGTCTTATACATTAGCTGTTAGACAGACAAGACGAGGAAGTTAGTATGTATATGAATTCCTGGTCGAATAAATATACTACTACCAAGTATTTGACTTTGCCCCTTATTCACTATTATTACATATCTCCTACTTCTCTTTGTGTGTGAGTAATTGGCCGCCTTTACCCACAACACAAAATTTTGTCGTTCTGTAACAGTGCAGCCCCAATTCCTTCGATGCTTGCATCTGTTGATAACGTTGTCATCTTCCTGGTGTCAAAATAAGTAATGGTTGACTTTTGGTTAATCTCTGTTTTGAGACTTTCAAAGCATCGGTCAGTGGTTTTTCTCCTACAGAAAAATTGATATAGTGAAATCAATCTTTACTCAGTGCTCAATATTGGTTGCCTTGTACCAAACTAGGTATGATAAATATTGGATTACCTGTGGGGATATTGTTCCCGGAAGAGCACTGTTTAAACCCTACGTTTTGTATGAGAATAAACCGTACTTCGAACGCAGTGAGGAGATGGATGCTGCTTTTGAAGAAAGGAGACAAACGACTTTTTATAGAACAAAATGTTTACTTTACATGTAAAACATAAAACAAATATCAAACAGGGGTATCAATATACATAAAATGAAACAACCAAACGAGTTTTAAAGAATGTTCATAGAGTCCAAAGGGAATACAAAGAGTTTAATGTGTTTGGTTGGTAAAAGATAGTTTAAGGAGAATTGAATGTAGTTAAAGGTTGCAGATAAAAAAAAAGCCTGCAGAACTTAGCTGAAATCCTTGAGTTCTGTTCCTCGTAACCTGTTGAGCCCTGCAGAATGGGTTTTATGTATGCGTTTGTCGCTCCAGCTTCTAACGAGGCGAGGGTTCCGATTCGTCGCCGTCTGGGGGCTTTTAACGATACGGAACAAGTGTAGCTAGCCAATGTTAGAGGCAAAAAGACACAACTCTTTCGAAGTATAGATGGAAACTGTTATGATCAGACCGTTAACTCTGAACGCCAGAGTCAAGACGATCAGAACTTTTTATTTATTTATTTAATTTTAATCTTATTTTATTTTATTTAAATTCCCACAGGCTGCTGGTGGTGTCCGGTGAAAGAGGATCACCATTCCCTTAATAAATGTTCACATACCTTTCTAGCTTTGCAGACCATTACTGCAATAAGAGAATCAATCTTTACCCAGTGCTCCATATTCCTTGCCTTGTATCAAACTAGGTATAGTAAATATTGGTTTAGTTAACTAGCTTTGCAGACCATTACTACAGTTGGAGAGTCAATCTTTCCTCATTGCTCTATTCTTGTTGTCTTGTGCCAATCCAGATAGAGTAAATATTGGTTTACCTTGCTAGTTTTGCAGACCTTTACTGCAGTCAGAGAAACACTCTTTACTCAGTGCTCCATATTCCTTGCCTTGTACCAGACTAAGGTAAACTTGATAAATAAAATTACTATCAATTTTGAAAATCTCAACCAGAACTGCTAAGAATATATGACTTGTCTGCCATATTTGGAAGAAATGGTGACAAGTAGATAAGAAAACCTAAGAATTCTTTTTTCTATGAATTAAAATTAGTATTATTTGTATTATTCGGACTATTGTCCTCATCTTCATTGTTATTTGTAGAACGTTTCGGCCGATGTGCCTTCCGGCCTTCTTCAGGTATTTCTTGTCGGACTCGGAAACCTTCTTTTCGAACTCGGGAACCTTTTTGTCGTAATCGGGAGCCATCACGGAACTTTGAACCTAACCCTTTATTCAGTCTACAGGCGTATCCTATTCTCATTCCGCTAACCATAGCTGGGGTACAGGTGTTAATCTGAGTTAATTAATTATTATTCTATGTTACTGCTGCCACTGACCAGGATTGAACCTGCAGTCTAGAGTTAACTGTCACTCAGAACTGTCTTAACCTAACTCCTTTATCCACTAGGCCATATTGTACAAATAACAATGAAGATGAGGACAACAGTCCGACTAATACAAATAATATTAACTAAAAATTCTTGTAATTATTTTTGCATGATGGAAATGACATGTTCTTTAGGTCATTGATCTTCTCTAAGTCTGGGCTAACGCCATTTTCACTGTATATCTATACATATGTAAAGGGCAGATGTGTGTATTTATGTCCGAATGTAATCTATCTATACATATATAAAGGGCAGTTGTGTGTATGTGTATGTCCAGAGGAAATTTCTAAAATAAAACAAAGGAAATATATATATATATATATTAAATATCACCAGGGCTTGGTTTTTGAGCAAAAATAATAGAGATTTGATTTATATTCGTGAAGATAATTAAAAAATAAAATTTAGATGATAACAGCATGGATTCTTTTTTTCATTTAATATTTTAGATAGTAGACATTAACATTTCTTTTCAGACTAGCTGGATCAATGCAAGGTCGATATATTTACATAGGGATTTAAATGGGGCATCCCACGAGGATTCAACTCACGATTCACTAATAATGGATCTGCGGGACTAACTTTTAAAAATCCCCTTCTACCCAGGCGACGCCGGGTAGCCGCTTCTAGTCCTATATAAATCTGATTTCGTTTTATATTCCCTGTTTTCAATGAACCACTCTACGGAAATTCTTCAGAATGTTCATTTGTCCAAAGACCGTCAAAGAATATAGCAATCCACAGAGCATCAGATGACTCAAGGTCGCAGCTAATGGTTAGTCCTGCCAAGAATAACCATGTTCCCTTGGCTACTACCGCTGACATCAGGGTGTGCTCTATTCAAGCTGAAAGTAAGAAGGTCACCAGATTCCAATTAGCTATTGGCTATTGTGTTGCATAGCCCTTCCTCACTGGCACTGAATAATTATAATGTTGCATACCTCTTTCTTTATTTCTATTTCTTGGCCGTATTTAGTATTCTGATCGTCTTTGGTATTTCTTCTATCATCTTAACTTGGTCTGGAATCTTCTAAGATCTGGACTTTCTTGGGGACTTCGGTTCTGGTTTTCTGTTAGGGATTTCTCCTTATCAGAAGCCCTGTGTCATTGTTAGTTTTTAGGTAATAAACACTAGACTTCGATTTACTTTTGATCTTATTTTATTGTTAAATCCCCACCAAACATCTGCTAACTAACATAGCGCGCGTATACAGAGTGAGTCACAGTTCGGCAGTACATCTTCACTGCCTGACGTCCAACTGCAAACTGGGGACCAAACAGGTCCCACGTGACTTCACGTATTTTGGCGGGCTTCAGTAATTTTCCATGGAAGGACCCGGCCATGGTATGAAAAGGGTCATCCCCTCAGAATTACAGGGGATTGACAATAATCTTATGCAACCGCATAGATTATGTAACAATTGTAGCCGCTGCTAGTCATTTCATAAAAAGATATTCTTTTGGATCTGATTGTGCAATTTGTTGAGTTGAACACAAGACAATTCTTTCTAGACACTTGCATGAGTTTGTGTCAGATTTTGTCATTCTCTTCTTTTTGATTTGGCATAGACAACGACATCAGCGATTCAATTTGCACTATCAATTAGTTCCACGATTTGATCCATCTTCCCTTTGGAAAGTGTCCTGAGTTACACTCAATCTAAATGGTAATCTCTTGGAGCAGTATCCTCGATGGGGTGACAGGAATATCGTTAGTAAATGAGAATCTCTATCCAGATATATTTACCACGTACCCCACGTGTACGGGTTAGGCACAAGGCCCTATTAATATGGGACCACCCACAAGCCGTGACTTATGGTGTGGCGAGTGCAAAAAATGCGTTGATCGCGTCGGCATTCCACCTCAAGGCGAGGGCGCCTCGGGTACCGGGCAATAAGCCCAGCCCTGCCCCTTTAAATCGAGGGGGCAGGTGTTGCCTGGGGGGATGGTCCCCTAGGATTAACGATATTAATTTACTCTGTAGGTAAACCGGGCGAAGTTCACTGGACCTCTGGCTTGACCGGAAACCAGAGTTTTTCCAGATGTATAGACCAGTAACCGGATTTGGTATCAAGTTTAGAAAAGATCCTATTATCTGCAAAGGGATCCATTGTAGGGATTTTGTGACGTCAGTGCTGGGTTCTAAGTATCTAGGTTCAAGGCAGATTCTTAGACTCCCATCCTTTTTGTGTAAGTAGGTTAGGCTTGAAACCCAGTCTGTTGGTTCTATCCCTTTTCTGATTTTGTTACTCTTTTCATGTTATCAAGCTTCTGGTTTTATGGGGTGTTTTAATGTGATCAGAGTTTTTTCTAGGTGGGTCAATATACGGTTGGACGGATAGTTTCTCGGATCTTGGCATAGAGCCAATTTTATGAAAGCGATCTGGATACACCTATACAAATTCTTCAATTTAGTTGATTTTAGTTCTCACAGGGGTTTATTGTGAGTTTTGATGGTTTACGTTTTGATAATCTGTGTTTTTCTTTTCTTTAATATATAGTATAATTTTTCAAACCATAACAATTTCGATTTTCTATCCTGAACAGCATTATTCCAAAGTAATATGAGATGTGCACAAAAAGCTCTCTGTGTAGGAATTACAGATTCCTCTATCTTAAAAAACGATTCAAGAGCAAACGTGCGGTTTTCACTGAACAGATGGACTCCCCAACTTCTAATACATTTTTCGCTGAAACTTTTGTGGCTTGTCTTAAAACTGATCGTATCTGAAAAAATGGTAAGGCATTAGCTTGATGGAACTACCATTACCACTTACCTTGCACCACATAGATGACAGTTTGTGTGATGTATTTCTGTCGCATCCTGAATATATCATTGTTAAGAAGTATGCATTTCCTCAACCACACCGCAATGAGCAGGATGCAGCAGAGGGTCAATTTTTAAGAGGAGTATTACTGGTATGAAATTATTTTTCCTTCTCCCAGACTGGTTGCCATTTTTTACCCTACTGCTTACCCAGAGCTTGTGTGAGAATAGTTGAATTTATACTTTTCTCAAGGGTATTGTGTGTATGTGTCTATATATATATATATATATATATATATATATATATATATATATATATATATATATAGTTGTTTTGGAGGATATGTGCTTAATTGAAGTCATACCTAATTTTGAAAATTAATTAGTTAATAATTAACGAATTTAGGCGGGCATATATGTTCAAAATGTAAGGCTAAACAAATCAAGAAAATGTCAATACCTGAATGTACATTTCGACCTACATTTAATCTTACATTTTGAACATATATTTATTATTAACTAATTAATTTTCAAAATTAGGTATGACTTCAATTAAGCACATATCCTCCAAAAATTGTCGGCTAAAAGTCATATCAAATAAACACATTGTTTGTTTACTTACTTTCATATATAGTTATGTATATATATGTGTGTGTGTGTGTGTGTGTGTGTGTATGTATAGATATGTGTGTATATATATATATATGTGTATGTTTGTATGTATAGATGTGTATGTGTATATATATGTGTATGTTTGTATATATAGATATGTATACGTGTGTGTTTATATATGTGTGTATATATAAAAGGTGTGTCATAAAAGTATCGAGATTGAAGCTGTATTTACCAAGATAGAAATGAACAATGAATGGAATGTTAATTTTTCAGGTGTGTCAAAAAGTACAAAAAATTTCGATACTTTTTTGACACACTATATATACATGTATGTGTGTGAGACTACATTATTCTTTTTATATCTAAGATCACTCACAGATAGACACATTGTGAAATGCAAAAAGCCTTGTCTTGGATTTGAACCCAGGAAGCAGAGTTTGTTAAGTTTCTGACCGCCATCCTTGGCCAGTTGAAAAAGAACTTAAAGTAAGTAAGTCCTGAGCTATAGAATCCTTTGGTAAGTGAATAAGTCCTGAGTTATGGAATCCTACGTAGTGTCAAAGGTCCAGTGATATAATCCTATGTTCCGTCGTCCACGAAGGTTCAAGGTATTTGTGAGTAGCTAAGATCAGAACAGCCGATATAAATACAATATCAGCAGCAGAGCACTGCCAGTGGTTGGCCAATAGTTTGGTCACATGGTTATCGGCGAGTCTATAAGTAGAAGTGGGCATTTGACACACGCCTTATATACACAAAAACTCCAACAGAGTTCATAACCTATGATGATAACCATTGTGCAATGAGCGACTCCTCCCATTAAGAACTTTGCTTATATTGGAAGCGCGTGGTGCGATGGTTAAAGTCATGGGAAATGGACTCGTCGCCCCGAGTTCAAATCCTGGATGTGATAATTGCATTTAACTTTGCGCTAATACCCTTGGGAAATTATGGTATGAATCCTACTCTCCCTCCAGCTATGGATAAATAGTAGCGCGGACTGGGCTCTTTAACCTTGGTTAGGCAACCAGTCTATGAGAAAGAAAACTCTGAATTCAAACCTGTTGAACTCTGCTTAAGAAATTGACCTTGCGTCACATCCTGCTCGTGGTTGGTAAATATATATATTGGATGCTTCACTGTATAAGTAAAGTCGGCAGAATGGCTTATTGTCGGTATAAGCCGGATAACGATGGATTATATTTCCTTTTCGCTAGCGCTAGCTCGGGCGGAGCGCCACATCTACTGTTAGCTCCACACTTTACCGCACAGGTCCGAGCTGTCCTACTCAAGCGCTGTGTTGGCTAGGTTCAGTATCGAACCCGGAACCTTGTGGTCTCTTGAGCGGATGTTCTACCGACTGAGCTAAACTTGTCGCATATGCTGTATATTATCCCGCAAGTGATTTTTTTTTTTCAATATTTATTATGAAACGTAATGAGCTGAGTTAATCTTTTCGTTTTTTTTCATCCCATATTTGAAAAAGAAAAAAAAACATGATGAAACACGTCTTTAAAAATACATTTTTTTCCCCAGCTAAATTAATCCACAAGGACAGTGACATCTGCCTCGCTACAGAACTTCTCTTCAGCACCTCCCCTTCTTCTAAAAAAATAAATAATAAAAAGACAGAAGACATTAATATTGCGTGTCTCTACATATAAACTAGAAAATTATGAGAAACGGAACTTCGTTTCTTTAATGACGTGATAAAGAAAAAAACCTCAGTTTCCTTCCTGGAAAGGGAAATTAGATGGATCCATGAGATAAGAATCAAATAAAAGATGTGGAAGATAAATTTCCGGATGTCATAGTTCATTCTTCATCTTCATCCGTCTGATGATTGTGTACTCAACACTAAATTTCCAGAGTTCATAATTCTAATATTTTTTAGGGTTTTATACATTGCTACGGTCCTTATAAAGGGCCGATTTTTGTTCAGTCGGTAGAGCGTTCGGTTAGGAATCCCAAGGTTCCTGGTTCGATACCGGCCCTCGTCAACTAAGCGTATGAGTAGTACAGAGATCTGTGCGGTAAAGTGATGAGCTGATGGTAGGTGTGGCGCTCCACATCAGGCGCTAAAATAATCTTCTTAGTCTAGCGCTTGTGAAAAGGGGATAAACTACCTCGCTGTTTGGCTCATACCGACATTAAGCCGCCCCGACGACTTTACTTTTTACTTATACATTGCTCTGTATTAATAGCATCAAACACTTTTTTACTCTTTTCTTATTTGCATTTCTTTCATTATATATACTAGCAAATATATGCACCCTCCGGGTGCAAGTATTTAAGTTTTAATGTAATAAAATATTGTATCAAATTAGAAATGTTAATGAAACTAAATAAGAATACAGATAAAAATATTTGAAACAGAGGAGGGTATAATAAAGAAATAGAACAACTGAAACTTACTCTTCCATCACTTCTGACTTTCATTGCTAAATTTTCCTAATTTAACTATTTAGTTAAAATAGGAAGTAAAGAATAAAATTACAGTTTGTTTTTCTTGTTAATGGATTTCTTTTAAGATTTATCCCTGAGATTTTAGATAATATTCATTAAGATAAAACCAAACAATTAGAAATCAATAATACTAAGCACATATTTATTAAAAGCAGATTTTTAATATGAATATGCAAATTAGCCTTCCCATTCACACTGTAAACTGCTATTTTGTTGTATATATAAATACAATTGCATGTTATTAGTATGTAGATATTACCAACAGTATTAATAATGTAAAACAATTTTATTAATAATTGAGGTTTAGATAAAAATAAAATCTTGTAGAAGGTGACGTAAATAACTAAGGGAATTGTTACTTGAATAGTAATATAGTTTCAGTTACAGACAGAAAAACACACAATCTCCATTATAATAATATATATATATTGTATCTTTATATCTTCCTCAAACAAATATCTTCTAAGTGTACAGCTCACTGACAACTGTTTATGATATAAATGATATCATAAAAGGGTTAGTTCAAGACACTTGGATACCATAAGTTTCATTTACTCAGTAGGCTAGCTAGGAGGGGTCGCCCTGGGTGGTACTTTTTGGTAACTGGAAGTAGAGCGAAAAACTTTGCTGCTCTGGATGACACACAGTCTATCTACGCGGGCCGGTATCGAACTAGGAATCTTGTGGTTTCTAGCCGAACGCTCTACCGACTGAGCTAACCGGAACAGACATATAAACACTGTTAATTTTTTTATTTAATTTCTTAATCCCGACCAGTTTTGGCCTTTGGGCATAATTAGAGGATATTTAGTTCCTGACTGTTTACAATACGAGACTGAAAGCCTTATGAACGCCAGTGAATTGGCTTCACAAGTGATTGCAATTTGGACTTTAGTTTAACGCCGATATCGTCCGATTCAGCACGTGTTCATTTCATTTTTTATCGAGAAAGTCGTT
>CM042142.1:114205050-114262550 GCA_023376005.1 Doryteuthis pealeii
CATATTGAATCCTTTCCTTCCTTCTGTTTATTTCCTCTTTCTATCAATTTTCTTCCGTCTCCATTATTCCAATTTTTCTTTTTTTTTATTCATTATTTCCTTCCCTATTTTCATTCCTCTATCTCTTGTACGTTTTTTTCTATTGAATCCTTTCCTTTCTTTTGTTTATTTCTTCTTTCTCTCAATTTTCTTCCGTCTACATTGCTCCAATTTTTCTTTCATTATTCCTTCCCTATTTCCTTCCTCTATCTCTTATATGTTTTTTTTTTTTCATATTGAATTCTTTCCTTTCTTTTCTTTATTTCTCTTTCTATCAATTTTCTTCTGTCTCCATTATTCCAATTTTTCTTCCTTTTCATTCATTATTTTTCTTTATTTCTTCCTCTATTTGTTATGTGTTTTTTTTCTATTGAATCCTTTCCTTTCTTTTCTTTCTTTATTTCCTCTTTCTCTATCAATTTCTTCTGTCTCCATTATTCCAATTTTTCTTTTCTTCATTCATTATTTCTTTCTTTATTTTCCTTCCTCTATTTGTTATGTGTTTTTTTTCTATTGAATCCTTTCCTTTCTTTTCTTTCTTTATTCTCTTTCTATCAATTTTCTTCTATCTTCCATTATTCCAATTTTTCTTTTCTTTTCATTCATTATTTCTTTTCTTATTTTCATTCCTCTATCTCTTATATGTTTTTGTCAATTTCATCTTTCCCTTGTTTATTTCCTCTGGGCCGGGTTAGCTCAGTCGGTAGAGCGTTCGGTTAGAAACCACAAGGTTCCTAGTTCGATACCGGTCCTCGCCAACTCAGCGTATGAGTAGCATAGGGATCTGTGCGGTAAAGTAAGGAGCTGATGGTAGGTGTGGTGCCCCATCTCAGATTCTAAAACAATCTCCTTGGTCTAGCGCTATTGAAAAGGGGATAGACTCTCTCGCTGACTGGCTGATACCGACTTTAGGCCGCCCCGACAACTTTACTTACTTACACTGCTCCAATTTTTCTTTTCTTTTCGTTCATTATTTCTTTCCTTATTTTCCTTCCTCTATTTGTTATGTGCTTTTTTCTATTGAATTCTTTCCTTTCTTTTCTTTCTTTCCTCTTTCTATCAATTTCCTTCCGTCTACATTGCTTCAATTTTTCTTTTCTTTTTATTCATTATTTTCTTCCCTATTTTCATTCCCTATCTCTTGTATGTTGTTTTCTATTGAATCCTTTCCTTTCCTTTGTTTATTTCTTCTTTCTATCAATTTTCTTCCGTCTAAATTGCTCCAATTTTTCTTTCCTTTTCATTCATTATTTCCTTCCTTATTTTCCTTCCTCTATCTGTTATGTTTTGTTTGTTTGTCTTTTTTGTTTTTATTCATATTGAACCCTTTCTTTTCTTTTGTTTATTTCCTCTTTCTATCTTTTTAAGAGACTCTCTCTCTCTCTCTCTCTCTCCCTCTCTCTCTCTCTCTCTCTCTCTCTCTCTCTCTCTCGTTATATCTCTGTCAGGGTTTCTCTTTCTCTATTTGTGTATTTGACAAGGTCTGTATTCCGTCTCCATTATTCCAATTTTTCTTTTCTTTTCATTCATTATTTCCTTCCCTATTTTCATTCCTCTATCTCTTATATGTTTTTTTTTTCATATTGAATCCTTTCCTTTCTTTTGTTTATTTCTTCTTTCTATCAATTTTCTTCCGTCTCCATTGCTCCAGTTCTTCTCTTCTTTGCTTTCATTATTTCCTTCTGTTTTTCTTTTCTCTGTTCTTAGAACGAATAAAACAAATTCAAGTCTAATGTCGGACCTGAATAATTGCAATCTGACTAAATGAATCAAGGACGTCGACTTCTACGCTTTAAATAAATTGATACAATCTCTTGTTGCTCTTCTTCTTCTTCTTGTTGTTAGAAAATTCTAAAGAGAATGTCAAAACGCTCTCTGTATTTCTTTTAATCATTACACAAGAGACAAGTTTTAAAAAGGAGCTGTCTTCGCTGCTGCTGTCTTTATGAACTTCAAGTTTGAATTCACAGGCGTGATCTGTTATTCTAGTACAAACGATTTGAATCAAATAAATCATCGATTTTCATTAACTCTTTGGACCCGTACATCCTATATGGTTGTATTATTGCCGGTTACGCGAGATTTCTGTTAGGATCAAAAAGTTTCTAATAGATTAGTATATGTCAAATACGTTAAAAAGAACTAAGAAAACATGTGGATACTAATGAAGAATATACTAAGACCGGGTCACAGAGATGCTGCTCGCTTATATTACGTAAATAGCGTAAATAGCGCTAATACCCTTGGGAAAGGTATGAATCCTAATCTCCCTCCAGCTATGGATAAATAGTAGAGCAGACTGGGCTCTTTAACCTTGGTTAGGCAACCGGTCTAGGAGAACTCTGAATTCAAACCAGTTAAAACTCCGCTTAAGAAATTGACTTCGTGTCACATCCTGCTCGTGCGGAGGAGTTGGTAAATATATATATTACGTAAATAGGAGGTGCGTGGTTTAATGGTTAGAGTCGTAGGAAATCGACTCGTCAACGCGAGTTCAATTCTTGGACGAAGCCGTTGGTATTTTGTAAATTATATTACGTAAATAGCGTAAATAGCGCTAATACCCTTGGGAAAGGTATGAATCCAATTCTCCCTCCAGCTATGGATAAATAGCAGGGCAAACTGGACTCTTTAATCATGGCTAGGTAACCAGTCTAGGAGAAGGAAAACTCTGAATTCAAAGCTGTTAAATTCCTCTAAATAAATTGACCTTGTGTAACATCCTGCTCGGGCGAAGAGTTTGATAGATATAAATGAGTAAGTCATAAGATATTCCCATAAGCCGGTTGTGAAATTGTTGTTTTTTTTTTCTTTATTAATTTAAGGGTTTGTTTTTTTTGGAGGGGGGTATTTTTTGTTTTGGTGTTTTTTTTTCTTGTTTTTTTTATATAGGTCGTCTCAAATCACAGATCAATATAATCGAACGAGAAACTTTTTTTTGCCATGAATAAGTGACAAGCTTAATGTGATTTATTCACCGAATTGGTACGTTACCCATTTCCCTAGAGTGCATCTATTGTTTCGATGTAATACATTTGCAGACCTATAGTTTCATAGCTTGTATTAAATCTTAATGCAACTATAAAACGGATTAGAATCGGCCCAATTCCTCAGGTCGTTATGCGCCATTGCAGTGTAGGAAAGAGAGAGAGAGAGAGAGAGAGAGAGAGAGAGAGAGAGAGAGAGAGAGAGAGGCTCTTAGGGACAACGTTACAGTTGAGGTTTCGACTTGGACGCCTTAAATAGCCGGCTTGACTTGACCAAGTATATCAGACTAATACCCTGAGAATCCTCTCCAGCTATGAGTTAAATAGTACCAATACTGTTCTTCTATGAGGATGACGTTGGCATTCCTTAGCCCATGAAGGTCGTTATACGTCATTGCAGCGTAGGAGAGAGAGAGGGGGGTTGTCTTTTGGAACAAAGTTACAGTTTTATAGCTGGACTTCAACTTGGACGTCTTAAACAGCTGGCTTGATTTTACAAAGTATATCAAACTATGTTCTTCTATGGCGTTGACATTAACCCATGAAGGGTGATATGTGTATTCTTACACTTTTACTCATTTATTTGGTGTCCTGAGTATGACACAAGAATAAATCCAGTGGTGAGGCCCCAGTTCCGAAGTTCTGGAGGATTTGGAATCACTTCTTCATTGCTTTTACTCCAAGGTTCTCTCTGTTCCGGAGAGGTAGTACCTGAGGGGTTGGTAAATATAAATTCAATACTTCTATAAGTCCAGTTTGCGAAAAACCATATTACATTGAGAAGATCTAGGAATATTAAACCTAATTATCAACGTAGTCCGAATAGATATTTCCAGAAAACATGTAAACAAAAAAATGTTACGATTTTTGTGGCTATCCTTTAGCTTCAAGCAAGAGCATTTCCCAGCAGAGATCCCTTGTATTAAGCAGAGCGCGATTCTTAATGAAGAAATATTTGGTTGCTCCTTGGCGTCCCTTAATGTTGGGTATGATCCTTTGGTTGTTCCTTGGCGTTCCTTAATGTTGGGTATGATCCTTTGGTTGTTCCTTGGTGTTCCTTAATGTTGGGTATGATCCTTTGGTTGTTCTTGTGTGTCCTTAATGTTGGGTTTGATCCTTTGTTTTCCTTGGTGTTCCTTAATGTTGGGTTGATCCTTTGGTTGTTCCTCTTGGTGTTCCTTAATGTTGGGTATGATCCTTTGGTTGTTCCTTGGTGTTCCTTAATGTTGGGTATGATCCTTTGGTTGTTCTTGGTGTTCCTTAATGTTGGGTATGATCCTTGGTTGTTCCTTGGTGTTCCTTAATGTTGGGTATGATCCTTTGGTTGTTCCTTGGTGTTCTTCATGTTGGGTATGATCCTTTGGTTGTTCCTTGGTGTTCCTTAATGTTGGGTATGATCCTTTGGTTGTTCCTTGTGTGTTCCTATAATGTTGGGTATGATCCTTTGGTTGTTCCTTGGTGTTCCTTAATGTATGTTGGTGTAATGGGTATGATCCTTTTGGTTGTTCCTTGGTGTTCCTTAATGTTGGGTATGATCCTTTGGTTGTTCCTTTGGTGTTCCTTAATGTTGGGTATGATCCTTTGTTGTTCCTTGGTGTTCCTTAATGTTGGGTATGATCCTTTGGTTGTTCCTTGGTGTTCCTTAATGTTGAGTATGATCCTTTGGTTGTTCCTTGGTGTTCCTTAATGTTGGGTATGATCCTTTGGTTGTTCCTTAAGTTGTTCCTTGATGTTGGTATGATCCTGTTGGTGTTGTTGTTCCTTGGTGTTCCTTAATGTTGGTGTTCCTATGATCCTTTGGTTGTTCCTTGGTGTTCCTTAATGTTTAATGTTGGGTATGATCCTTTGGTTGTTCCTTGGTGTTCCTTAAATGTTGGGTATGATCCTTTGGTTTGTTCCTTGGTGTTCCTTAATGTTGGGTATGATCCTTTGGGGTTGTTCCTTGGTGTTCCTTAATGTTGGGTATGATCCTTTGGTTGTTCCTTGTGTTCCTTAATGTTGAGTATGATCCTTTGGTTGTTCCTTGGTATTCCTTAATGTTGGGTATATATATATACTTATAACCTTGTCTTGCATCCTACCTGTGGCGAACGGGTTATCTAAATACCTACTTATATCGTGGTGTGATGGTTAGCAAACTTGTCTCACAGATCCATTACTACTGAAAAGCAAATACTTATAATCTTTCTTACACCCTACCTGTGGCGAATGGGTTATGTAGATACCTACTTATATAGAGGTGTAATGGTTAGCAAGCTTTTCACACAGATGAATTACTACTGAAAAACGAATTCGATCCTCGCTGGATGCCTCATACTTGTGACCATGTGTTACATCCTTTCCGTGTCGAACGGGTTGGGTAAATACCTACTTATATAAAATCGCAGATAGTGCTTGGCGAAGAATCTAAATATTATTGTTTTTCCCCGTCCGCCGAACAAGAAGTCCGAGCTAATTAGTAAATGTAGATTGAAAATAAATACGTACTATGCCTATTAGCTCTCGACTGGAAAGTGTGTATGTGTGTGTGTGTGTGTGTGTGTGAGAGAGAGAGAGAGAGAGAGAGAGAGAGAGAGAGAGAGATGGATGATCATGATTTATTGCTGTATGTTCGTACGTATGATTTTAAATAAATCACTAGTGATGATCACAATGGGTGCTTACAAATAATCGATTTTAATCACGGTTTGAAACGAATTTACAAATTCTCTCTCTCTCTCTCTATCTCCCTCTCTTCTCTCCCTATGTATCTCTATCTATCCCCCCTCTCTCTCTCTCTCTCTCTCTCTCTCTCTCTCTCTCTCTCTCTCTCTCAATATATATATATCTTATTATAATGGAGATTGTGTGTTTTTCTGTCTGTAACCGAAACTATATTCTTACTCAAGTTACAATTCTCGTAGTTATTGACATCACATTCTACATGATTTTATTTTTATCTAAACCTCAATTATTAATAAAATTGTCTTACATTATTAATACTGTTAACTATGTCTACATGCTAACCACATGCGATTATATTTATATATACAACAAAATAGCGGTTTACAGTGTGAACGGAAAGGCTAATTTGCATATTAATATTAAAAAATCGAATTTAATAAATATGTGCTTAGTATTATTGATTTCTAACTGTTTGGTTTTATTTTAATGAATATAAGCAAAAATCTCTTCAATGAATCTTAAATGAAATCCATTAACAAGATAAAATAACTGTCATTTTATTCTTTACTTCCTCTCATAACTAAATAATTAAATTAGAAAAAAAACAATGAAAGACGAGAGTGATGAAGAGTAAGTTTCAGTTGTTCCATTTTTTATTATACTCCCTCTGTTTCAAATCTTTTATTAAAATCTTTTTATCTTATTCTTATTAGTTTCATTAGCCTTTCTAATTTAATACAATATTTTATTACATTAAAACTTAAATACTTGCACCCGGAGGGTGCATATATTTGCTAGTATATATGAAGAAACTTTATTTTAGAATAGATCTATGTAACAAGGAATGCATGTTTAACAAAACACCCGTGAAACTCAGAATGGAATATCCCATATAAACAACACCCACATCTCTCTCTCCCTCTCTCTATTTATCTGTCTCCTTCTCTCTCTCTCTCAATATATATATATATATATATATATATATATTCTTATTATAATGGAGATTGTGGGTTTGTCTGTCTGTAACCGAAACTATATTACTATACAAGGTCACAATTCCTTTAGTTATTTACATCATATTCTCCATGATTTTATTTTTATTTAAACCTCAATATTAATAAAATTGTTTTACATTACTTACACTGTTGACCATATCTACATACTAATAATATGCAATTGTATTTATATATACAACAAAATAGAGGTTTTACAGTATGAATGGGAAGGCTAATTTGCATATTGATCTTTAAAAAATTGATTTTAATAAATATATGCTTAGTATTATTGATTTCTAATTGTTTGGTTTATCTTATTGAATATGAGCAAAAAATCTCTTCAATAAATCTTAAAGAAAACCTTAACAAGAAGAAAATAACTGTAATATTATTCTTTACTTCTATTTTAACTAAACAGTTTAATTAGGAAGATTTACCAATGAAAGACGGGAGTAACGGAAAATGATGGAAGAGTTAGTTTCAAAGTTGTTCTATTTTCAATCATACCCCTCTGTTCAAAATCTTTTTATCTACATTCTTATTCAGTTTCATTAGTCTTTCTAATTTAATATCATATTTTATTATAAAATCTAACTAAAATACTTGCACCCGGAGGGTGCATATATTTGCTAGTATATATAACCTTTTTTGGAGAATAGATCTATGTAACAAGGAATGCATGTTTAACAAAACACCCGTGAGACTCAGAATGGGAATATCCTATATAAAAAAAACACCCACATCACTCTCTCTCTCTCTCCCCAACCTGTGCTACTCATGGGCTGAGTTGGCGTGGTTTGATATCGAACCCGGGACCTTGTGGTTCCTAGGAGGATGATCTGCCGACTAAACCGGCTCTTACTGGAGAGTTAAGGACGCACTCATAAGTTATGTTATTCTGTGCATACATATATATGGACAAACCAGAGTGGCCTGACTAACAAAAGATTATATCGATCTACTCTGTGCGGATGCTGAATGTTGCGAGGAGGACTACCGGGAACGATGACAAATAGGGACGGGTGGCTAGAGGGAGAGTCCTGGGAATCCGTGGTGTCAGTGCGACATGATGACGACGATCTTTGATGATGATATTGTTTGTTTGTGTGTGTGTGTGTGTGTGTTGTGTGTGGTATGTAAGAGAGAGAGAGAGAGAGAGAGAGAAGAGAGAGAGAGAGAGAGAGAGAGAGAGCGATATATATAATTTATATTTTCGATGTCTAGTCATACACATCCCCACTTGTAGGCAGCAATTAAGTCAATCGTTCATATTCTCATCTAATATTCATGATGTCCTTCCAGCATCGGGAGGAAATATCTCGTTATTTTTTCAGAAATTTTAAATATAAAATCGAAGACACTTCAGTCTCTTGCCTCCATTACAATTATACAAAGGTCATTCAATAAATATGGCGAATTTAAAAAAAAAAAAAGTAGAATTATTGTTTTTCTTTCTTTTTCTTTCTTTTTTTTCCATTTATGTAAATTCTGCATTGTTTGGAATTGGTTTATAGCAAAAACTATTTAAATCTCGCAAAAATCATTTGTTTTGAGGCTATTCAAAATGACGCTAAATCAAACAGTGTCCAAAGGCTTGAACAGAGGTCTGTCATCAAATTTTTTGTGACTCAAAAGTACAAGCCGCATTGTGAAATTTACAGAAGTTGTGATGTATACGGAGAAGCAAGTTTTGATTTTTTTTTAAAAAGGAGTGGGGGCTAAACATCGGTTTGTCACTACAAACTTGAGTCAAAAAGACAGTCGATAGAGTTGAAATACACTGACTCTCCGGTAAACAAATAGTTCCAGGTGTAGTGGTTTAGTAAATGAGGTCATTCTGAGAGTCTTCTGAGACAGTAAAAGACCCATCACTATTGACTTCCTTGAAAAAAGCTTCAATTGTAAACTAGGTATACCCAAAATTGACGTAAAATCCGTTTTTGACAAAATGAATTTAGCCCCCTCCCCTCCCTAAAGAAATAATTTACCAAAAATCAGCGAATTATCGAATTTTAATGAACTTTTCAGTGTTGATTTATCAATGAATGAACTTTATAATGCATTATTTATTTTATTTCAAAAATTCCTGATTTTTTTCAGGTCACTTATTTTGGGCGTAACATTTTTGTGAGTTGGTTATTTTCTGTACTAATTACAGGATAAAAGACCGAAGTTATGAATAGAAAAAAAAATTACGGGGGCTTTTCTATGAGAAAATAAGTACCGAAAATCGGAAAATAAAATGTAAAAAAAAAAAAATAAAATAAATTTGGAGATTTCTTTTTTACTCATTTCGATAATTATTAATTGGGTATTATCTTATAAAATAAAAAAAATTATACATCGATATTTTCTGCTTAAAAGGGGGGGGGTAATTTTCAATAGAGTTTTTCTTCAAAACTTATTACTTTTTGTACCTAAAATAAGGTTTGCATTAAATAGATATTTATTTCTAGAATTTAAAAATATAACATTTTAAAACTTAACATCAGGCTTTTCATATTTTAAATGAATTCTATATATTAATTTTTCATAGCAAAAATACTAAATTAAAGTTTTGTAAAAAATAACTGATGTATTATAAAATTCATTAATTGATAAATCAATACTGAAAATTTCATTAAAATCGGATAATTCCCTGAATTTTTGATAATTTTTTTTGCAATCGCGAATGTTACATTAAATTTGTAAACAAGCCATTACAAGCCATTTAAAAGGAGCCAAAATGGCCGAACAGATTGAAATTGACGAAAAAAATCGTTTTAAATGTATTAAAAATAAATTGCATATGTAAGATATTTTTCTTTTTTTAATGATGGTCATTATGTTACTACTTATCGTTTTAGACAAAAGTTTGACCTTAAATTTAATTAATTTTAATTTCGTTTTTTTTTAACTGTAGCACACGAATTTTGGGTATAGCTATTGTAAATAGTGCTTCGTGTTGCCAATTTCTTAGGCAAAATTCACATTATCTATTAAATGAATATTTAGCATAGTATTCTAAAGCCTCCCGCCTTTTTTTGTTTGTCAATATTTGTTTACTGGTTTTATTTTTCAGGAATCAATAGAAAATGCGTTTAATTTCTCATAGAATAAATTTGGTTTGAGTATTTTATTTTTCTAAAAAAGCAAAATAATATAACAAGCAAACAATAATCTGATTAAAGTTGAAATCTACTTAAAATCAGGGCCGAAGCATCTGGGTGTTCGGGACAACGTTGACCCTTGAGCCTAAATACTGAAAACTAAGAGAAATTGATTTTTAATCGGAAATAGAAAATGTTTTCAGCGCTAAGCAAACTATAAAAAAGACAAGCAAACCATTGTTTGAATATTATAGCCTGCTTCATGTGTCTATCGTACTACCCCTTGCAAAAATTATGAAATTAGCATACAGAGAGAAGCTTCACCTTGGTTGTTGTATTAGCAGTAAATTAGCATTTATTTAGCAGTAAATAAACTAATATCAGATAAGACGCAAGTATCTTTTTTAAATTTAATTGCTGAACATTCTGACTTCATAAAATACTCCTTAAACAAATTAAATTAAATTATCTTATTATAATGGAGATTCGGTGTCTGTAACCGAAACTACTCCATCTGCTTACGTAACGATACCCTAAGGAATTGCGTAAGTTTATCCATGAGTATTTAGTTTATTGTCAAAATCATTAATACATAGAATAAATCCTCTTCAATCTTATTTATATCTTATGAATTTGAGGTTTTATTATAGAATTATTTTACCTATGGGAAAGAAATAGGGATGACAAGACTTTCAGACCATGCTGTAGTTTAAAGTCTCCACAAAATGCTGTTTCGATTGCAATCTCTGCTCTCCCAATAAGCAAAACAAAAAGTGGTATTAAAGTAGAGTGACAAAGGTTCTCTAGACCAGGGGTTCCCAACCTTTTTCAGCTCATGGCCCACTTTGAAAACAGAATTTTTTTGTAGCCCATGAAATTATTATAATAGAAAAAATATTTCTATTTTACAAAAGACATTTATTCAATCGAGATATCAGGGGCGTAATTCTCTCCCCACTCTCCCCTGCCATGAATTAGTTGACTTTCTAGAAAATATAAATTTCCCACATATATGTTTGGATTTTGTATATAAAAAGTGATGCTCTGAAATCATATAGAATTATAATATTTCCTTGGCCCACCTGAAATTTGCTGTGGCCCATTTTGGCCATGTGGCCATAGGTTTGTTTGTTTGTTTTTTATTGATTTTAACGGCATATCAACCCGTCTGGGGTTATGTCATGCCTAACGGTTAGGAAGTTATGCATATCGTGTATTTATATTTATACTTTTTAGTAATTGGTTTTAACAATGTGTTAGCATTATTGGGGATTATGTTGTATGGTATTGATTTGATTATCATGTCTATATTCTATGGTATATTTTATTTCCCTCAAAAAATAAAGAATATCCTCCATTGTCCTAGATAAGGCCTCGTTTCAAATGGCCGAGAGATTATCTTAGTGGTCGGAAGTGGGCCCTTTTTCTTGCACATGCATGGAGGGTTCTTCCAGTGTGAATGCTTATGGGAATGTATAATCTTAATTTTTTTTTTAATTTTTAAATCCCTACACATCCTCATCCAAGATTTGTACCCGTCTAGCCATATCCATTTCCTACTTTGTTGTTAGAGGTTCTGAGATCAAATATTTTTCATAATTCTTCCTCAATTTTTGTGAGGTATCATATTAATTTAAAAAAATATTTTTAAAGCCTAGCAAGGATAAAAAATAAAGTAAAACCTTTTTTCTTTTCACATCTTTCAAAGGAGACGTGCTACATTGTAAAACTCTGTCTGTGGATGACTATATATATGTAATATATATGTGTGTGTGTGTGTGTGTGTGTGTGTGTGTGTGTGTGTAAAGTAAACCTAATGAGTCAGAGAATATCTACCTAGGTTTCTCCTAACGGATCATCTGGATAATTCTGACTCTTAGGCAACTCTTAGACTACTTTTTTTCTTTGGACAATTTTTTAGTACCATCTACTTACTTTCAGGAGGTGCAGATAATTTGGTCTATTTTTTTCCTCCAGGCAAAAGTTTGTGTTGTGTAATAACAAACTGTAAAACCTGGATTTTTTATACTGCTTGAGTTTAGAAATAACCCGTCTGATGAAGCTGGGCTCTTAAGAATTTTTAGAAACTTGAAAAAAATTTTTTTTTGATCTTTTGGGTTTCTAGTCGAAATGAATTATTACGGAATGAAGGTTTATTAAGTTTTTCTTTCTTTGAAAGTTAAATATTGTTCTGTATATAATATAATTTATTGATTATTATACATTGAGCTCTCTTTAGGGATTTATAAAAATCCTTGTATGAATATATGTTTGCATCTACAAGAGCATACAGTATGGTTATACAGTGAGATTTTGAAGATCCCAAATAGAATCATCCCTTACAACCACTCATTTGGATTATCTTACATTTATATATATATATATATATGTATATATATATATATATATATGTATGTATGTATGTATTATTATTATTATTATTATTATTATTATTATTATTATTATTATTATTATTATACATTTGACCATTTACACCATTTCTGTCATTTAAAAAAAACTATTTCGTTTACCTGATGAATGCTTTTAGCAGGAAACTATTGGTAGTAATATCGTTCCCAAATAAATGAATAAAAGCTAAAACTTTTATTTGTCACTTCATTCACTTATATATATATATATAATATATAATATATATATATATATATATATATATATATATAAAGAAATAGAAAGGGGTCCCGGCTCCCAAAAATTTGAAAACCATTGCTCGAGACGTTATTTACTATTCTGTTGTATCATGGTTTGTTTTTCATTGTCTTTTGTTTTTTTTGTGGGTTTTTTGTTGTTCATTTTTTTCCTCTCTTTCTGTCGTTTATTATAATACCTATTAACAACGTCCCCACAAAGAAAGCTCTGCAATATTTCACTGTCTGTCAAAGTATTCTCGGTGGATTCGGCAACGCAAAGGTTTAAAATTATTTCCGTCTATAATCTCCTGGGTGGCCATTTTGAAATTATTTCTGGAAACATCTGTCACTTTAGCTTTCCATGACTGATTTCACGAATAATCTGATTGATATTTACAAAGTCTAGACTTAGTCGAATATAATGTCACAAGATCTACTATCAGTGAGACAATAGACTATTCACATACCTCGGTAGCAATATCTCATCGACTGAAAGTGATGTCAAGTTACGCACAGGAAAGGGTGGTCAATTATTGACAGGTTAATGGCCGCACCATATCTATATACGTCTTTATATGCATTAGTAGTCCCACTGGCCATATATATATTCACCAAACCCTCCGCACGAGAAGGATGTGACACAAGGTCAATTTATTAAGCGGAGTTTAACAGTTTTCCTTCTCCTAGACTGGTTACCTAGCCATAGTTAAAGATCCCAGTCCGCCCTACTATTTGCTCATAACTGGAGGGAGAGTAGTTGTATGCATACCTTTCCCAAGTTATATAACAATATACTGCCTTCTGATATCTTCAACTCCTCTGCAAATCTCACGCAATTTCAATTTACGATCGGCCAAAACGAGTTTGTGGAGTTTTTTGTGTGTTTTCCGGGACAACTGCCGAATTTGGGCGACCTGAGCTTTCAGTATCATTTGTGTTTGTACGACCGCGTTATAAAGTCAGCATACCACCTCTTAACCGCTGTTTCCGATGGAGCAGAGTCTGAATAACACTTATGAAGCCATTGCTTTGCTTGAACAGTACTTTTTTCAATTAGAAGCAATGCTTTATCAACACACGAAATTCAGATTTTTCCATTGTTTTGAAAATTTGCAACAGTAGCTTCACTTAAATAACTCTAATTTGTAAACTAATTATCCGATTGGGCTCAAATTTTGACACGTGTCATTTGAAGGTTAGTACTTTATAAAATTCATATGGATTTTTTATTAGTGGCGCCATCTATATGTCAGGCCCGGGACTTCTTGATTGATGTGTTAGAAATCTGATCTCTCACGGGAATTCTTCCAGGCTGTAACCGTGTAAGTACTATCATATGGCCGCACCGCTTGGACTTTAACATGGCGATGGAAAAAGATTAGATAGGAACTCTACAAGGATGCTACGTACTGTCTTGGACAATTCCTGCGAGAAGCACCCGACAAAGCAGAAAATGTTCGGCCAATTGCTGTTCATCGCACAAACAATCCAAATAAGGCGAGGTAGACATGCTGAGCACTTAAGGGAAATGTTCTTCTTCAGCTTTCGTTAAACTTAACTCTTTGCCTACTTTAAACCGCTTACATTGGCTCTCTAACCACTGATTCTACCCTAAACTGCTGACAGCGGCTCTCGCACGTGTCGCAGAAGGGCTCAGATTACAATGATAACGGAACTTTATTTGAATAGAATGAGTTCTGAGGTGAATAGATTGTGAACTTTGAAATATTCCATTATACAGATAAAAAATACCAAGAAACTTTGGCACAGCCGTATGCGAAATTTAGTTGGCAAAGACTTAAGGACAAATATGGAAACGAAAATATCTTTCAAAGGCAATCTATATTCGTATTTATATGCATTAGTAGTCCCACTAGCCATATATATATTTACCAAACCCTCCGCATGTGCAGGATGTGACACAAGGTCAATTTATTAAGCGGAGTTTAACAGGTTTTAATTCAGAGTTTTCCTTCTCCTAGACTGGTTACCTAGCCAAGGTTAAAGATCCCAGTCCGCTCTACTAGTTGCCCATAACTGGAGGGAGAGTAGTTGTATGCATACCTTTCCCAAAGGTATTAGCGCTGTGTGAAATGTAAACAGGATTTGAACTCGGTCGACGAGTCCATTTCCTTCGACTCTAACCATTACAACACGCACCTCCGAAAGTGGATATATATATATATATATATATATATATATATATATATATATATATATATATAAAGTCGTAGTCGTCGGGGTGGCCTAAAGTCGGTATCAACCAGTCAGCGAGGGAATCTATCCCATTTTCAATAGCGCTAGACCAAGGAGATTGTTTTGGCGTCTGAGGTGGAGCACCACACTTACCATCAGCTCCTTACTTTACCGCACAGATCCCTGTGCTACTCATACGTTGAGTTGGCGAGGACCGGTATCGAACTAGGAACCTTGCGGTTTCTAGCCGTACGCTCTACCGACTGAGCTAACTATATATATATATGTATGTATGTATTGCCCAGTGGCTATATATGCTGGAGAACTTGTATTTTGACGGAAGAAGATAAGAGAAAATTGATTGCATTTGAGAATGATTACCTCGGAGTCTCTTGTGCGAATCACATCAAAATGGACGATATAAAGTGTGACCATGGAATACCAAATGAAATCAGTGACATTATCACGGAGAAAAAATTGAAGTGGTTTGGTTACGTGACAGTGTCATCTATGTCAACCATTCATACAATACTAAAGTTGCCAACATAAAACTCAAAGGACGACCATTAAAATCATGAAGTGGGCTAATAAGAGAGGACACAGAATCACCTGTGTTCACAATGGCAAAACGGAGGAGTTGTGTGGACAAATATGTTCGAGAAACTCTTGAGGATTGATGCAGATGCTAGTGAGTAATAAAAGAAACAGAAGTCAAGATGAATCAAGGGGATGGAAAAAGTACGTGTCAAAAATGAATGAGATGAAATCAACAAGTAAAACAGTGAATGAATGGAAGAAAGAAGTACGAGAAGAAATGAATGACTGAGATGAAAGGAGCGGGAGTCTAACTGGTTGAATGAGATGGAAGAAGCACACGAGTCAGGAATAAATGAATGACATAAAAGAAGTACGTGTTAAAAATAAATGAATGAGATAAAAGAAATACGAATAAAAAATGAATTAATGAAATGTAAGAAGCAAGAGTCAGAAATAAATGAATGAGATAAAATAAAGTACGAGTCAAAAATAAACGAATGAGATAAAAGAAATAGGAATGAAAAATGAATGAATTAGAAGAAAGAAGTACGAGTAAAAATGAATGAATGAGAAGAAAGAAGTACGAGTAAAAATGAATGAATGAGAAGAAAGAAGTACGAGTCAAAAATGAATGAATGAGAAGAAGAAGTACGAGTCAAAAATGAATGAATGAGAAGAAAGAAGTACGAGTCAAAAATGAATGAATGAAAGAAAGAAGTACGAGTCAAAAATGAATGAATGAGAAGAAAGAAGTACGAGTCGAATGAATTAGAAGAAAGAAGTACGAGTCAAAAATGAACGAATGAGATAAAAGAAATACGAATGAAAAATGAATGAATTAGAAGAAAGAAGTACGAGTCAAAAATGAATGAATGAGAAGAAAGAAGTACGAGTCAAAAATGAACGAATGAGATAAAAGAAATACGAATGAAAAATGAATGAATTAGAAGAAGGAAGTACGAGTCAAAAATGAATGAATTAGAAGAAAGAAGTACGAGTCAAAAATGAATGAATGAGAAGAAAGAAGTACGAGTCAAAAATGAATGAATTAGAAGAAAGAAGTACGAGTCAAAAATGAATGAATGAGATGAAAGAAGTACGAGTCAAAAAGGAATGAATGAGAAGAAAGAAGTACGAGTCAAAAATGAACGAATGAGATAAAAGAAGTACGAGTCAAAAATGAATTAAATAGAAGAAAGAAGTACGAGTCAAAATGAACGAATGAGATAAAAGAAGTACGAGTCAAAAATGAATTAATTAATTAGAAGAAAGAAGTACGAGTCAAAAATGAACGAATGAGATATAAAGAAATACGAATAAAAAATGAATGAATTACAAGAAAGAAGCACGAGTAAAAAATGAACGAATGAGATAAAAGAAGTACGAGTCAAAAATGAACGAATGAGATAAAAGAAATATGAATGAAAAATGAATGAATGAAAAGAAAGAAGTTCGAGTCAAAAATGAATTTAATGAAATAAACAACTGTCAAAAAATAATGAATGAGACGAAGGAAGTACATGTTAAAAATGAACGAATGAAAAGAAAGAAGTACGAGTAAAAAATGAACGAATGAGATAAAAGAAATACGAATAAAAAATGAACGAATGAGATAAAAGAAATACGAATAAAAAATGAATGAATGAGAAGAAAGAAGCACGAGTCAAAAATGAATGAATGACATGAAATAAACAAATGTCAAAAAATAATGAATGAGATGAAGGAAGTATGATTCAAAAATGAACGAATGAGATAAAAGACATAGGTGTCATGAATGAATGAATGAATGAAATGCAAGAAGCACTAGCGAAAAATAAATGACTGAAATGAAAAATCACACGGTTGGTGTGTTAGTTGGATTTTTAAGGCATGTCAACACTTTTATACCAATGGCATTTTTGTTGGGTATTCAATTCTTTCTTTTTTTTCAAACACAATTCTAACTCATTTTTAAACTCATTTTTTAATCTAGATTAAAAACCCATAGTTGAGACCCTACTACAACTCCGATTCAAAGTGGATATGCTTTCGTTTGTTGTGTGATATTTTTTTAGGAGAGTGGGTGACTTATCTTATGTCAGCCAATCAAAATTTAGAGAAAGAAAATGTCAACGATGTTGAGCTGACTCTATTTTTGCTTCAATCAAAGTACAAAATTGAAATCGTACTCAGTCTTTAGGTATTTAATTTTTCAAATTTTTTCATTGGTTCTTTATGGTTCAGATCAGGAAACATAATAGAAAAATCGATTCACTGACCGTCCTGTCTGATTAGCATGAAACCTCTTGATTATATTTTTATCATTCCCATAATCTATCCGACTGGTTATCTTTTCTTTTGCTATTGTTCAGATCTTTTGGCTCAGTCGCGAGACTAACCTCTAACACTTTTTATACGTCAATGATTTTAACAACTCCATTAAAAAAAACAACTACTTTTCATCTCAATCAATGCCGATTTTTTCTGTGGTGAAGATAATAAAAAACAACTATTAATCAACCGTCTTTTGTTGCGTATCGATTTTTAAATCTAGAAATTAAAATAAATTAATGACCAAAGAAAATTCTCGCAAAAAAAAGAAAAAAAAGAAGCAAAATTAAACAAAAGATGCTTTTTTTTTTTGCTTTTTTCGATCTTTTTTTTATTTTTAAGTTTCCCAATTATTTACTTTATTTGACTCTCAGTAGACTTATCATTCAAACTATTTTAGTCTTAGCTTTCTCTATTCCTCTTCGAATACACTTTATTTCTTAGATATCTATTCTAAGCTTCCATATAATCTTATTATCGCTTTACGTCTGTCCCAGGTGATCATTTAAATACCGACTCCCTCTCTCTCTCTCTCTCTCTCTCTCTCTCTCTCTCTCTCTCTCTCTCTCTCTCTCTCTCTCTCTCTCTCTTGTCTGATGCACTAATGGATTTGACTGTGTGTTTAGAGCACTAAATTACCTATCGAAAGGAGAAAGTCTAATTTATTTCTAAGTTTGGTTTATAAGTACGGCGCGCTGACCGAGTGTGCCACCGGAGCAGTTTTATTTCTAAGGTAATATAGTAGGGGTGACCAAAATCACGCACATACTAAAGCACTGCTTTTTTTCTTTCTTTTTTTGGGCTTTTTTTAATTCCCCCAAAATTGGAGAATTATCGGATTTTAACTCTTTACCTACTTTAAACCGCTCACAGTAATTCTCCGACCACTGCGATCCTACCATAAACCGCTGGCAGCGGCTTTCCTATGTATTACTTGTTTACGCTGAAAAATCTATACGTGAACAGCCCTGCCTGTGACTGGTACTAGTTCCTTTTGCAATAGAGAAACAATTGAATGGAATTTGGTAAAGCCGTGGGAGAAATTTGGTAGACAAAGAGTTAATAAACATTTTCAGTATTTAATACAATAAAAGATTAGGTTACTTTTAAAAGATATTTTCCTTAAAATTCAAAAGATATTTTTGAAATTGTTTTTGTTGTCATATGTCAACCACCCACCAGCTTGTTAATTTGACTCACTTAATAAAGGTTAGTGTGAATGATTTTTACGTATTTTAAATACAATTCCTTGGAAAATAGAATTTGTTTACATTTTTTATAACGGTTTGGCTACTTTGTTCGTACGGATACCTTATTTTTTAAGTTCAAAAAACGATAAAGTAAGGTACAATAATGCTCTTCTAGGCATTTTTCTTTTACTTTATTCGTATTCGTAGCTTAATTTTCTAAGAACGTGGTTAATATTGAAGAAAAGATTTAAGTTAAATGTTGTTTGTTGTTGAATACAAGAAATAATATTTACTTTATTGAATTTAAGAAACAATATTTTAAAAATTCCATGAGAAATAATGTGGGGATTTTTGTCCCTAGAAAAGCACTGCTTATACCCAACGTTTTGTAAGAGAATAAACCGTACTTCAAACGCAGTGAGGAGATGGGTGCTGCTTTTGAAGAAAGGAGACAAACGACTTGGTAGAACAAAATGTTTACTATACGTGAAAAACACAAACAAATATCAAACAGGGGAATACAAAATGCATAGAAAGAAACAACCAAACGAGTTTTATGGAATGTTCATAGAGTTCAATGAGTTTGGTTGGTAAAGGTATTTCTAGGAGAATCGAATGTATCAAAGGGGTTAAAGTGTAGGTTGCAGATAAACATGCCTGCAGAACTTAGCTGTTTGTCCTTGGTAGTTCTGTTCCTCGTAACTGGTTGGGCCCTGAAGAATTGGTTATTAGGTGTGCGTCTGCCGCTCCTGCTTCTAACATGTCGGGGGTTCTAAGTCGTCGCTGTCTGAGGGCTTCTGACGATACGGAGCAGTGTAGCTTGCCAACGCTAGAGGCAAAAAGAGGCCGATTTCTTCCCCTCATTTATTGTGGGCATCATGTGACCCTAAGGGCTGCTGCTGGTGACTGGTGAAAGAGAATCACCATTCCCTTAATAAATTTTTACAATAAATGATGTTTACTTTTTAATTATTTAGGACAGAAATAAATACAAATATGTTGTATGCTTTACTTTGTAATGAAAATAAACTGAAAAATAAAATGAAATATTACTCTTCTTTTCATTTTTATTCATTTTTATTTTGAAGTATTTTAGTGATATGTTTTATGGAGAAAAATAAACTAGCGTTAAGTATCTATTATAGTACTTTTTACTTAGTGTTGTGAAAAGTAAAAGACAGAAACGAATGTTTGTTTTTCTGTGTAGTTTTCAGGATTTTTTTGTTAATTGCTTTTATTTTATTAACATTATTGCTACAACGATTCTTAATTTTGTTTTCTATATTAAATCTTTTCGAATAGATTTTTAAGTAACGAGTGATATGTTTTATGGAAAGAAAACTAACGCTAAATATCTATTATTGTACTTTTTTTTTCTTACTTAGTGTAGTGAAAAGTAAAAGTAAAATAAATAAAAAATAAAAAAACGGGAGCTAATATGTGAGTTTTATAATTTGCTTGAAGCATTGTGTATATATTGGTTAGGAGGTTGATTTAAAAGGCTATCACAATGCAGGTGTAAAGAAAAAAATAATAATACGGTAACAATGATGTTGAGTGTTAACCTGTATTTAATTCTTGAATTTTCGAGATAATATCTCTTTTTCAAAAGATCAGAGCTAAAAGGGAGCTAATATGTTTTTCAATGTAATCTCCAAGATATGTTTTTATTACTTATGTCGGGAGTGTTTCCCTTATTTGCCGCGGTTGTTCGTTAGGCAACTAGATGGCTCTGCGACACGAGTATATTTAGTATTATTTGGATTATTCGGACTATTGTCCTCATCTTTATTATCTGTACAACGTTTCGGTCGATGTGCCAATTGGAAATATAGCGTAGTGGATAAAGATGTTTGGTTTAAGACAGTTCTAAGTTCACACTGAAGCAGAACGAGCCAGGTGGTGGGAGGAGTGACAGTGTCCATGATGGAGAGAATACTGTATATTGTTCGTTTATCCAAGGATTTGGACCAGCGAGTCCGATCATTCGAAAAAGGAAAGGTGTTTACTGAGAGTCTGTATCCCGTTAGAAGATTGTCCCGAACTTTTTGTGCGTTGGCTTTCCTTCACTATTCAACCTATACCTGGAGGGATAAGGGGTTCATACATTTCTCAATGGCATAAATCAGAATGTAAACGTTATAGTGAGACGAGAGTTCAAACTCACTTACTTTGAGGTCGCTGTCTAATATGTTGGCTACTACGCCTTACATAATTATATGGTTTCAAGTAATTACGTGGTTTCAAGTAACAATTTCTATTTAATAATAATGATACATATGCACACAGTTACTTGAAACCCTATAATTACTAAAAAGCCTTATAATTGTGTATAAATTATTATGTGACACATGGTCATGTTATAATTTATTTTGTAAAAAGATACGTTAGAAAAATCAAGACACCTCAAAACAAAAGCACAAATCATGTATGAAAAGGTAAATTTTATCTTCAAAATTTGTGTCATTATTAAGAACAAAAATAAAACGTTATTGCAACTAATTCGGTTTGTTCGTTGTTTTGTTTTACGGCATATCAACCCGTTTTGGGTGATTTAATGACATGAATTAACCAAGAGCGCCCAAGCAGTATCTCACGATGCCACCAGACTTTGTCGGTTTGATGTCACAATATAGGACTGCCCTATCCACGCTGATGCGGTTAGAGCTTTCTCCTGGATCTTTTTTTATGTATTTCCTCTTGTCTGGTGGAGAAAGTCCAAGTTTAGACAAAAATGCCAAGGTTGAGTAGGTAATAAATCCCCGGCATCCGACTTCGAAGGGAAATACATTTGTTATCCATCCGTTTCTGACGCATTGTTCACGCAGGTCTTCATATTTTTCCGAAGACCTACTTAGTTTATTATAGTCACAACGTTTTATCGGTAGAGCAGTTCCCAGTTTGAAGATAATGTTCAATCCTTCTAACCCTAATAATCACTCCACGCTCAAGTGAAGTTGTGTTAAATCCCGACCACTATTGCGTAGGTAAAGTGATTGATTAGTTTTAATGGCATGTCAACCCATATAGGATTATTTTATACGTAGATGTTAGGTTTGGTTTGGTTTCGTTTGTTTTACGGCATATCAACCTCAGTGGGTTATTTAATGCCGATAAAGTTTTGAAATAAATCATTTCTTAATGGATAATACAATTTTGTTTATCAACTCGTGTTTTTCTATTTAACCCATAAATGGGACCCTAACAGGTACTACCACTCCGGGCCAGAGTGGACCAGGGAGCAATGGTGATGAAGGGGTGCTCCACATTCCCCAAACCTCCAAAACTGGAACCTCACCATCAGATAGAGTTTAACGTCATTCCCAGGACATGTAGACCCTCAGTCACCGCCTTCTAGCACCCATATGATAAAAAGGGTTGGGGCTTGCCATAAAGGCAATAGGGTTGGGAAAATCATATAGGTGCTAGGGCTTGACGTGACCAGCCGATTGGTCGGAGGGGGCCTCTCTGACCACCCGTCTAGCCCAAGATAGGGCTAACGGGGAGTATTGAATGTCATGAACTGCTCATCCACCTGGGTTCTATCCTTAAGCATCACGGGTCGCCACCACGGCCAACAAGTGGCCCTATTGGGGGAGTCTTACCTCTCTGCAGAGGTGCAGTCGGTGCATTCTAACGCCCCAGCCGACAGGGCGGGTAGATTTTAGGGTATCACGTACATTAATGTTAAATGTGATTGATGCCATCAAATATGATAATCATTTGTTGCATACCCTTCTTTACCGGCCCTAAATATCTCATATATAATATTTATATATATATAATATATATATATATTATATATATATTTATTATATATATGTTATAATATATATGTTTATTATATATATGTTATAATATATATGTTATAATATATATATATATTTATTATATATATGTTATATACTTCTCTTACTTCTTCTTACTCTGTCGTCTATTCTTCCGGCCTGGTATATCTTCTAAGGTCTCGTCTGGTCTTCTATTGAGGATTCCGGGTCTGGTTTCTGTTGCTGGGGATTTCTTGTTATCAGAAGCCCTGTGTCATTGTTAGCTTTTAGTAATAACCACAAGACTTCGATTTACGATGATGTTACTTTATTCGTAGATCCCCAACCAGACAATGCGCGCGGATCCCTACATCTTGCTAGCTTGGCTTCTCTTCTAACTCTAACTAACTGAGTTGCTTACCCTTAAACCGGAAAGGGGCTTTCTATGGGGTTCTCACGGTCTATCCCCAGAAAGCAAGGTCAGAGTGAGGTCAAACGCTGTCACTCACTCTCAAGGCCCTCAGCTGCACTAATATGATTTCTACACTATTGTCATAATCATTAGGTATCTAATGATTATGTAACACATTTTGGATAGGTTAATTTGTAACCTAATTGGCAATATACACATACACACACACATATGTGAAAAGGAAATGGAAGTGAATCCAACAGTATGTAATATAGTGAAAATTTGAAAAAAAACACAAGTTTCATAAAACGAGTGATGTTTATTTCGCCTACGCTGCAATGTTTCAATCTGTTTAAATAATCTTCATCAGGGATTTTGTTAATTTGAGGAAAACTAAATTCATCACAGAAAATAAGAAGACTGTGAGAGTCTTGTTTTGTCGGTCAATTTATTTAAAAAAATGTTGAATGAAAAACTAGCGTTCTTTGGATTTTTGAAATTATGAGGAACGCTAAGACAACGGCTGTAATGTGACACCTTACACACACTTGACTCTTATCTCCGATCACAAACACCACCGAGTAAACAGGCTCTGAAGAAGATTTTTGTAAAATCGAAATATTGATCGATATCAGCTATGATTATGTTATAAATTGTTTTCTCTTTAACATTGTGTGGTGTTTTCATTCCATCTTTTTCATACTCACACATATATATATAATTGACTCATATAGATACATAATCGCTTACACGTATACATAATTAACATGATACGCACAATCACAGATGTTTACGTACATACATAAGCACATAATTGGCTTCGCTTAGAGCAGAGATCACCAAGCTTTTTTTTACGGTGGGTTGGATAATTGAAAAAATAACGAGCGTGGACCACATTATTATTGTGTTCAATACTTGCTAGCCAGAACGAAAGCTCTGAGAAAAAGATGTATCTAAAATTTATATTTCCATGTTATATTCATGGATAAGTGGCGTAAGATGCACAAAACAAATTTAACCAACATATTTATTTTCAAAAAATTATCAAAGAACGCAACATTAGCAGAAAGGTTTTTAGTGAGATTTGTGAAACTTTGCCTTTCAAGATATCGTCAATATTTGGTTTGGAATTGCTATATCGAATCAAGATAATTGCTTTCAAATGTTTATCAGTCAATTTCGTTCGATGGTTGATTTCACATATTTCAATTTTGAAAAGGCTTGCTCGCATACATAAGTTGTTCCAACCGACGGCGGGCCTGATAAAATGCCATCGCAGGCCCACGGGCCGTAGTTTGGTGATCTTTAGTTTAGAGGGATACTGTGGACCTATAAGTCTCTTTGTATCGTGTCGATTTAGTTATTTACTATGTAGGTTAGTTTTGGCACAAGGTCACAAATATAAGGCAATAAAGAGCGATATTAGCTTGCTAATCATTACATATTTTGTATAGTTGTTTTTAAGATTCTTTTGGGACACGGTTATGTGATAGCAAGTATTCCTATCTAATACAAATAATCTGATATATTCTTTATGATGACTGAAAAAAAAATATCACTGTATTTCATTGACATTACTCTTTGTCTTTTTTTTTTTTTTTAAGTTTGGACCAGAAATACATGAGAAATTGCAATTCAAACCGATTAAGGTCGAAATTGTCAATGTCCACCAAAATCAATGTAAATGCTGAGGTTACTAGTCACTTATGTGCTTATTGGTCTCTTATGACAGGGGGGGGGTATTCCTAGAAGCTTGAAGTGTTGCCCTTCTCAAATTTTAATTTTAAAATTCTATTATATCCTTCGCTTCCCACTCACTAGATTCACCCTATAGAATCTCTGGATCAGGGCTTGCGAATATGATCATCTATTTTCTGTGCCCCTGATTCCCCATCCCTCTAAACTTTGCACTCAAATGCTCTCTCATAACCTCATCCATCTCAATCTCGGAATTGCTCTCAGCTTCCAAATATTCTAGCTCTACCAGTGTCACCTTTTTCTTTTACTCTTTCACTCCCGGAGTTTCTGAAACCCTCTATGTCTGCCAGCTTTAAATCATTAACATGAGCCTTTGCACTGACAGATATCTGGTCCCAAATTATAAGAGACACTGAGCCTGTCTGTTCTACTATTCTATAGTAGGGATCCCATCATATAGATTCTGTAGAACACAGGATCTTCTACATGTAACTCAACCTATTTTATCTTTGTCTCAGAGTGGTAGTATATTCTAGGGTGCCATCTATTGTTCAAAAGATCTGTTAAAACTATTTCTATTAGATAGGAATACTTGATACCATATTAATGTGTGCAAATTATTTGTATTAAGAACTGTTACTCGAAGCTATAATTATTTACTAAAACTAATAATTATTAGATACTTGAAACCATATAACTGTAGACAAATGAATGAGTATTAAATATGAATATTTACTTGTCCACAATCATTCTATGCCAAAATTTGACTATTTTCAAATTCAGGCAGCTGCTTACTATCAACTGACATTTTGTATCTAGTTTATCTGTTTAATTCATTTGACTCCTAAATAAACAGACTTTTTATTCCATTTAGTTCTACTTCTTCCCAACCAGCTCATTGTATGTCATTAATGCGTTAAGAAATGATAACCAAGTTGAAATCTTTTGATGGACATCGTGCAATTAATTGCGACATTTCTACCCACTTAATTTATCGCAAATTAATAACGAATTTTTACATACGCAAAATTCTTAGATAGGAATTTTGAGGGGGAAACTTTTTTTTTTAATTAAACTCTGTGGGGTTAATTATTTCTCTGTTGTAGTTGCTTTTCATGTTATTTCAGAATTTACAAAGTTCTGTTTGGCCAACAGGCCTGTTGAATTCACTTTCGGATTAATACCTTTTGGAAAAGATATGAAACCCATCTTCATCCTACCTATGAGTTAAATAGTATCACTACTGTTTTTCTACAAAGATGGATTTATCATTAAATAACCAACGAAGATTGATATAGTATTACACAAAGAAACCAAAGAAACAAAGCAAAGGACGAATCACAAATTAGGATATCAATTATTTTTTTAGAAAAGTATGACTTTTCACTTTCAATAAAGGAAACTTTGACAACAATGAACACAGAAAATAGTGATCATCTTCTATTTATTATCATTAAAGTTCCCTTAATTGTAAAAAAAAAAAAAAAAAAAAAATTCTCAGAAATATTTTTTTTAAATACAAACCATTGAAATTTGTGGCAATAAAAAAAAAATGTTCAGATTCTTTCATTAAGCACCATGGTTGCTACCTATGCACAACTAGCAGACCCATTGGGGGGTCTTCTACAGAGTTGCAGTTTGTGCATTCTACAACCCCAGCCAACTTAAATTTGATCAGCTGTGCACAAGTCTCCATTTAAATTTTAAACTTAAAAAAAAAATAAAACTTTAGTCGCGATACATTTCAATCACAATTCATATAGATAGGTAGTACACCTGTACATATATACAAAAATAAACTCTTATGAATATTTACATTGCAATATTCAACAAGATTAGTGACAATTAAAAACGTGTGATTTAAAAAAACAATGCAATGGAGCATTGATTGCAATCAAACATTTAGAAATTAATCTTATTTCAACATTAAATAACACATAAAGAGTTGATATGCCGTTAAAGAAATAAACTAAATCAAACTAAAACTAAAAATTTGACCGAGTGTCGCATTCCGCTCATGATTGAGAGGCGAGGTAAATGAGAAAAGTTTTTATTTTTATCTTATAAACATTGGAATCAAAACAATGTGGTGTAGATTTTTTGGCGTAGTCTCTTGCAGTGCATAATGAGATCGGGGTTTTGTCTTTTGTTTTTTTGGGGGGGGGGGGGAGGTAGAAACAAAAATGGCGTGTAAAAGTTAAGGAAGAAGGAAATGAAGGGGAAGAGAGAAAGAGGGGAGAGAGAGGGGGAGAACAATATTTAAAAAAAAAAGAACATAATGGATACATGTACAGCATAAATGACACTAATAAGACTTCAGAATAGTCTAGACTGATAAGATATTTGATATCTTATTTACATTAGCGGAGAAGGTGAACTGGAATGAAATATAGGATTTGGCGCGAAGAATTTGGCGGGAAATCGGCGGTTAATTTTATGTGTTATTTTTTGTTCTTGTCTGTTAGTTATCATTGCACACACACACACACACACACACACACACACAACAATATATATATATATATATATATATATATATGTGTGTGTGTGTGTGTGTGTGTGTGTGTGTGTGTGTGTGTGGTAGAGATTTGAGGAACACAGGAACAACACTGAGCCAAACGTATGTAGGAGATATATTTCGCTAAGCATCCAGCTCAGCATCCTCAGTCGTTTATTGATTATTAAGTCATCATACAAGTGTTTTATCCGTCCCCTTTCCCTTCTATAAAACACTTGTATGATGCCTTAATAATCAATAAACGACCGAAGATGCTGAGCTAGATACTTAGCAAATATATCTCCTACATACGTTTGTCTGAGTGTTGTTATTGTGTTTCTCATATCTCTACCACTGTCGGATTTATTCCAATCCTCCTTCCTCATATATATAATATATATATATATATATATATATATATATATATATATATATATATATATATATATATATATATAAGGGTTTTGTAATTTGCTTGAAGCATTGTGTTTATATTGGTTTGTTGTTAGTTTTGAAGGCTATCACAATGCAAGTGTAAAGAAAAAAAAAAGTAACTGTGGTGTTGTTTGTTAACCTGTGATTTATTCTCAATTCTTAATATTTCGGATAAAAATCCTTTCTCAGAAGATTACTAGAACTGAAGTTGTTGCTAGTGGCTGTTCATATATATTATATATATATATATATATATATATATATATATATATATATATATATATATATATGAACGAAGAAAATATAAAAGGAAAAACAATAGTATAAATTGTGCTGACAAGTGTCTGTTTCGACATTATGATGTCAGGACAATGAAATCTAAATGAAATTATTTAAAAAGATAAAATGAAAACAATAGTAGAAGGCATTGTATATACCATTCGTCTTCTTCAGAGCCCAGTTATATGAATGAGGAAAGGGAAAAATAACGGTTGACACATGAAGTCCTACAAACGTTCACGTTCTGGACTGGAATGTCTTTTAAAATTTATTATAAAAACCTATTTTGGTTAAAAATAATGTAAATTCTATTTTTAAACCTACAAGTCTCAAACCTCGACGAGAAAAAATTATATATATATGTATATATATATATTAGATATAACTGTTTATACAAAGGTTTTAGTGAGGATCTACCTAAGGTTTCAGGCTTTGCCCTCTTCAGGATACTATTTAATCCCTCTGATGTGTCTGCAAGTACACATTTTACGGTTATATATTTGTAAACGAAAACATATTACGGTTAAAGTTATAGTAATAAATAAAGCTCTTACATTTGTAATTAAGCACTTCATTTTCTTTTATTTCATCTCGGAAAAATTACCAATCTATCTATCTCTCTCTCTCTCTCTATCTATATATATATATATATATATATATATATATATATATATATATATATGTGTGTGTATGAATTTACGACGTTATGAATTCTGAAGCCAAAAATGTAAAGTTTCATATATAAAAGAAAAATTATCATTTCCTTTTGCACTTTCTAATTTAAAGTTTTCATCTTGAAAAATATAACCCAGGTTAGTTTTTCCAATGAAGGTTTTTATAAAAACTAAATCTTTTAACGTCGACTAACTTCACAATCTAGAAATAAATTTTTTCTTTGGTATGCTTTGTCTTTGTTTTTTTTTTATTATTATTATTATCTACATTTCTGTATACCGTCGGATTTATTTCCATATTTCCAAATATATTTAAAGTACCGTATTTGACGGCATATAGGATGCACTTTTTTTTCCAAAATTTTGGCTCAAAAAATTGCCCTGCGTCTTATACACCGTAAGTGAAGTTTGGACCTCCCGTAGGCCTAGGCTAATCTTCTCTATGATGCTCACTAACCCAGATTACGCTCAGTACTTTTACCTACCCTAAGCTCCCTGCATACTTATTTTATTGCTGGTATTGTTAATAATCAAGGTTAACAGGAGCGTATTGTGGCGAAGAAAAAAACAAACACAGGTTTTGAATTTCAACAAATTGTATAAAAATGTTTATTATTATTATTATTAATTTTATTATCATTATTTCCTGCTATTGAGATGTCTTGTGTATGCTTATTGCTTGCCTGTACTGCTTTTATACAGCTATGTTTCTGCTTGTGTAATGCACAGCTAGACTGTTTTCAACAATATATGTTTAAATACACTAAAATTTTCCTGCATCTGACCTGCTGAAATGGGGGTGCGTCTTATATGCCTGTGCGTCTCATATTCGTCAAATACGGTAACTATTCCTACTTAATAATAATAATTTTTTGTACACAGTTATATGGTGTCAAAAAACTAATGATAAGAATCCTTTGTAAACAATTGTAGCTTCAAGTAACTATTCTTAATAGAAATAATTTTTCTTAATACAAATATATAAAGTCGAGAATCGATCGAATGGAAGCCAATAGGAAATGCCCAACATACGATTACAGCGAAGGAAATTGGATTTTGCTAAGAAATAATGAAGTACTGACAAAAAAGAAAACCAGACAACATCGTCGATGCCACAGCGACTTTATAAGTTAATGCAAATTGAATCGTAATGATAAACGAATATATTAGTACAATCAGAAGTTGTAAATGGGAAGCCGCGAAAGAAGCCATTTAATCAAGACGAGTAAATACTTATCGAGTAAGATTTGTCAAGCCGTGGTTGACACCTACATGGTTAACTTTAAGGATATTAAAAAAACGGTTAACATAAGTATCTTAAGTTTTAAGTAGATATTGGAGCTAAAAGTGTATACGAAGAATGCGTCCCCAGAGTTGTCGACGTCCTGGGCAAACTGAACTTTGGCGCTGTTTAAATTATCTCCATACCGTTAGCATTTTTAAATTATATATATAAAAGTAAAAAAAAAAAAAGTATTCGACGAAGTGGCGTATTGCCGCACAGATCCCTGCACTACTCATGCATTGAGTTGGCGAGGGCCGGTATTGAACCTGGAACCTTATGGTTACGAGCCGGCTGCTCTACCGACTGATCTAAACCGACCCCTGTGTGTGTGTGTGTGTGTGTGTGTGTGTGTGTGTGTGTGTGTGTGTGTGAGAAGTGAGGAAATTCAAAAATATTTTCATTTTTTTAATATTTCTTTTTTTTTTCTTCGTTTTTCTCTTTTTATTTACAAAATACCCTGCATTTATTTCTGATGGTTTAGTTCAAATTAACATAATAACTTAACATAACTTAACATAATAATAAATTTGGCGCCATTTAAAATATCTTCATACCATCAGACTTTTTATTTAGTTCACAGTAGGACTCAGGTAAAGATTTTTTGGGGGCCTCCACTATACTTGATGATGAGTCACAGCCTATTTATAGCAGAGGTGGTACACAGGACATGCAGACCTTATAACTACAGTGGTACATCACTTCAGCCCTTACTTGGAGTTGATGAGGGGTCAATCTTCTGTCATGACAAGCCCTGGCAACTAGATGACTGTTCCGACCATATTCTTCAAATTGCTCTTATGGCAAACACCCGTCCTTTTAAATCATATAGTTGCTAGAATGCAGTGGCTGATGTGGGGGGTGTCAACCACTAGTATTAATAGGTATCAAGTTACTGAAAATCATTTCTACGAATTCATTTACACATATGCAGTTAATAATAATTATTTCTTAAACAAATCATATATATAAAAGCGCGTGGTGTAATGGTTAAAGTCATGGGAAATGGACTCGTCGCCCCGAATTCAAATCCTGGATGGGTAAATAATAGGGCAGCTATGGGTAAATAGTAGGGCAGACTGGGCTCTTTAACTTGGTTAGGCAACCGGTCTAGGAGAAGGAAAACTCTGAATTCAAACCTGTTGAACTCCGCTTAAGAAATTGACCTTGTGTTACATCCTGTTCGTGTGGAGGGGTTGGTATATATATATATATATATATATATATATATATATATATATATATATAATATATATATATATATATTTATATTTGCTTGAAGGCAATTATAAATGCATGTATCGCATAAAATTCGATAATTCGAATTGAAAATAATCTTACAAGTAAATGCAAAGGGGGCTTGCCATTGCAGAACCCGTACGGATGTTTCGACTTTATTAAGTCTCTTCAGCGAGTCGTTAGTATAACATCGCTGACAGGAAGTCGAAACCGGGACTTCACAGGCATAGTCAGAGACCATATCCGTTTCGGCGCCGGTAATAGCAACAATCCCTGCAAAATTAAATTATAATATACTATTACACGCCCCTATATAAAGATTTGGCATTAAATAACCTACAAGGGTTTATATGGCATTATGGTTATCAATCTGCTTCTTATACGTTATACTAAGCACTACTTTGTCAGACTCCAGACTCTTAGCACCCTGTCAGCAGCGATTGTAGAATACACTGACTACCCTTCTGCAAAAGGGGTAAGACACTCCCCTCCCCCAAAGCGATCACCTTTAGACCGTAGGTGCTGAACCGCAGTGCTTAAGGACAGAATCCTGGTGGCTGAATAGTCCACATGTGTAAGTTTTTAAGTTTTTAAATGCCATCCTTGGCTAGTTGAAAAGGGCTTAAAGAAAATCCTGTGTTATGGGATCCTTTGGTGAGCGTAGAAGTTCTATCCTGCGTATTGGTAAAGGTCCAGTGATTTAATCCTATGTCCGCCGTCAAAGAATGTCAATGTAATTATGACCAGTAGGGTCGGGGTTAAGTAGTGTATCAACCTCAGAGTACTGCCAGTGATTGGCCAAGAGATAGATCACATGATTCTGGCCTAGTCTATAGGTAGGAGCGGGCAACTAGCACACACCTTATATACAAAAAATCTCAGCGTTATGCAACACTCTACTTTAGTCCTTATTTGGATGAGACGATCGTCATGTCAAGCCCTAGCACCTATATGAATGTCCCAACACTATTGCTTTTATAGCAACCATAAACTCTTATACGTATGCTAGAAGGCGGCGACTGAATTTTTTAAATAATATATAAAAAAGAAAAGATCAAATTATATGCGCCTCCTGAAAATAATCAGATGGTACTATTAAAATGTCCAAAAGAAAAAAATACTGCAAGAGTTGCCTAAATTACATATACTAAAGTGCTCAATACAAAAAGTAAATAATAAATAATAAACTAAGCCTAATGAGCCAGAGAATATCTACCTAGGTTTTTCCTAACGGAACATCGGGATAATTCTGAGTCAGAATTATCACGATGTTCCGTTAGGAGAAACCTAGTTATATATTCTCTGACTCATTAGGCTTACTTTATATATATATATATATATATATATATATATATATATATATATAATATATATAATATAATTTAATTTGCTTTTTTATAGATCAATGTTTATTATAAACAGCTACCTCGGTTTCATGCAATCATGGTTGTTTGATTGGTTTACTTAATGTGACATTAAGTAAAGTTCTCCAACAACACCATGTAGCATGAAACCGAGGTAGCTGTTTATAATAAACATTGATCTATAAAAACTCAGCAAATTAAATAAATATTAGCTCTCACAATTTGCGATTGAGCACTGTATTTTCTTTGTTTCATCAAAAAAAATGTGTTTATATATATATATATATATATATATATATATATATATATATATATACTTTGGTGCGGTACCAAGTTTCTTGGTACAAGGTGATTCTAGGCTGGTCCTAATTCTCTACCAGTAGTTTGTTGAAGAGTTCAGGTTCCGTGTGAGAGCTCAATGTTTAATTATTGTAAACAGAGCAAAGTTATGTGTGTGGTCAGTCAAACCCATCTAAGGAATTTACCAACAGACTAGGCAGACACATAAAAAAAACACTGCCAAACATGCAAAGGAATAATTAAAAAAATCTAAAAAAATAAAAAATTTTCCACCAATAAAAAAGACACTTGAAAAGAAAAAATGCAATATGATCACTCCTGAAGGTGGGGGAAATATATGAATATAAGATGAGTTTGGCCATGTGCCTGTCTAAATAAAAGATATCAGTGGTCTGGAGAAGTTCGTGGGTATACTCACGAGTGGAAATGGTCCATAACCACGATACCCATGGTATTTAAGGCCTTTTTATTCACACACACACACACACATATATATATATATATATATATATATATCTTATTATAATGGAGATTGTGTTGTGGGGTTTTCTCTGTAACCGAAACTATATTCCTACACAAGTCACAATTCCCTTAGTTATTGACATCACATTCTCCATGATTTTATTTTTATTTAACCTCAATTATTAATAAAATTGTCTTACATTATTAATACTGTTAACTATGTCTACGTACTGATAACATGCAATTATATTTATATATACAACAAAATAGCGGTTTACAGTGTGAACGGGAAGGCTAATTTGCATATTAATATTAAAAAATCGAATTTAATAAATATGTGCTTAGTATTATTGATTTCTAACTGTTTGGTTTTATTTTAATGAATATAAGCAAAAATCTCTTCAATGAATCTTAATTGAAATCCATTAACAAGATAAAATAACTGTCATTTTATTCTTTACTTCCTCTTATAACTAAATACTTAAATTAGAAAAAATAACAATGAAAGACGAGAGTGATGGAAGAGTAAGTTTCAGTTGTTCCATTTTTATCATACTCCCTCTGTTTCAAATCTTTTATTATACTCCCTCTGTTTCAAATCTTTTTATCTGTATTCTTATTTAGTTTTATTAGCCTTTCTAATTTAATACAATATTTTATTACATTAAAACTTAAATACTTGCACCCGGAGGGTGCATATATTTGCTAGTATATATAAGGATCAAAACTAGAAGTATCTTATGAATACATATGCAAGCTATTTGCATTTAGAAGACTGCTTTCTTATAAAAACAGCAAGATCAAAGCTACAAGGAATTAGAAATATCACTTCATTTTATCACTGAAATTGTCTTCGTTTTCATGAGGTTCCGAATGTTTTACAACTATCCAGACAAACCCTATGAATAATATGTTTCTTTATATTGTATGCTCTTCATATTTCTTCATATGTTATCTGCTAAATCTTTTACGTTTGCAATATTCCCTTGCAGGTCATTTTGAATTCTTTGAGTTTCCTCTTCAACAGGTCGTTGTGTTTCTCCCCATTCATTTGTTCTTATCTACTATGGACACGGAGACTTATATTGTGTACAAAAGTGCGTGGTGTAATGGTTAAAGTCATGGGAAATGGACTCGTCGCCCGAGTTCAAATCCTGGATGTTGTAATTGCATTTCACTTAGCGCTAATACTCCTGGGAAAGTTATGAATCCTACTCTCCTACCAGCTATGGATAAATAGTAGAGCAGACTGGACTCTTTAACCTTGATTAGGCAACTGGTCTAGGAGAAGGAAAACTCTGAATTCAAATCTGTTGAACTCCGCTTAAGAAATTGACTTTGTGTCACTTGTTCGTGCGGAGGAGTTGGTAAATATATATATTGTGTACAAAAAATACTGGATAAACTATTTTGTTACCATTTAAGCTCCTGTATATTTCCAAGAATATATTAACGATGATTAAAGGAGAGCATGGGAGTGTAGAGTACCCCTTCGTTGTCATTACTTCCAGATTCACACTGACCCTGTGTGGTAGTACCTGTTAGGGTTCCATCTATAGGTCGGAAAGGACGGCAAAATTCACGAGATGTCAATCAATACTAGGTTTGGTCTCCTGGCCGGGATTAGGTGATCCTATTATTATTATTATTATTATTATTTTTTTTTTTTTTTTACTCCTTTTGAGTTTTCACATCAGCGTTAGCTGATGGTCTTTCACTGGAGTCTGAGTGACAGCAAGTCTCCTCGGGTCTCCAGGACTCTTCTGAGTATTCTGTCAGATTGCAGCAGTGCGGTGTTCTGGATGGTATCAATCCTTCCTCTGATTTCCAGATTTTCCCAACCCTTTTCCAATCCTTTTGGGACCGGTCCAAGAGCACCAACTGCAATTGGTATCACTTTATTATTATTATTATTATTATTATTATTATTATTATTATTATTATTATTATTATTATTTTTATTATTATTATTATTATCATGAGTTTTCACACATAGATAGATAGATAGATAGATAGATAGATAGATAAAGCTCTAACCGCATTAGCGTGGATATGGCAGTCCTATATTCTGACATCAAACCGACAAAGTCTGGTGGTATCGTGAGATACTGCTGGGGCTCTCTGGGTTAGTGGTAATGATGCTTCGGCCCCGAAACCATGCCTGAACCCAGAGTCATCATCTGATGAAGGCTTTGTTGGTTGCAATGCTACTGTGTAAATAGCAGTCATTGTATGAAGATATATATATATATATATATATATATATATATATAGAGAGAGAGAGAGAGAGAGGAGGGGGTAAGGATAGAGATGTCATAAACTAAAATTAAAAAAATAGCGACGAATTTGACAGGCAATTAAAAAATATTTTTTAAACCAAACTTAGCGAATATCAAATTACACATGCCTAACGTAGGAAGCAATAATTTCAAATACTTCAAAACTTTATTTCCCCCCTCCTTATTTTTTTTTTGGGGGGGGTACCTAACGTCGTATTTTTTTAATCACTAGCCAATCTACAGATCTATTTTTATGTTCTCACTGATTGGTTTTCACGGATGAAGAAAAAAAATTGAATTAACAAAAACATACAGCCACCCACGAACAGTTTTCATGTTAGAGTTGTTTACAAATGACGTGTCACATGACGTGTCACATGGCATGTCTGCAGACGTGCACAGAAAACGAACGCCTACAAATCATTGAAAACCTGTAGAATCTTCTGGTGACAGCCACCAAAACTAATTTGCCTGCCTGTGTAGTTCTCTAAGAAATTAAAAACAAATGCAATCATCTTTTTTATTCTTTTTTTTTTGGGGGGGGGGTATTTCCTAGTTGAGTAACAAGAGTGATCCAGAAAAAACAGAACCCAAATTATTTATTTATTTTCCCATTAAACTAACCCTAACCCTAACCCTAACCCTAACCCTTGTTGGACTTAAACTTAAAAAAAAAATTAAAATTAAAATTAACAGTTTTATTACAAAATTTGTGGGTTCTGTTTTTTCTGGGTCATCCTGTAATATTATGTTACTCAACTAGGGGGGTAGGGTTAGGGTTAGGGTTTAGGGTTTAGGGTTAGGGTTGGGGGTTAGGGTTAGTTCAATGAAAATAAATCATTTGGGTTCTGTTTTTTCTGGGTCACCCTGTAAATCATGTTACTCAACTAGGAAAAAAACTTTTTTTGCTTCTTCTTACTTTTTAAAAACTTCTATTAAGAACTGGAGAAGAAGATAAAAAGCCTCCGATGTGTTCTCAGTCGGTATGGCACTTGACTAGGAATCGGAAGTTCCTGGTTCGATACAGACCCTCTCCAACTCAGCTTATGAGTAGCACAGGGAAGAGTGCGCTAAAGTGAGATGCTGATGGTAGGTGTTTCGCTCCATCTCGGACGCAAAAAAACAATCTCCTTGGTCTAGCGCAAGGGAAAAGGAGATAGACTCTCTCGCTGTTTGGCTGATACCGACTTTAGATAACCCCGAACCAGGAACTTGTAGTTTCTAGTTGGACGCTCTACCGACTGAGTTCAACCAAATTTCACTCCTTCAAATCTTATTATAATGGAGATTGTGGGTTTGTCTGTCTGTAACCGAAACTATATTACTATACAAGTCACAATTCCCTTTGTGATTTACATCACATTCACCCTGATTTTATTTTTATTTAAACCTCAATCATTAATAAAATTGTTTTACATCATTAAGACTGTTGACCATATCTACATACTAATAACATGCAATTGTATTTATATATACAACAAAATAGCGGTTTACATATGAATGGAAAGGCTAATTTGCATATTGATCTTAAAAATGTGATTTTAATAAATATATGCTTAGTATTATTGATTTCTAATTGTTTGGTTTTATCTTATTGAATATGAGCAAAAATCTCGGGGACAAATCTTAAAAGAAATCCATTAACAAGAAGAAATAACTGTTATTTTATTCTTTACTTCCTATTTTAACTAAATAGTTAAATTAAGAAAATTTACCAATGAAAGACGGGAGTAATGGAAAATGATGGAAGAGTTAGTTTCAAAGTTGTTCTATTTTTCAATCATTTCTGTTCCAAATTTTTTTCTGCATTCTTATTCAGTTTCATTAGCCTTTCTAATTTAATATGATATTTTATTATATTAAAACTTAAATACTTGCAACTGGAGGGTGCATATATTTGCTAGTATAATAATTATTCAAAACTTTTATTAATGCGATACTACGTTCTTTGTTTTTTTATAATGACCATCATAAAACCACTGCTAGTTAATGACAATACATTTCATCGTTTCCACTAGTCTTATTGCATTATCTGTAATGTGTTTTCTGAGTTGAACATCTTTTGTTATTAAGACTATTTGCTGTTTTGACAACTTTGATGCTGCAGTTTTTCCTTGTAGCAGAATGAAAGCACTTCCCATTTCTTTTCATGTGCAGTAGAGCTTTGTTCTTCAAACGACCTACAAAGAACGTTAGACGAATCCAATTGCCTAAATTATACGAGCTCTTTTGACGGCCTTTCAGCTATTCAAACAATAAGTTTCCGTTTTGGGAAAGACCATAATACAAACTACAACTTTCACTTTTAATAACTCTTCTCTCTTTTATTAAGAGACACAGGTATTTTTTTTGAAAGGCCCGAGTTATTAGCTACCATGTTGTGCATCAAACGTGAAGAGGCATCTGGCCATTACCTTCATCCTCGGTTCGATTTTGACGTATGAAATAAGTTTCACGCTTAGAAGCACTTGAATTAAACAATTGATTCTCAAACGTGACGCCGGGCAGTTGGATTTGGCTTCGAGGGGAGGCATTTCAAATTTGAGGGGAGCGATTTTAGATTGAGTAGGAGATTGGCCATTGAATCAGATAGAAGTTTTCTGATCCGTTGAAGTAAGGATTTCTTTTTTTTTTTTCTTTTTCTTTCGATTGCAAATTATTAAAGCCATTTGGATTCATAAAGTGTTTCATTTATTACTGCTGTAAAAATATAGACTTTGATTTCAAGCTAAAGTTTTGGATTCTTTAAACCAAAAAACATTAAACCTCTTGCCACCCCACAGATACCCGTGCTACTAGCACGACCTGATGAGGATGATGATGAATCTAACAAAGGTTGACATGTCGTAAAACCAACCAACCAGTCATCCAACTTCTCTTTATTCTTCTTTCTGTCCTCTTTCATTCTGATCATTTCCATCCCTTCTTCTTCTGCCTCCATTCATAACCTTTTCTGACATTTCTTGCAGCGATTTATTTCTCTATCTATAGATACTTCATTGCCTGAGCAAACTTAACAGAAGAGATACAAACATGATAAATGAGATACAAGAAAGAGAAAAAGCTAATACAGAGTTGTATGAACGAAATGTCCTAATATGAAGAGTCTTTAGTAGAGAAAGTGTTGAGTTCTTGGTATGTAGCTATAGAAAAGGAAAGTGTAAAGACTTACTTGTTAAGCACGCCATCATGTTCATGTGACACGAGATCGTTTGGTGCGCAGAGCCACTCCCCCGTCCGTGGACAGGAACGGAACTCATGCGTTGCTAGTCTTTGCCAAACAGGAAGGTAAGAGAAGTTATTGAATTTGTTGTGTCTTGTTTTATAATGTCTGTAGCAATTTTTTCAGATTCTACAACAAACCGAGAAATCTGGTAAGACCAGCTAGTGTAACGGTTAGAATCCCCGCCTGTCAGCTAGGCAGTTAGGGGTTCGAATCACACACACACACACACACACACATATATATATATATATATATCTTTTAGATTTCTCGTTTTGTTGTAGAATCTGAAAAAATTGCTGCAGACACATATATATATATATATATATATATATATATATATATATATATATATATATATATATATATATATAGAAAGCGCGTGGTGTAATGGTTAAAGTCATGGGAAATGGACTCGTCGCCCCGAGTTCAAATCCTGGATGTGGTATTGCATTTCACTTAGCGCTAATACCCTTGGGAAATGTATGAATCCTACTCTCCCTCCAGCTATGGATAAATAGTAGGGCAGACTGTGCTCTTTAACCTTGGTTAGGCAACTGGTCTAGGAGAAGGAAAATTCTGAATTCAAACCTGTTGAACTCCGCTTAAGAAATTGACCTTGTGTCACACCCTGCTCGTGCGGAGGGTTTGGTATATATATATATATATATATATATATATATATATATATATATATAAATTCATACAACTGCTGTTTAGATAGCAGTATTGCATCCAACAAAGCGTCAGATGAGGAATCTGGGTTCAGCATCATTATGAACGCTGTCACCAAAACTTATCTCTAAGTCAACATTCTAGGGCATGAAAATAAAACAATAATAAAAGTGAGTTAAAATAATTATTCATTTATGGTTTGAGTCATGATGTTGAGTCCAACCAAAGGTCAAGGACTAATGAATTGTTCTGAGATCATTCTTACTAACAGGACCTGTGGATATACCACAGTATGATAATTTGATTATTACAATGTTTGAAATGTTTACTTAAGAGCTATTGTTAAATACTTCTGAACCAAAAGAAGAAAAAAAAAAGGATTTCCTTCGAACGTATTCTTTGGGAATTTCATTGTTTGGTTGGAAGATAAGAAATATATTCATATCTAATGTTTACACAACAATGCACAATCAGATTTTTTTTTGGCATACGACAGGGATTCTACCAAAAAATGAAACATTGAAATTCTTAAATTTTTATTAAATCGACTCTATTCTAAGATCAATTTTTTTTGGCGGGGTGGGGACTAAACCAAAATCCAAGAAAACAAAAGCTTGCTCAAACGGTACCAAATACAGAGAAACTGCAACGCTACGCATTTTCTATGGGGAGAGTCACCGTGGCGTAGTGGCTAACGTGTTGGACTGGGACATCCTAAGAAGCAAGTTCGAATTCCAATTGCGTTATTACGTTCACTTTCGGACTAATACCCTTGGAAAAGGTATCGAACCCTCTCATCCCCCTGCTGTTGGTTAAATAGTACCACTATGAATTCTTCTACGAGGGTGACTTTGGCATTAAATAACCCAAGAAGGTGTATATGCCCTTAACACAAAGAAAACATTTTAAAATAGTTGTATCTTAAGTGTTTTTTATTTATTAGTTTCTGTTTTGCGCACGGCATTGTTGAATATGAATAATTTGCATACAGATGTATTTTGACCCATAGATGCGATGCTAAGTGGGTACTACTATTCCGTGTAATAGTGGACCTAGTAATGATAATGAAGGGGTACTCCATACTTCCAAGTTCTCAAAAACTGGGGTCTCACCATCAGATGTAGTTTAGTGTCATATCTGGGACACCCCTTTTTTTTTGGTGGGTCAGTTCTTATCTCACTACAGAGGATGATTCAGCGTATTCTAAGCTCCACCGACAGAGTTATCTATTGTATCAAAAAGCCGTTTTCTATATATTGTCGCGGTCTTTTCTTTGGATATGGATAGAAAGTTCACCTATAGACCATTGCTATAATATAACATGAGTAACTCCAAAATTTTTGGCCTTGTGCCATGTTAGATTTACAGTTATTTACTTATCAATGTTTGTTGGTTAAAGACGACTTGAAAATATAAGACGTGACGTCCTCCATTCTGTTACACTTAATTTTCAGTATTTATTTGCTTTTTGTGTGTGTTGTTTTATTATTACTTGTGGTATACTAAGAACCGGAAGCACCGCTTCTACCATTGTTTATATGAAACGGAAGTACTGTTTCAGCCATCTTGTTTTATTGCAAATAAAAGGCGGAAGTGATCACTTCTTGCAGTTAACGTCAACTGGACTACACGTCTTATTATTCGCTAAGCACGTTATAACATTACTAAACTTATATTCAACTTATTATTCAAATTCAGTCCAAATTTTGTAAAGTTTGAAACTGTATGCGTATTTGAATTTCATGAATTAACTTAGTTTTATCTGCACCATTAGTCTCAATCTTTCTTGTGAATTGGAGATTTTCAATCTGTCCTCTATTTTGTTTGCACCCCTGGGTTGGCTTAGTCCATTTCCTATTTTTCTTAGGACTCAAGATTTGCTCAATCAGTCTCCAATTTTGCCTCCGACCACAATTTCCCCAGTTTATCCTCTATTTTGTATCCTTCCTTAAGTTTGCTCAGCATGTCCCCCATTTTGCTTCCGACCACATTTTCTCAATCCATCCTCGATTTTGCTTGGAATCCCAGCTATGCTCAATCTGTTTTGTTTAAGTTTGCTTAATTCGTCCCCAAGACCGCCCCCCCCCGATATTTTGCTTCCAATCACAGGTTTCAGCAATCCGTCTCGCATTTTGCTTGAAATCGCATTTTTGTTCAGTACCCCTGCTCATTTTACTTCCGACCCCAGTTTTCCCAATCCGTCCCAAAATTTGCTTAGTTCAAACCCCATTTTGCTTGCGACTCTGGTTCTGCTCTAATCGCCCCTGACATTTTGTTTTCGACCCTACATTTGCTCAATACGCCCCCCATTATGCATTCGACCCAGGTTCTCTCAATTCGTCCCCTATTTTACTTGTTTTGTTATTATGTTCAGTTAACCCACCGATGCCACATTTGCTTAATTATTTTGCTTGGAAACTGTAGTATAATGGTGCGCCCTACCCGGGAACACCATATTTGTGGCCTTGTGCCAGACACAGAGAAACCGTAATAGGATGTAGTATGATTCTCAGACCTTACGGGAGTGGGCAAGCAAGAGGATAATGGAATTCTCATCATCACCTGTGACTCGGCGATAGCCAGGAAGTCTAGGATTTTGCTGTTAGAATTTATTTTAATCGGTTTGTCAGAAGAAAGGATGGTTGACCCGTTGACCTCTTAGGTGACACATGCAATTTGGTAAAACAGTTAGAACATTCGAAAGGTTCCAAAAGATTCTAGAAAGCTCCACACCCATTTCTATATAATGAGGGAACCTTAGATTTTAAGACAGTGGGGTTACGGATTTTGCGAGAGTTGGTCGGACAGTCGGGTTGACGGAACTTGCCGAGAGCAGTCGGGATGGGCAGTTTGGCCGAGTTAGTCATAGGCGAGTGACTGAAAAACATGTGTTAAAGATATCGATCTCTCTCTCTCTCTCTCTCTCTCTCTCTCTCTCTCTCTCTCTCTCTCTCTCTCTCTCTCTCTCTCTCTCTCTCTCTCTCTCTCTCTCTCTCTCTCTCAATAACTTGCATTAAGTGAATAAATTGATGAAAAGCAACTCATCGTCATCTCAGTTACTACGTGAAAGAAATACTACAAGATCTTTTGTGAATGAGATTCCTCTGCCCAAAGATACCCCGTGGAGATAGAAAGTTAATTGACCGCAACGAAGAGCCCACGGCCTTGTAAGGTGATATCTTTTCCTGACCATAAACGGAACGAAAGGAGGAAGGATTCCTTCGTGGACTTAAAGAACTACTAGATTTGTGAGTGTTGTAAACAAGCGTCAGAAGTTTACATGCCTTGTAAGCGTCCAACGACTTGTGTAGCGCACCCAGTGAGTGCACGGTGAAAAGACACCCATTGTGTCAACAATATTTTGACGCCCCGCCACGTTATAAAACCCAGCTGTGCTCAATCTGTCCCCAATTTTACTTCCGATCCTCAAGTTTGCTCAAACCGTTCCTATTCGAAGTCTATACTTTTTACAGCAGTTATAAATGAAACACTTTATGAATCCAAATGGCTTTAATAATTTGCAATCGAAAGAAAAAGAAAAGAAAAAAGAAATCCTTACTTCAACGGATCAGAAAACTTTTATCTGATTCAATGGCCAATCCCCTACTCAATCTAAAATCGCTCCCCTCAAATTTGAAATACCTCCCATCGAAAGCCAAATCCAACTGCCCCGCGTCACGTTTGAGAATCAATTGTTTAATTCAAGTGCTTCTAAGTGAGAAACTTATTTCATACGTCAAGATCGAATCGAAGATGAAGGTAATGGCCAGATGCCTCTTCACGTTTACATAGAGTGCCATTTTGATGCTATCCAACAGCCCGGCAGCATTGAACACTGACAATAGACTCTGGACTCTGTTTTTTTTTTTTTTTTTTTTTTTTTTGTCTGACTCCGACAGATTCAAGTGTACACTTGAATTATCAGAATCTCCAAAGAGTCTGTTCATTGACAACTCGTCTCCGATAATGTATTCTGCCACCGGGAACTTAAACATTATCTCAGCCTGTTCACTCCCACACACACACGCACACATACCAACGATTGTTTTATATCTGGTCTTTGTCTTGCACGTTCTGACACAGGCATCCACTCCGTCAATTTGATTAAGTGGGCTGCATTGCTTAGTGAATACTATTAACTCCTTCCGGTTGTTCTTGGACTTCATGAACTATATGCCATTTAGGCACCCCTTTTTCGATCTCGATTCATAGGAACATTTTTTCCATTTACACCGTCAAAATCCTGTTAATTGTTAACAGGCGATTTTTCGATTTTTTTTTTTTTGTAAATTATAAAACCCTAACCCTAACCCCTAACCCCTATTTTGACAGTGTAAATGAAAAAATTGTCCTTATAAATCGAGATCGAAAAAGGGATGCCTAAAGGTCATATGGTCCGACTTCATTAACTTAACAAGAAAGGATAAAGCAAGCGGTACATGTTCGATCCCGGCTTCAACATTGTCGAGTTTACTTGATGCAATTTTATGTGTCAATACTTAAGCATTTCGGTATATTGTACCATCTTCAGGATACTGTTAAGTAATGTTTATGTTAGGGACAAAATGAAAGATGTTAAGTGTATAGTGAATGTGTGAATATGATGTTATTAACGTTCATGCATGCGTCATCTTATGATCTTCACCTTCCATTTTTGCACATGCAATGATCACATCATCGACTTTCGTAAACAAACGCGCATATAAAAATTAACGGTTAATAACATCATATTCACACGTTCACTATACACTTAACATCTTTCATTTTGTCCCTCACATAAACATTACTTAACAGTGTCCTGAAGATGGTACAATAAACCGAAATGCTTAAGTATTGACACATAAAATTGTTTCCCCTAATCATAACATCCTGTGTTTGTTATATTTTTAAAATATTTTCTTCTCATATATATATATATATATATATATATATATATATATATATATATATATATACCTAATTTTGAAAATTAATTGATTAATAATTAATTAATTAATTAGGCGGGAATGCCTATTAAGTAAGGCTAAACAAATCGAGAAAAATCAATCTCTGTATGTACATTTCATTACAGAGATTGATTTTCTCGATTTGTTTAGCCTTACATTTAATAGGCATTCCCGCCTAATTAATTAATTATTTATCAATTAATTTTCAAAATTAGGTACGACTTAAAATTAAGCACACATTCTCCCAAAAATTGTCGGCAAAAAGCCATATCCAAACACACCGTGTTTACATATCATATATATATATATATATATATATATATATATATATATACAGAGGTAGAGGAAGAACAGTCATTGGAATTTAATTCATATCTATAACCTCTTTTCTCGAATGATTCAAACCTAATACGTTATTCTGCTTAGTATAAGACGTGTAATAAAATTTGGAGATATAAGTAGTCTGTATTGATATATCCGTACGCACTGAAGAGACGTCATTAGCTGAACCAATATTTCACCAATGTCACACAAATTAGATTAATTTGACTGGGTCTTAAGAGAGAAAAAGGACACTCTCCAAGTCAACTAAGTGTTCACCTTGTCTATAAAGTGATATAAGTTCCTTAATTCAATACCAGGAAAGTTTAACAATACAAAGAAATTATATACATATGTAGGTAACCCAAGTAGCCGTGAAGTTGCTCAGTGTTTAAATGCCTGGCCAATTCGTAATGGCGGGTAGTGTCCAACAACCACCGTGGCAGAGAAGTGCCACAAAAAGAGATTTTAAAAAACCTACACTTCCTAGGAAATCGACACTAGAAAATAGACAGGGGAATTTCCAGTGGTGTAGTGGTTAACGTTCTCGACTGGGACATCCTAGTATTCGAGTTCGAACTCCACTTGTGCTATCACGTTCACTTTCGGGCTAATGCCCACGAGAAAGGTGTGAATACCCTAATCCTCCATATATGGGTTTAATAGTATCACTTCTGTTCTTCTACATGAATGGCTTTGTCATTAAATAACCCATGAAGGTTGATATGCCGTAAAGCTGCTAAGTGTTTAAATGCCTGACCAATTCGTGATGGTGGGTAGTGTCCAATAGCCACCGCAGCAGAGAAGTGCCACAAAAAGAGGGCCCACACTTCCTAGGAAATCGACACGCGACAATGCGGTGTAGTAGTTAACGTACTGGACTGCGACATCCTAGTATTCGAGTTCGAACTCCAGTCGCGCTATTACGTTTACTTTCGGGCTAATGCCCATGGGAAAGATGTGAATCCCCTTATCCCACATATATGGGTTGAATAGTATCAGTACCGTTCTACATGAATGAATTTGTCATTAAATAACCCATGAAGTTTTATATGCCATTAACCAAAGAATGCCTGCCCTTCGTTATAGCGGGTAGTGTCCAACAGTCATCGTGTCAAAGGAAAGCCACAAATATTACATCTCATATAGTACCGGGAGGTGCGTGATGTAATGATTACTGTCGTAGGAAATGAACACGGCGAAACACGTTCGAATCCTGGACGAGGCTGTTTTCATTTCACTTAGTGGTAGTACCCTGGGGAAAGGTGTGATTCCCCTCATCCCCCAGCTTTGAATTAAATAGTATTACTACTGACACTGAATACATCCCAAAATATTCCTTAGTTTTAGGATTAAATTATGTTTGAAAAAAATTCCATTTTATATGTCTCTAAGAAGTCATAATTTGCAATTAAGTCAAAAATTCCCCCGTCTCTTACTTCACATTCTGTCTGTCATTTCCCCCTTCTTTATATGTATCTTGATTAACTACTTTTTATATATGTTAGTTTTCTCTGTGAGTGTAAAGAGAGAGATTGAAGAGTGTGAGCGGTAGATGAACTTATTCGTATGTTAATTTTCAGCAGCTAATGGCTTTTTTTATTTTTTTTATTTTTTTTTTTTTTTTACCTAATTGCAAATTTCAGCAAAATGATTTAATGTTGTTTTTTTTTATCTGCTCGTGATATATATATATATATATATATATATAGAGAGAGAGATTTTGCAAACAAACATATACAAAGTGCTCAATACAAAGTAGAGCAAATTTAATGAGCACGTAGAGAAAATACATATAACGGGAATACATATATGAGATAAGATACATAAGCAACACATATAGGAGAGGATACGATATAGCCGTTAGAAATAGGACTGCATCCTGTAGAAGTAATGGTGTATAAGGAAGAATATGGAGAGTCCATGAAAAATCTTTTTAAAAATGTCTCTATTGTATCCATTTCTTTAATATATATATATTATATATATATATATATATATATATATATATATAAAGGAATCTCATGGTATGTGCATGTCGTTTTATAATTCCGAAAACATATGTCATTCAGATTTGAAATATCGCATATACTTTTACATGTTTATGATTAAGAAACACATAAATTTTACTTATTGGTTTTTGATGATTAAGGGATATAATTAATTAATTAAACAAAATTCAAAAGATTTGTGGACCTCTTCATAATTCTTCATAAGTACAGAAAGATTCGTTGTAGTTTAACCCACTCGCCCTATAATTGAACGTGTCCAGATGAATATATTTTCTCCGTACGCCCCTTCAGTTTCAGATCTTTTTCTAGTATATATATATATATATATATATATATATAGTCATCCACAGACACGTGTTTCGACTTATCAAGTCTCTTCAGTGTGGCTAGACATTTGTAAGCCTACTGCCGGAAAATCCGATCTGTTGGGTGTCAGTCCATTAATCATTAGGCTGTCATCACTTACAGAACGCGAAGGGGATTTATATTATATTATATTATATTATATATACGTGTGCTGTGTGTGTGTGTGTGTGTGTGTGTGTGTGTGCGTAATATAATCTAAATGACTGGTAAGTAAGTAAAGTAAAGAGGAAAGAAAAGGGTTACGTTGTATCTTTTTTTTTTTTTTTTTTTTTTTTTTTTTGACATGCCCAGAATTCAAATTTGTTGCTGTTGTTGTCATAAACATTGTTTTCTTATCTGGCCGTATGAGAAGACTTGATTCTGGTGAATGATTTTTCTATTGAGATTGCCTATATTTGTAAAATCTGTCTGAAGAGGCTAGACTCATTTTGAGTTTCTGGTCGAAATATAATTATAAGAGGATGATGTTTTGTTTGAGTTTTCTTTCTTTGAAATATGCATCGAGTGATTTTGAAAATAGCTAATGTCATGACGAACCTAATACCCTTTACGTTTCAAATGTTTACTTTTGATTTTATGGTTGTTATTGACTTCCCTGTCACTTCTGCCCCATCTGATAGCTTTATCAGTGTAACCTTTTTTTTTTCAATTAATCTGTTGCGTGTGAAGCGTTAAGATAAGCCTCTTAATTTTGGTTCACGATAAGACGATAACATCAGTAAACTTTCCAAAATAACCTTTCTTTTTTTTAAACAATTTTTGTTCCAAGAAAATGTGTTGAATTAGTTATTTACTTATTATTTATAGTTTATATGTGGCACAAGGCCATAAGTATGGGGTGCATATAATATATTGTTGTAATGGAATATTCCACACATACACACACACACACACTCTCTCTCTCTCTCTCTCTCTCTCTCTCTCTCTCTCTCTCTCTCTCTCTCTCTCTCTCTCTCTCATGTGGTCTGACTATATATATAGTGAGCACAGCATTATGCTGGGCTGGCTTCCAGGATAGTACCTCACTATTCCTTATCAGCCTTATTGTATCTCTTTGCAATAAAACCTTCTATTTTAAATCTACGAACGTGTTGACTGGTCTTTCCACTCGACTACAACCTTGTCTGATTGTGTCCAAATTAATTGAAACAAAACGAATAATTCGGTTATCATTATAATAACCGCGATCTCTCTGTAAGGCTAGCCAATGTGTTCGTGTAGCGATACAATTTTCGCACACTTCCTAGGAGTAACTTCCATCGCAGACAATGGTCGTAGGACAATTAATCGACAGTCGAGACAATAGTGTCTATGTGTAATAAAGATCTAATACAATCATGAATAACGCAATATTTCTCAAAGCCAAACAAATTTCATCATACATCTATAAAAAATAGATTCATATTACTGCACACCATTGCAAATGGCTTAATCTGAGAAAAGAAGAGAAATCGATTGCACCCCGTCATTTCAGTGGGTTTAAAACTGACCTTATGATGAAAGAACTTGTTTTTATGCTTTTTGTTGTTTTCATTAAGAATTTTTACTCGTTTTTGTGAACCATAAAGCTAAAAACAATAAACTTTATGTGAATAAACAATTTAGTGGTAAATTTATGGAAAAAAAGGTATTTTAATTTCTAAATTATTTTTGAATAATTTTTTATCGTAAATAAACAAATGCTATTTACAACACGGAGTTATTTTGAAATTACACAGAATTTTTTTAAAAAACCAGTCATATATAAAATTTATCTTTTTTTGAATTCGGCTTGCAGATTTTTTAAGGAAACGATCCTTCGATGCTTGAGATGAACCACGTTGTCCAAGTTGAGCCGTGTGTGTTATCGCCTATTAGTTATCGCTCCCACGAATCAACACAAAACCGAGTTGATTTGGTTTTTAATTTTTTTATTCTCTGCAAAATTGTCAAGAGACTGGCATGGCTGCGAGTTGTGAGTGAGCGTTCCTAATGTTTTCAACTGGACTTCACTTAAAAAAGGACCTTGTTTTTCATCCTGTCCGTGGTGGAGTGATTTTATATATAATAGTAAAAGGATATGAAAACACACAATGCTGTTAAAATGAAAATATTTTATATCATATTCATAGCTAATATTGAACAATATTTCGATTTATAAAAATCATCTTCAGAGCTTGTTTTTAATCCGGGCTCATCGAGAGAGAAGCTGAAATTTAAATTCAAAACGAAAAACATTGATGTTCCCAAAAGCGTGCAAGTCATGCGATCGTTTCGTCATTAGCACATCCGCTACGTGTTTCTAAGCCAACGACATAATTGTATATCTTTAGTGTAACAGTTTTTAAAAGAAGAAGACATATTTCAAATTCAAAAATAGACAAATGCTCTTTTTCAAACAGGAAGAGTTTTAACCCGTTCAAGGTCAGCCTGCAACGGATTTTTTTTTTTTTTCAGAAAAGAAATATTTTTTCAACTATTTTTTTTTTCATTTTATTTTTTTTATATAGTTTTTAATGTAAAAAATATGAATGGTGTAAGGGTTTATTGGGATAATGTGAAAATTAAATTTGTTAGGAAGTATATGTCGGAAATGTTTATGTGAAGGGGATTTTATGATTTCTGAGTTCAAGTGTCGCTAAATAAGGAGATATATTAAAAAAGCCTTGTCTTTGGGGGATGGTTTGATGTGTGAGAATAACGCAAGATTCCATAATTCTACATAGTGTTCTATTGTGTATGTGAGTTAATATTTTGGCACCTTTAAAATCAAAGGTATGGTTATTGTCTAAAATATGTTTAGCTAGGGCGTTGTTTAGAAAACCTCGTTTATATAATAGTAAGCAAGCAAAGACGGCATATCAAAGTGTATTGCTTTATTTTTTATCATTAAATTAAAGGAAAAAGCAATTTTGATTCAATTTTACAACTGAATAGCAATTTTGTGGGTTTGCATTCACAGTGAACATCATTTTGTTATCATCAAAATACACGATATAATAGAGATAACTATAAAATGCTAATAGAAATACTGTCCTCCCACCAAAATGGAAGCATCAATATCATCATGGGTTAATGTTTTAACGTGAATTCAATGTTGTTTAGTATATATATATATATATATATATATGTGTGTGTGTGTGTGTGTGTGTGTGTGTGTGTGTAATGTTGAATTGAACGTTGAACGGAGAAAGCTTTTGTCCTATGCAAGCCACTTATTTTCTCAGTCAATACTGTGTCCGGTTGACCGGCGTCAAATCGTCGTGTATTATTTCATGAAAGTTCTTTACATTCAGCTACACCAAAAAGTCGTTTCTCAACTTGTCGCCACCAAATTGCTTAGTGTATCATACTCCAATTCTCCAATTCTCGATTGTAGACTGATCGTCTGGCACGATTTGAAAACGTATAAACCTGACAACAGGGCGCACATTTGACCTTTACTTCTTTAAGAAAAAGATTGTTCTTTTGGGTTTTTTTTTATATTTTTTATTTTTTTATTCATTTTGAATTGCTTCTAACTTTTCAAGATTCTGATTTCGATTCTATCAAAGCCAATCTGTGTGTAACAAAAGACGTACAAGGTAATTGTTTTAATCAAGTTTTATCAGTATCGCCTGGGTAGAGATTGAGGGGAAAAAAAACCCTGATGTATTGATTTGTTTACTTTTGTGATTTAAATATGCTCGACATTTTTAAAAAGAATGTCAATGCTATTTCTATGTATATTTTGATTTTTAAATTTCTTCAAATATAAATCAAATCTTTATAATTTTTGCACAAAAAACAACAACCGGTGATATTTAATATGTATGTATATTTACTTTGTCGTTAATTATTTATTTTCGTATTTTCATCCGGACATACATACACACCAACTGCTCTTTATATATCTATAGATAACTTAACAGTGGTCCAGTTATAGTGAAGATTCTTCAGTATTTATAGTGAACTGATAGGGGAGACAACTAGGTTTAGACTCACTACAATGTGTTAGCCAGTTGTGATTATTTCCTATAAGTCTAACATGATCAAAGGGGAACCACTCTTGGTTGATAAATTATTTATTGATCTACTAGGAAAAAAAGAAGTCGGGGTTAGGGTTAGGGTTAGGGTTTATGTAAATACTAGAAGCGGCTACCCAGTATCGTACAAATTCAATGACGATTTTGGGTAATGTGACGTAAGCAGTGACGTAATTTTTGTTACAGACAAAAACCGGAAGCGAATCTCCATTATTAATAAAAGAATCTCGATTATTAATAGATTAATAGAAGATTAATTATGAATACTTGATTGCATATGATTGTGTGTAAACAAATAATTATTATAAACCAACAAGAAAATGCAATTAAAATGATTGCGACGAATCATTGAAAATATAGTTCTAATTATAAACAAACATTCACAAATGTATGGAATTTCGGCGTTAAATTATCCATAAGAGGTTGGGAGCTAATAACATGTTGTCGCATCGGATGCCTGCCCTTATTTACGCTATCTTTTTTCTTGAGGGTCAGTTTTGATCAGTCAGTAGAGCTGTCGGCTCGGAACCACAAGATTCCAGATTCAATACCGGACCTCGCCAACTCAGTGCATGAGTAGCACAGGTATCTGCGCGGTAAAATGGGGAGATGGTGGTAGGTGTGGCGCTCCACCTCAAACGCAAAAACAATCTATCTGGTCTAGCGCTAATGAACAGGGGATAGACTTCCTCGCTGTCTGGGTGATACCTGACACAGGCGTACAAATTCAATTGAAAATAACTTGTATTTTATCCAGGGAAGGTATTGTAAAATATCTGAAATTACTTTACCGATAAAAAGCGATAAACAGCGCACGGTAAATATCTAACTTTTTGCGTTTTTACGCTCGACACCGTCAAGAAAAAACATAGCGTAAATAAGAGCAGGCATCCGGGACGACAAAAAGTTTACAGCACCAAAGGTAGATATGTCGTTAGATAAACCAACCAAAACATAAGGTATACTCTTAACAATTTATATAATAAGTTTTTCTCAACGAAAGATACCAAGATTTTATTATGTTATTATGTTAAGCTATTATTATGTTAAGTTATTATTATGTTATTATGTTAAGTTATCATTATGTTGTTATTATTATGTTATTATGTTAAGTTATTATTATTTTAAGTTATTATTATGTTATTATGTTAAGTTATTATTACTAGCAAATATATGCACCCTCCGGGTGCAAGTATTTAAGTTTTAATGTAATAAAATATTGTATTAAATTAGAAAGGCTAATGAAACTAAATAAGAATACAGATAAAAAGATTTGAAACAGAGGGAGTATAATAAAAGATTTGAAACAGGAGTATATAAAAATGGAACAACTGAAACTTACTCTTCCAACACTCTCGTCTTTCATTGTTATTTTTTTCTAATTTAAGTATTTAGTTATAAGAGGAAGTAAAGAATAAAATGACAGTTATTTTATCTTGTTAATGGATTTCATTTAAGATTCATTGAAGAGATTTTTGCTTATATTCATTAAAATAAACCAAACAGTTAGAAATCAATAACACTAAGCACATATTTATTAAATTCGATTTTTTAATATTAATATGCAAATTAGCCTTCCCGTTCACATTGTAAAGCGCTATTTTGTTGTATATATAAATATAATTGCATGTTGTTAGTATGTAGACATAGTTAACAGTATTAATAATGTAAGACAATTTTATTAATAATTGAGGTTTAGATAAAAATAAAATCATTGAGAATGTGATGTCAATAACTAAGAGAATTGTGACTTGAGTAGGAATATAGTTTCGGTTACAGACAGAAAAACACACAATCTCTATTATAATAAGATGTTATTATGTTAAGTTATTATTATGTTATTATTATTTTAAGCTATTATGTTGAATTATTATTATGTTAAGTTATTATTATGTTAAGTTATTATTATGTTATATTATTAAGTTATTATTTGAATTATTATTGTGTTATTATGTTATTATTATGTTATTATGTTAGTTATTATGTTTATGTTATTATTGTGTTATTATGTTATTATTGTTTATTATTATTAGTTATTATGTTGAATTATTATGTTAAGTTATTATTATGTTAAGTTATTATGTTGAATTATATGTTAAGTTGAACTAAACCATCAGAAATGAATGCAGGGTATTTTGTAAATAAAAAATAAAAAAGAAGAAAAAAAAGGAAATATTTAAAAAATGAAAATATTTTCGAATTTCCTCACTTCTCACTCACACACACACACACACACACACACACACACACACACACACACACACACACACACACACACACAGAGGGTCGGTTTAGATCAGTCGGTAGAGCAGCCGGCTCGTAACCATAAGGTTCCAGGTTCAATGCATGAGTAGTGCAGGGATCTGTGCGGTAAAGTGAGAAGCAAATGGTAGGTGTGACGCTCCACCTCAAACACAAAAACTATCTCCTTGGTCTAACGCTAGTGAAAAGGGGGATAGACTCCCTCGCTGTATGGATGATACCGACAATACGCCACTTCGTCGAATACTTTTTTAAAACTGTTATATATATATAATTTAAAAATGCTAATGGTATGGAGATAATTTAAACAGCGCCAAAGTTCAGTTTGCCCAGGACGTCGACAACTCTGGGGACGCATTCTTCGTATACACTTTTAGCTCCAATATCTACTTAAAACTTAAGATACTTATGTTAACCGTTTTTTTAATATCCTTAAAGTTAACCATGTAGGTGTCAACCACGGCTTGACAAATCTTACTCGATAAGTATTTACTCGTCTTGATTAAATGGCTTCTTTCGCGGCTTCCCACTTACAACTTCTGATTGTACTAATATATTCGTTTAACATTACGATTCAATTTGCATTAACTTATAAAGTCGCTGTGGCATCGACGATGTTGTCTGGTTTTTTTTTGTTAGTGCTCATTATTTCTAAGCAAAATTTAATTTCCTTCGCTGTAATCGTATGTTGGGCATTTCCTATTGGCTTCCAATCCGATCGATTCTCGACTTGATGTAAGTAGGCTTGTTCCTGTGTCTCGTGTTTAGAACAAGATTCAGCCTCTCCTTGTCAGGTGTAATTGTAATCACGCTGACCCCGAGATATTCAATGATTACTTACAACTTCTTCCTGCAAAGATTCAATCCCAACTCGAGATAAAACACTCGACAGTGTTTGATCTTCCATCGTCATTTAGTTAGGCAATGCAACGAATCTATACAATATATATATATATATATATAATATATATATATATTATACATATTATATATATATATATATATGTGTGTGTGTGTGTGTGTGTGTGTGTGTAAAATATAAATTTGAAGGCAATTTAATAGGTGTTAAATGATGTTTATTTACCTAAATATTTTCGAGAAGATTTCTCATCATTAGAGGTAGAAGTACTTTTTTTTTGCTATAAAAAAATAAATAAATAAAAGAATTTCGAAGAATCCGCACGAGCGCACGTACAACAGACCGGCATGCCATCACGGAAAATCCCGAACATTTCAAATATCTGGCGTTCCTCCAACTTAATAACAACAAACGATTACGCCGGTGCCGTGGGATGGATACTAAAAAAACACAAGTACTTCTACCTCTGATGATGAGAAATTTATATTTAAACATACATACAATGCTTCTAAAAATCTATAAAAAACACATATATATATATATATATATATATATATATATATATATATATATATATATATATATATATATATATATTATATATATATATCGAAACAGATCTGTCAGCAAACTAATAACATCTTTTGTCTTTTCTAAATATATATATATATAAGATTTTTTGGATGTTTTTTTTTAGAAGCCTTGTTAAATAAAGTATATATTATTATTTATATTTTTGCTTGAAGGCTATTGCAATGCGTATATCGCATAAAATTCTATAATTATAGAAGATGATAATGACAAGTGAATTTCGGTAAATAATTATTCGGTGTGTAGAACATCGTACAGACTGTTAAAAAAAAGTTGAAACAGTCTGTACGATGTTCTACACACCGAATAATTCTTTACCGAAATTCACTTGTCATTATTATCTTCTATAATTATCGAATTTTATGCGATATACGCATTGTAATTGCCTTCAAGCAAAAATATAAATAATATATATATATATATATATATATATGTGTGTGTGTGGTGTGTGTGTGTGTGTGTGTAGATAAAAGGGTATGAAAACACACAATACTGTTAAAATGAAAATATTTCATATATATATATTTATACAAGGTGTGTTAAAAAAGTATCGAGATTTTTTCTACTTTTCGACACACCTTGAATTCTGAAAAAAAAAAGTTCCATTCATTCATCATTTCTGTCTTGAAAAATACAGCTTTAGATTTAGTACTTTTTGACACACCTTGTATTCTGAAAAAATTAATGAATGGAACGTTTTCCGAATACAAGGTGTGTCAAAAAGTACAAAAAATCTCGATACTTTTTGACACACCTTGTACATATATATATATATATATATATATATATGTGTGTGTGTGTGTGTGTGTGTGTGTGTGTGTGTATATATGAGAGAGAGGGGGAGGGAAAAAGAAAAAGAAACGAAAGAGTCACAATACCAACAAATATTGAAAAGTGTCCAATACGTACGTAGACCCGATTTAGAGAATCAGTAGCAGAAGAACTACCCAGGTTTCAACAGCCCAGTCGGCTGAGGCTATAGAATACCCCAGCTGCACCCCTACAGAACCTCCCCTAATTGGGACACTTGTTAACAGTGGGTAGCGACCCGTGATGCCCATGGGCAGAATCCTGGTGGCTGAGCAGTCCATGACTTGCAGCAATCCACTTTGGCATTTGACTGGCCTAGACGGACGGTTGGAGAAGCCCCCTCCGATCAATCACACAAGATTTCACCACGTGTCCCGATGAAGGTTGCAAAAACCGAAACGTTATATCGTCGACATTACAATCAAGAATGAACTCATCTTTTGGAATTCTTCGTGTTTTTCTATTTTTCTACACACACACACACACACACACACACACATTTATATATATATATATATATATTATATATATATATATATATATATTGGTTTGGTGGTTGGTTTTGAAGGCTATCACAATGCAGGAGTAAAGAAAAATTAAGGTAACAATGGTGTTGTTTGTTAACCTGTTATTTATTCTTGATATTAATATTTCGAGACAAAATCTCTTCAGAAGAAGAACACTAGAACTGAAGTAGTTGTCGTCTTGTCATGGCATTTTTAGTTAAATAAATTTTTTTTTTTTAAATGTTACAGATGGTATTTTTTTTATAACTGTATTCTCGTGTTGCGTGTTTACGTGAATGCATTTTTTTTGTTTGTACGTGTGCGAATGTTGTCATGCGCGTGTGCATGAATAACACACCATTGTTACCTTATTTTTTCTTTACACCTGCATTGTGATAGCCTTCAAAACCAACCTCCAAACCAATATATACAGAATGCGTCAAGCAAATTATAAAACCCTTTTATATATATATATATATAAATATATATATATATATATTGTAAACAAGGTTGTTTTGAATGGCTTTTGCCGATAATTTTTGGAGAATAAGTGCTTAATTGGAGTCGTACCTAATTTAGAAATTAATTAATAATAATGAATTAGGCGGGAATACCTATTAAATGTATGGCTAAAAAATCGAGAAAAATCAATCTCTGTATATAATATATATATATATATATATATATATTATTCTAAAAGCTCCCTGAAATAGACTATAATGCTAAATCTCTAAGACTTTTGTTATATACTCTAACATTAAGAGCACACATTGAGCTCTCAAACTGCGACAGGTTTTTTTTAAATAAAACTCTTGTGTCGTAAGGAAGATTTCTTCTCTGGACTTTTGGATTATTATATATATATATATATATATATATATATATATATATATATTACTCTTCATATTAGTTATGTATATGTATTTACCCAACCTATCTGTCAAGAGTAGTGTGGTGAGACGATGTCAGTTTTTTTTAAGGTGGACAGCTGCGTTGAATTAAGAGTTTAGACTAGTTGCCTTACTGATCCAGTTATCTCTGCAATTTAAACAGATATGGAGGAAGCGGGATGCGTTCATGTCTTTTCCAGGAAGAGAAATGCAAAAAAAAAAAAAATATAAATTAATAAACTCGTCCAGAATTTGAACTCTGATAGCTGATTCCATTCCTATGACGATAATAACGCTAAGTGCGCCAGCTAGGAAATTCTTCAAATACTTATTCCATGTAGCTACCTACTTCGCACATTTTTCCAAGTCTGTTTAACCTTTTCAAAATAATCAATATATTATTCCTTCTTAGTAGAACCGAGAACTTTTCAGAACTGCCGCGTACAAAGAGAACTAGGTTGAAATGAAACCTTAGTTTGGCTAATCGAATTTCGGTGCCTTCGCCCCCACCCCATCCCACCCCGAAGAGGAAACTTACTTTTCCGGTGGCAAGTCTAAGAGTTTTCCCTTCTCTTAGACTAGTTGCCTTACTGATCCAGTTATCTCTCAATTTAAATAGATTGTGCTTCAATGTCTTTTCCGGGATAAATTTAATAAACTCGTCCTTTGAACTCTGATAGCTGATTCCTTCC
>CM042142.1:114267550-114274591 GCA_023376005.1 Doryteuthis pealeii
CTGTAGGAGTTATTTTCGTATTTACCTGGGGAGTTGTCTGCCCGTTTAATGTCGCTGGTTCCCGCTAGGGGCCTGGTGTATTTAAGCGGCTGTTTTGAATTTCTCATTCTCTTTGCCTGCTCCTCGCTACGAGACCACATGGGTTAGACACCGTCTACCCCTTTCTTGTTGGGGCTTCGGCCCTTAACACTGGCCACTCACTGCTAGTAAGTCTCTTATACGATATATGACTATCCTTTAGTCATGTATCCGTAACTACGTTTTTATGTACATTTATGTATCTCTTTGATACCTAAATATCTTGTATTTTACCATTCATGAATGTGTCATTATCTCTACTCTTGTATATGTATCTATATACTTTATGTACCCTGTTTATTCCGTGCTGTTATATAAAATGTTTTGTCCCTCAACCTGTGTCGGAGTTTGTTCGCGTTCCAACGAGTTATGACTTTGTCATAACCTTTGAATCTTACACTCTCATATATATTTTGACCCGGGGTGTTAGCACCTGAAAGGTCCCATCTATGAGTCAAATAGATATGATTACACCTGCACAAAAGTATTAGGAATACTTGAAAGCATACAATATTACACAAATTATATGTATTAAATAGGAATCAAATACTTGATATCAGAGAACTGTGCTCAAAAAATATTAAGAAACAGCAAAAAGATGTAAAAATAAATGTACAATGAACGCGATTCCCTAACCTCTAGGCATGAAAAGGGAAATGTTGAAAGTAGGTATAAAATGCACTCGACTAAGAAATTGGTACCGAATGACAAAAAATAATTATTCTATGACATGCTGCTCATGCGTTGAGTTGGCAAGGACAGGTACCGAACCTGTTAACAATTTAATCAATTTTTTTAAAATCTATATATTTAGAAAGAAAAAGAATTGGAGAAATGTCTGATATAAAAATCATCTTCTTACATTTTATAAAAACGAAATTATTGGATTTTAAGATTTTGTATTTATAAAAAATCAATTAACCCAAATTCTGGATGAGGCTGTTTGCATTTCACATAAAGTCGTCGGGGCGGCCTAAAGTCGGTATCAGTTAATCAGCGAGGGAGTCTATTCTCTTTTCAGTAGCGCTAGACCCAAGAGATTGTTTTTGGGTCAGCTTCTTACTTTACAGCACAGATCCCTGTGCTACTCATACGCTGAGTTAGCAAGGGCCGGTATCGAACTAGGAACCTTGATGGTTTCTAGCCCAACGCTCCTACCGACTGAGCTAAGATAGGCTGCCTATAAATTATGCACGGTAGAGCAAGTAAAAGTAAAGTAAAATCGTCGGGGTGGCCTAAATTCGGTATCATTATCTCTCTGTAAAAGATACAGTCGGCATATTCTAAGCCTCCTCGACAGGCTGATGTTAGTAGAAGGGATGTTTTTCTTTCTTTCTTTCTCTTTTTATCTCTTACCCGGCAGAGAATGGCTATTTTAGCTAGTTTATAATAGGTGGTGAGATTTCGTGCGATTTGCAAATTCGGTTTTGTAGCAGAGTATGTAAATAATTGAATGTTTCTGTGTGGTACTTTTTTCTTAGCCTGCTTTTCCCCCTGCTGCATTCCCTCACAGATTTCCAAATATTCAACATTGTTCAGAAAGCATATCGAGATTAGCACTAAGAAATGGGAAACAACAATAAATAATAAAACAGCAAGTTCGAATCGATATGCCGGCTTCTTCTCGCAAAAATTGAATATAGCAGCATTCATTGACTGTACCGACATTCTACTCCCCTGTATACCGCTTCGTTACTTTCCGTGACGGCACGAACATTTTCCCGTAGATAATAGTATTGCTATTGGCAGGATACATATGGAAAAAAAAAAAAAAAAAAAAAAAAAAGAAGAAGAAAAAAAAAGAGAAAAAAAAAAAGAAAAGAAAAAAGGCTTACGTGATTATGGCATAATTTCGGTGGGCTGGTGGTGCGAAGGTGATAATTAGGTTGAAGGCAAGATTGAAAGAGAAGTAATATTTCTTTATCGATTTTATAAACTAAACACCTGAGTGACGTGTGCGCTGCATAATGGGTGTAAAGCCTGGCACTCCCACAGGGCGGATTGTCATACACTGAACTCCTGTGACGGTTGTAAGAGACAATCACAAAACAGAGTTAGGTGAAGTGTTCGCGTGGTCTTTTGTATACTCTATCGATTTGACCAACAATTTTTTTTTTAACTCTTTCGAGACCGGTCGATCGGGATTTCCTCCACTAAAAAAACTCTTCCCAAAACAAAGCCCTGGAAGGTACGATAAAATTGCTCAAAAAGTAATACCTTTTGACAGACCTTCTGAGTTATTACAAATAACCGTTGGTAGAGTTAAAAATCTTTTATTCATGTAGGAATTGGTAAAAAGCTGAAAAAATAAAGAAAGGACATTTAACAGACACAGCAAATAACATAAGTAATTCAAGGTTTCTAAGTGGGTAGGAAATGATAAGAATTACAGAGAAACGGATAAGGGACATAAGGTAATAGGCAGGCCGCATGGAGGATAATAGTAATAGCAGCATTTCTTTCTCTCTCTCCCTCCTCTCTCTCTTATATCCTCCTTTCTCTACCCCCTCTCTCTCTCTCTCTCTCACACACACAAATAATTCTATTCCTTTCTTACTTCTTCTTCTTCTTCTCTCTCTCTCTCTCTCTCTCTCTCCTCTCTCTCTCTCTCTCTCTCTCTCTCTCTTACACATTGTGAGAACGTTTAGTTTCATAAAAGGGACCGGGCGTATTTATAACTGAAAGTGGGGACACACACGAACGATAGGTATGTAGTTTGGGTGGTAAGGAAGTAGTTACAAACAAATGGGATAATAATAATAATAATAATAATAATAATAATAATAATAATATAGCAAACTAGCACAACGAGAATACAAAGCTAGACACGACTGGGTTGGGAAGGTGATCCACTGGGAATTATGCAAAAATTAAATTTTGACCACACAACAAAATGGTATATGCATAAACCAGAATCTGTTCTTGAGAACAAAACGCACAAAATTCTCTGGGACTTTGAGATAAAAACGGATCACCTTATCCCAGCAAGAAGACCAGACCTAGTGTTGATAAACAAAAAAGAAAGAACTTGTCAACTGGTGGATTTTGCAGTGCCAGCAGATCACAGGGTGAAGTTAAAGGAAAAGGAAAAATAGACAAATATCTGGACCTTGCCAGAGAACTGAAAAAGTTATGGAATATGAAAGTCAAAGTGATACCAATTGTGGTTGGTGCACTTGGAACAGTCCCAAAAGGATTGGAAAAGGGTTTGGAAAGTTTGGAAATCAGAGGAAGGATTGAAACCATTCAGAACACTGCACTGCTGCAATCTGCCAGAATACTCAGAAGAGTCCTGGAGACCTGAGGAGACTTGCTGTCACTCAGACTCCAGTGAAAGACCATCAGCTAACACTGATGTGAAAACTCAAAAGGAGTAAATATAATGAAGAAGAAGAAGAAGAAGAAGAAGAAGAAGAAGAAGAAGAAGAAGAAGAAGAAATGAATGAATTAACAAAGATTACTAAGAAGAAGGAGCAAAGAAACAAAAAGATGACTAAAGACAAGAGGAAAGAAAGAAAGAAAAAAAAGAAAGAAAAAAGATCGTTGATTGTAATAGCATATCAACCGTTTGGGACTATTTCATGAGATGATATATTGATTGATTGATTTTAACGGCATGTAACCCGTCTGGGGTATTTTATGCTAGAGGTTAGGGATCTGTGCTACAAAGTGAGGAGCTGATGGTAAAGGGTGGCGCTCCACCTCAGACGCAAAAACAATCTCCTTGGTCTAGCGCTAGTGTAAAGGGGATAGATTCCCTCGAGATCTGGCTGATACCGACATTAGTTTACTCCGTCGACTACTTTACTTATTTATTTGACCCATAACAGGCACCATCACTCCCGGTCAGAGTAGACCTTGGAGTAATGACAATGAAAAGAAGACAACATACTCCCCAGAGACCCTGAACTGGGGCCTCGCTATAGTGTCATACCAAGGACACTCCATTTGTTATTTATGGAGAGTTATTACCCCTCTGCAGAGGATACAGTCGGCGTACCAACCCCTCCGCACGAGCAGAATGCGACACAAGGTCAATTTCTTACGCGGAGTTTAACAGGTTTGAATTCAGAGTTTTCCTTCTCCTAGACTGGTTACCTAGCCATGGTTAAAGAGTCCAGTCTGCCCTGCTATTTATCCATAGCTGGAGGGAGAATTGGATTCATAACTTTCCCAAGGGTATTAGCGCCATGTGAAATGCCAACGGCTTCGTCCAAGAATTGAACTCGCGTTGACGAGTCCATTTCCTACGACTCTAACCATTAGACCACGCGCCTCCAGTCGGCGTACTATAAACTGACAAGGGGATATAGTTAAGTTGTTTGCTAAGCTTTGCTTAGATATGGCACAAGGCCGAATGTAAGAGGCGCCCAGTGAGGCTCAAACTCACTAGCCATGGCTTACCAATCTACCTTGCTAACCATTACACCATGAGAGGTGCCCCTGACAGAGGGGGGTATATATCTCAGTTCTGTCTGTCTCAGTCTATTCCTTCCTTCAAAGTAAGCTAATCATGGGAGAGTGGTTTACCAAAGTACTCATCCAACCATGCTCTTCTCCATCAACTATTTTGTTATGCCAGTGATGAGACTTGATATTGGGACTTTGTTTGATTTTTGCTTAGCTACAACATCAGATAAAATTTTGCAAATCAGAAATCATTAATAACTTAAAATAGGTTAACTTTAAGACTTTTTTGGTAGCATTTTTAGATTTCTTGGGCTAAAATGCTTTTATAAACCATTTTGTAGGAGTAGGGAAGCTCTAGAACCCATTTTACAGACAAAAATAGATTACAAAAAGTAACCATTTTTCGCGACCTCCACCCAAATTTAGAGAGTTATGTTGATTTTTAGAACCCCAGTGAGGCTCAAACTCACTAGTCATGATTTGCCATACCTTGCTAACCATTACACCACGAGAGGTGCACCTGACAGAGGGTGGGATATATATCTCATTTCTGTCTGTCTCAGTCTATTCCCTCCTATCTATACAAAACCGCATGCATTATGTACTAGTATATTTATTTAACATTTTCAGATAAATTATCACGTTTATTTCGAAAACTCTACAACGCCATTTTGTTTATCTATCACCAAACTACGGCGTTGAATCGAAACTATAGTTAATTTTATTGATTTGCCGTTGTAACATCTCTCTTATTCTGAAATATTACAAAATTATCCAAATAAAATGTATTCATACATTTAAATTTTATTCATTCATTCATTTTCAAAACTGATTATTTTTTTCAACCTTTTCTTTCATTCCTTTATCTCTTCAGCTCACTTTCTTTCTTTCTTTCTTTCTTTCTTTCTTTTTCTTTTTTTTTTTCCATCACTTCTTTCCTTCTTCCTATGATTTTTAAAATCTTTTTTTTTTCTCTTTCTCTCTATTCCAAGTATCACTCGGTTGAAATCGATCCAAAAATGACAGAGTCTTAAATGTACGAACGGGTGGACATTTTATTTTTCTATCTTTATTTTTTGTTCCTTACCGGATTCTTTTAACAACCACGCATGGTTCTTCTTGGTAGGCTACAGGGTTAAACAGTTGATGAACAATTATATATTTAAAAAACAATACTTATATCATTGATCTTTCAATGGAAGATACATTTTCGCCTTCTCGAATGGGCCTAGAATACACTGACTACATACCCTTCAGAGGGGTAAGACTCTTCCAAAACTTATGTCTCGGATATGACACTAAACTGCATGTTACATAATTATTAGATTCCTAATACTTATGTACAGTAGTGTAGAAACAAAATGGCTGTTATAAGTTCAGCCGGTGGCCTTGAAGGATTGAATGACAAGGCTTGACCTCAGTCCTGATCCTCCTTCCGGTGGATACCGTGAGAATCGGTGGAGAAGACCTTCTTCCGGTTTAGATTAGAAAGAGATTTGAGTTAGATCGACCAAAACCATGACGGTGGTAAGTCGTGTTATGCACGCTGCCGACTCAATCTGCGCAGGTAGTCTGGTGAGGATTTCAGAATAAAATATGATCTAAGTTAAATCGAAGTCTTGTGTTATTATCTAAAAACTACCAATGACACAGGGCTTCTGATAAAGAGAAATCCCCAATGGAAGACCAGACGTGAAGTCCCCAAGACGAAGTCCAGACGCTAGAAGAAGAATAGAAGTAAGTAAAAAGAAGAGTATACAACATGCATCCGATAGTCAATCTCCAGTTCTAGGGCTCTGGAGAGTATGGAGCCCCCCCCCCCTCGTTGCCATTACCCCCAGGTCAACTCTGACCCGTAGTAGAACCTGTTTGGTTTCCGTCTAGGGACCAAATACATCTGTTTGAGTTCTTGGTGAGTTTAAAATGATCTAAGATATACTGCATTTCATGGCATATAAAAGACACGTTTAGCATTAAGATAATTCTATGTTGTTATCACACAGCATCTCATTGGCTGGTATTATGACTAGAGAGTTATCGGACCATATGACCTTTAGGCACCCCTTCCGCGATCTCGACTCGTGGGGACACTTTTCTCATTTACACCGTAAAAATCCGGTTGTTTGTTAGGGGTTAGGGTTACGGGTTGGGGTTAGTTTTATGATTTAAAAAAAAACTCTAAAAATCGTCTGTAAACAGTTAACCGGATTTTGACGGTGTAAATGGAAAAAATGTCCCCACGAATCGAAATCGCAAAAGGGGTGCCTTAAGGTCATAGTGTCCGAGTTATCTTCTGAAGTTTGAAATCGACAGCTCTGAAGCTTGGAGGATTTGCAGTAGCCCTCCAAATACTTGTATGCGGTAAATATGGCGGGAAATAACGCAATGCGTCTCCGTATTGGCCACTGTTTTTGGTATCGTAAACCTTTCAACAAAGCGTCTATGAGCAAAATGTAATAGGTGGCTGATCGGTATGGATTATAATTGCTAAGTATTCTGGGAGGTTCGGTCATAAGACAACTAACCTGCAGTGTGTGACTGTGAATGTTCATA
>CM042142.1:114274691-114282191 GCA_023376005.1 Doryteuthis pealeii
CTGTTGTTGTCAGGAAAAAAATTGTTTTCTTGTGTAAGCCGTATGAGAAGACTTAATTCTATGAATGATTTTTCTATTGAGATTCCCTTATATTTGTAAAAATTCTGTCTGAAGGAGGCTAGACTCTTTTGGTTTCTAGGTCGGAAATATAATTATAAGAGGATTATGTTTTGTTTGAGTTTTCTTTCTTTTGAAATATGCCCATCGAGTGATTTTGAAATAGCTAATGTCAGACGAACCTAATACCTTTACGTTTCAAATGCTTTACTTTTGATTTATGTTGGTTATTACTTCCTGGTCACTTTCTGCCCCATCTGATAGCTTTATCAGTGTAACCTTTTTTTTTTCAATTAATCTGTTGCGTGTGAAGCGTAAATAAGCTCTTAATTTTGGTTCACAGAAAGGACTTTAGAGATAATCAGTAAACTTTCCAAAATAACTTCTTTTTTAAACAATTTTTGTTCCAAGAAAATGTGTTGAATTAGTTATTTACTTTATTATCTTATAGTTTATATTGTAGGCACAAGGCCATAAGTATTGGGTGATATAATATATTGTGTAAATGGATATTCAACACAATACACACACACACACACTCTCTCTCTCTCTCTCTCTCTCTCTCTCTCTCTCTTCTCTCTCTCTCTCTCTCTCTCTCTTCTCTCTCTCATGTGGTCTGACTATTATATAGTGAGCACAGCATTATGCCTGGCTGCGCTCCAGGATAGTAACTCCACTTTCCATCAGCCTATTGTACTCTTCTGCAAAACAAATAAATCTACGAAACGTGTGACTGGTCTTTCCACTCGACAACGCTTGATTGTATCCAAATAATTTGAAAAAAAAACAAATTCGGTTATCCATTATAATTAACGCGATCTCTCTGTTTAAGGCTAGCCAATGGTGTTCGTTGTAGGCGTTACAATTTCGCACACTTCCTAGGAGTAACTACATCCACCAAGCGTTAGGACAATAATTGACGTCAGACAATATTCTATGTGCTAATAAAGATCTAATACAATCATGAAAACGCAATATCCAAAGCCAACAAAATTTCATCATACATCTATAAAAAATAGATTCATATTACTGCACACCATTGCAAAATGGCTTAATCTGAGAAAAAAAGAGAAATCGATTGCACCGTCATTTCAGTGGGTTTAAAACGACCTTATGATGAAAGAACTTGTTTTTATGCTTTTGTTGTTTCATAAGAATTTTTTACTCGTTTTTGTGAACCATAAAGCTAAAAACAATAAACTTTATGTGAATAAACAATTTAGTGGTAAATTTATGGAAAAAAGGTATTTTAATTTCTAAATTATTTTTGAATAATTTTTTATCGTAAATAAACAAATGCTATTTACAACACGGAGTTATTTTGAAATTACACAGAATTTTTTTAAAAAACCAGTCATATATAAAATTTATCTTTTTTTGAATTTGGCTTGCAGATTTTTTAAGGAAACGATCCTTCGATGCTTGAGATGAACCACGTTGTCCAAGTTGAGGCCGTGTGTGTTATCGCCTATTAGTTATCGCTCCACGAATCAACACAAAACCGAGTTGATTTGGTTTTTAATTTTTTTATTCTCTGCAAAATTGTCAAGAGACTGGCATGGCTGCGAGTTGTGAGTGAGCGTTCCTAATGTTTTCAACTGGACTTCACTTAAAAAAGGACCTTGTTTTTCATCCTGTCCGTGGTGGAGTGATTTTATATATAATAGTAAAAGGATATGAAAACACACAATGCTGTTAAAATGAAAATATTTTATATCATATTCATAGCTAATATTGAACAATATTTCGATTTATAAAAATCATCTTCAGAGCTTGTTTTTAATCCGGGCTCATCGAGAGAGAAGCTGAAATTTAAATTCAAAACGAAAAACATTGATGTTCCCAAAAGCGTGCAAGTCATGCGATCGTTTCGTCATTAGCACATCCGCTACGTGTTTCTAAGCCAACGACATAATTGTATATCTTTAGTGTAACAGTTTTTAAAAGAAGAAGACATATTTCAAATTCAAAAATAGACAAATGCTCTTTTTCAAACAGGAAGAGTTTTAACCCGTTCAAGGTCAGCCTGCAACGGATTTTTTTTTTTTTTTCAGAAAAGAAATATTTTTTCAACTATTTTTTTTTTCATTTTATTTTTTTATATAGTTTTTAATGTAAAAAATATGAATGGTGTAAGGGTTTATTGGGATAATGTGAAAATTAAATTTGTTAGGAAGTATATGTCGGAAATGGTTATGTGAAGGGGATTTTATGATTTCTGAGTTCAAGTGTCGCTAAATAAGGAGATATATTAAAAAAGCCTTGTCTTTGGGGGATGGTTTGATGTGTGAGAATAACGCAAGATTCCATAATTCTACATAGTGTTCTATTGTGTATGTGAGTTAATATTTTGGCACCTTTAAAATCAAAGGTATGGTTATTGTCTAAAATATGTTTAGCTAGGGCGTTGTTAAGAAAACCTCGTTTATATAATAGTAAGCAAGCAAAGACGGCATATCAAAGTGTATTGCTTTATTTTTTATCATTAAATTAAAGGAAAAGGCAATTTTGATTCAATTTTACAACTGAATAGCAATTTTGTGGGTTTGCATTCCCAGTGAACATCATTTTGTTATCATCAAAATACACGATATAATAGAGATAACTATTAAATGCTAATAGAAATACTGTCCTCCCACCAAAATGGAAGCATCAATATCATCATGGGTTAATGTTTTAACGTGAATTCAATGTTGTTTAGTATATATATATATATATATATATATATATGTGTGTGTGTGTGTGTGTGTAATGTTGAATTGAACGGAGAAAGCTTTTGTCCTATGCAAGCCACTTATTTTCTCAGTCAATGTTGTGTCCGGTTGACCGGCGTCAAATCGTCGTGTATTATTTCATGAAAGTTCTTTACATTCAGCTACACCAAAAAGTCGTTTCTCAACTTGTCGCCGCCAAATTGCTTAGTGTATCATACTCCAATTCTCCAATTCTCGATTGTAGACTGATCGTCTGGCACGATTTGAAAACGTATAAACCTGACAACACGGCGTACATTTGACCTTTACTTCTTTGAGAAAAAAAGATTGTTCTTTTGGGGTTTTTTTTTAATATTTTTTATTTTTTTATTCATTTTGAATTGCTTCTAACTTTTCAAGATTCTGATTTCGATTCTATCAAAGCCAATCTGTGTGTAACAAAAGACGTACAAGGTAATTGTTTTAATCAAGTTTTATTAGTATCGCCTGGGTAGAGATTGAGGGGAAAAAAAACCCTGATGTATTGATTTGTTTACTTTTGTGATTTAAATATGCTCGACATTTTTAAAAAGAATGTCAATGCTATTTCTATGTATATTTTGATTTTTAAATTTCTTCAAATATAAATCAAATCTTTATAATTTTTGCACAAAAAAAGCAACAACCGGTGATATTTAATATGTATATATATTTACTTTGTCGTTAATTATTTATTTTCGCATTTTCATCCGGACATACATACACACCAACTGCTCTTTATATATCTATAGATAACTTAACAGTGGTCCAGTTATAGTGAAGATTCTTCAGTATTTATAGTGAACTGATAGGGGAGACAACTAGGTTTAGACTCACTACAATGTGTTAGCCAGTTGTGATTATTTCCTATAAGTCTAACATGATCAAAGGGGAACCACTCTTGGTTGATAAATTATTTATTGATCTACTAGGAAAAAAAGAAGTCGGGGTTAGGGTTAGGGTTAGGGTTTATGTAAATACTAGAAGCGGCTACCCAGTATCGTACAAATTCAATGACGATTTTGTGTAATGTGACGTAAGCAGTGACGTAATTTTTGTTACAGACAAAAACCGGAAGCGAATCTCCATTATTAATAAAAGAATCTCGATTATTAATAGATTAATAGAAGATTAATTATGAATACTTGATTGCATATGATTGTGTGTAAACAAATAATTATTATAAACCAACAAGAAAAATGCAATTAAAATGATTGCGACGAATCATTGAAAATATAGTTCTAATTATAAACAAACATTCACAAATGTATGGAATTTCGGCGTTAAATTATCCATAAGAGGTTGGGAGCTAATAACATGTTGTCGCATCGGATGCCTGCCCTTATTTACGCTATCTTTTTTCTTGAGGGTCAGTTTTGATCAGTCAGTAGAGCTGTCGGCTCGGAACCACAAGATTCCAGATTCAATACCGGACCTCGCCAACTCAGTGCATGAGTAGCACAGGTATCTGCGCGGTAAAATGGGGAGATGGTGGTAGGTGTGGCGCTCCACCTCAGACGCCCAAAAATCTCTCTGGTCTAGCGCTGATGAACAAGGGATACACTTCCTCGCTGTCTGGATGATACCTGACACAGGCGTACAAATTCAATTGAAAATAAATTGTATTTTATCCAGGGAAGGTATTATAAAATATCTGAAATTACTTTACCGATAAAAAGCGATAAACAGCGCACGGTAAATATCTAACTTTGGGCGTTTTTACGCTCGACACCGTCACGGAAAAAACATAGCGTAAATAAGGGCAGGCATCCGGGACGATAAAAAGTTTACAGCACCAAAGGTAGATATGTCGTTAGATAAACCAACCAAAACATAAGGTATACTCTTAACAATTTATATAATAGTTTTGTTCTCAACGAAAGATACCAGGATTTTATTATGTTAAGTTTTTATGTTAAGTTATTATTATGTTAAGTTATTATTATGTTATTATGTCAAGTTATTATTATGTTAAGTTATTATTATGTTATTATGTCAAGTTATTATTATATTATTATTATGTTAAGTTATTATGTTGAGTTATTATTTGTTAAGTTATTATTATATTATTATGTTCAGTTATTATTATGATATTATTATGTTAAGTTATTATGTTGAATTATTAAATTATTATTACGTTAAGTTATTATGTTAAGTTGAACTAAACCATCAGAAATAAATGCCGGGTATTTTGTAAATAAAAAAATAAAAAAGAAGAAAAAAAAGGAAATATTTTTTAAAAATGAAAATATTTTCGAATTTCCTCACCGGCTTGTAACCATAAGGTTCCGGGTTCAATACCGGCCATCGCCAACTCAATGCATGAGTAGTGCAGGGATCTGTGCGGTAAAGGGAGAAGCAAATGGTAGGTGTGACGCTCCACCTCAAACACAAAAGCGATCTCCTTGGTCTAACGCTAGTGAAAAGGGGGATAGACTCCCTCGATGTATGGATGATACCGACAATACGCCACTTCGTCGAATACTTTTTAAAAACTTTTATATATATAATTTAAAAATGCTAACGGTAAGGAGATAATTTGAACAGCGCCAAAGTTCAGTTTGCCCAGGACGTCGACAACTCTGGGTATGTATTCTTCGTATACACTTTTAGCTCCAATATCTACTTAAAACTTAAGATACTTATGTTAACCGTTTTTTTAATATCCTTAAAGTTAACCATGTAGGTGTCAACCACGGCTTGACAAATCTTACTCGATAAGTATTTACTCGTCTTGATTAAATGGCTTCTTTCGCGGCTTCCCACTTACAACTTCTGATTGTACTAATATATTCGTTTAACATTACGATTCAATTTGCATTAACTTATAAAGTCGCTGTGGCATCGACGATGTTGTCTGGTTTTCTTTTTTGTCAGTGCTTCATTATTTCTAAGCAAAATTTAATTTCCTTCGCTGTAATCGTATGTTGGGCATTTCCTATTGGCTTCCAATCCGATCGATTCTCGACTTGATGTAAGTAGGCTTGTTCCTGTGTCTCGTGTTTAGAACAAGATTCAGCCTCTCCTTGTCAGGTGTAATTGTAATCACGCTGACCCCCGAGATATTCAATGATTACTTACAACTTCTTCCTGCAAAGATTCCATCCCAACTCGAGATAAAACACTCGACAGAGTTTGATCTTCCATCGTCATTTAGTTAGGCAATGCAACGAATCTATACAATATATATATATATATATATATATATATATATATATATATATATGTGTGTGTGTGTGTGTGTGTGTGTGTGTGTGTGTAAAATATGAATTTGAAGGCAATTTACAATGCAATGTAATAGGTGTTAAATGATGTTTATTTACCTAAATATTTTCGAGAAAATTTCTCATCATCAGAGGTAGAAGTACTTTTTTTTTACTATAAAAAAAAAAATAAATAAAATAAAAGAATTTCGAAGAATCCGCACGAACGCACGTACAACAGAGCGACATGTCATCACGGAAAATCCCGAACATTTCAAATATCTGGCGTTCCTCCAACTTAATAACAACAAACGATTACGCCGGCGCCGTGGGATGGGTACTAAAAAAACACAAGTACTTCTACCTCTGATGATGAGAAATTTTCTCGAAAATATTTAGGTAAATAAACATCATTTAACACCTATTACATTGCATTGTAAATTGCCTTCAAATTTATATTTTACACATACATACAATGCTTCTAAAAATCTATAAAACACACACACACACACACACACACACACACACACACACACACACACACATATATATATATATATATATATATATATATATATATATATATATATGAAGTAAATGGAAGTGAATCCGACAGTATGAATAGAACATTTTTAGAAAAAACAAAAGATGTTATTAGTTTGCTGACAGATCTGTTTCGACCAAATATAGTTGCTTTGAAAATGACCGCTTTATTAAAAGGTCGAAACAGATCTGTCAGCAAACTAATAACATCTTTTGTTTTTTCTAAATATATATATATAAGATTTTTGGGATGTTTGTTTTTTTAGAAGCATTGTTGAATAAAGTATATATTATTATTTATATTTTTGCTTGAAGGCAATTACAATGCGTATATCGCATAAAATTCGATAATTATAGAAGATAATAATGACAAGTGGATTTCGGTAAAGAATTATTCGGTGTGTAGAACATCGTACAGACTGTTAGAAAAAAGTTGAATCAGTCTGTACGATGTTCTACACAACGAATAATTCTTTACCGAAATTCACTTGTTATTATTATCTTCTATAATTATCGAATGTTATGCGATATACGCATTGTAATTGCCTTCAAGCAAAAATATAAATAATATATATATATGTGTGTGTGTGTGTGTGTGTGTGTGTGTGGATAAAAGGGTATGAAAACACACAATACTGTTAAAATGAAAATATTTCATATATATATATATATATATATATATATATATATATATACAACGTGTGTTAAAAAAGTATCGAGATTTTTTGTACTTTTCGACACACCTTGTATTCTGAAAAAAAAAGTTCCATTTATTCTTCATTTCTGTCTTGATATATACAGCTTTAGATTTAATACTTTTTGACACACCTTGTATTCTGAAAAAAATTAAGGAATTGTTTTCCGAATACAAGGTGTGTCAAAAAGTACAAAAAATCTCGTTACTTTTTGACACACCTTGTATATATATATATATATATATATATATATATATATATATATATATA
>CM042142.1:114287191-114306111 GCA_023376005.1 Doryteuthis pealeii
CAGCATATTTTGTGTTTTCATATCCTTTTATCTATACTCATACCGTCGGATTCATTTCCTTTCTCTTAACTTATATATACTAGCAAATATATGCACCCTCCGGGTGCAAGTATTTAGGTTTTGATGTAATAAAATATTGTATCAAATTATAAACTATTGAGAAAATGATAAACTGAGGGGGTGTAATCGAAAAATAGAACAGCTTTAAATCTAACTCTTCCATAATTTTCCATCACTCCCGTCTTTCATTTTTCATAATTTATCTATTTAGTTAGATTATGAAGTATTTAATAAAATTACAGTTCTTTCGTTTTGTTTATGGATTTCTTTTAAGATTTATCCCCGAGATTTTTGCTCAGATTCATTAAGAGAAAACCAAACAATTAGAAATCAATAATACTAAGCATATATTTATTAAAATTAAATTCTTAATATCAATATGCAAATTAGCCTTCTCGTTCACACTGTAAATCGCTATTTACTTGAATATATAAATATACTCTTATGTTATTAGAGCGTAGATTAATCCAATAGTATTAATAAGCTATAAGAATTTTATCATTAATTGAGGTTTAAATAAAAATAAATTCATGGTGAATGTGACGTCAATAATTAAGGGAATTGTGACTTGTGTAGTGATTTAGTTTCGGTTACAGACAAACAAATACACAATCTCCATTATAATAAGATATATATATATATAGGGAGAGAGGGGGAGAGAGAGAAAGAGAGAGAGAGAGAGAGAGAGAGAGAACAATAAGTCTGTAAGCAACGTGAAGCCTATGTGCTAGATTAAGGTAGGTGCGTAAGTGCGTAAAAAAAAAACATTTGTATTAATACATAGATTATAGTAAAAACATTTGATGCATTTTTTCGATTCGTCTTTGAAGCAATGTCTGTAAATAATTCTGTAAGGTATTTATTCTGCTCGTTATTTTTTCTGCTGTCTGACATTACAGACTTCAAAATATTCAAACATTGTTCAATAAGTACAGCTGAATTAGCACTGAAAAGAAGAGAGTTGAATCAAACACCTCAACTTAGTTACTAAGATTAACTTAAATGGAGAATTGAACTCATTATCAATAGCATCCGCCTAGGAACCACAAGGTTCAGGGTTCGATACCGGTCCTCATCAACTTATTAGGGTTAGGGGTAAGGGTTAGGGTTAGGGGTTAGTTTTATAATTAAAAAAAAAACTCTGTTAACAATTAACCGGATTTTGACAGTGTAAATGGAAAAAATGTCCCTACGAATCGAGATTGCAAAAGTGGTGCCTAAAGGTAATATTGTCCTATATATTTACTAATCTTAATTTGGTCTTTCGTTTTATTTGTGCCGCACCTAGCGAAGACAAAAGTCAATTATATTGAGATACCCCCCACCCTGAGATAGGGTTGCTATTGCACATGACTGAGAGAGGACAATATTGTATGGCGCGGCGGCGGGGGGGGGGTTGACTGTTAGGATGACAATGACCAAATTTGGAAACGATGTAAGTAAATAAGGACATGGGAGCAAAATATCATCAATGAGTACCACAGCTTGAATCTGTCCGGTAAAACGAGGAGCTGATCTTAGGAGTGATGCTCCACCTTAGGACACACGTCCTTGCTGGCTGGCTGATACCGACAATAGACCTCTCCACCAAGATTACTTACGAGCGTAACGCGCTAACCAATGAAAAACAAATATTAAATAATCTTTTTAAAGAAATTAATAAACGATGTTTAGAAAAAACGAAATCAGTTGAAAGTAGGTTGGTTGGTTGGTTGGTTGGTTGGTTAGTGGAAGTGATAGTTGGATTTACGGCATGTCAACTCTTGGGTTATTTTATGTCAAAGAGGTTTTATAAAGAAATTGGTAAAAATACTTTTCATTACCTTCATGTGCATCAAATAATTAGAAAAAATAACTTCATGCGTATTAATAAACGGGTGGTTATGTTAGATTTTTCATTAACTTCATGTGTATTAATAAATTGGTAGAAATAATTTTTATTAACTTCACGTATATTAATAAACAGGTTGAAATAATTTTCATTAACTTCATGTGTATTAATAAACTGGTAGAAATAATTTTCATTAACTTCATGTGTATTAACAAACTAGTAGAAATAATTTTCATTAACTTCATGTGTATTAATAAACTGGTAGAAATAATTTTCATTAACTTCATGTGTATTAATAAACTGGTAAAATAATTTCATTAACTTCATGTTAGTTATATTTCATTAACTTCATGACCATCTGTCTAGTTCCACTAAAACCCAAAGTGTAGGGTTGCAGACCTCGAGACCACTTAGTACCCGGGTCACCGACCTCTCAGCCTCTTCAATCCTGTCTCTAAGCATTACAGGTCACACCCACGGCCAACAGATTACTCCATTGGTAGGCCTTACCCGTCTTCAGAGGCACAGTCGGCGTATTATATAGCCTCAGTCGACAGGGCGGTGAAAGCACGTATAAAATAAATGGTACCTAATGAAAAATGACGAGTCGGCTGGGATTAGAATTCGCTAACTCCCCCCAAAAAGATTTCCCTGGGTATGACACAAAACTGCATCTGATGATGAGGCTCAGGTTTTGGAGATCTAGGGAGTGTTGAGCACCCCTTCATTGCTATTACTCCTGTGGGAGTTATTTTCGTATTTGCCTGGGGAGTTGTCTGCCCGTTTAATGTCGCTGGTTCCCGCTAGGGGCCTGGTGTATTTAAGCGGCTGTTTTGAATTTCTCATTCTCTTTGCCTGCTCCTCGCTACGAGACCACATGGGTTAGACACGGTCTACCCCTTTCTTGTTGGGGCTTCGGCCCTTAACACTGGCCACTCACTGCTAGTAAGTCTCTTATACGATATATGACTATCCTTTAGTCATGTATCCGTAACTACGTTTTTATGTACATTTATGTATCTCTTTGATACCTAAATATCTTGTATTTTACCATTCATGAATGTGTCATGATCTCTACTCTTGTATATGTATCTATGTAATTTATGTACCCTGTTTATTCCGTGCTGTTATATAAAATGTTTTGTCCCTCAACCTGTGTCGGAGTTTGTTCGCGTTCCAACGAGTTATGACTTTGTCATAACCTTTGAATCTTACACTCTCATATATATTCTGACCCGGAGTGGTCGTACCTGAATGGTCTCATCTATGAGTCAAATAGATATGATTACACCTGCACAAAATAAGTAGTGTTAGGAATACTTGAAACCATACAATATTACACAAATTATATGTATTAAATAGGAATCAAATACTTGATATCAGAGAACTGTGCCCAAAAAATATTAAGAAACAGCAAAAAGATGTAAAAATAAATGTACAATGAACGCGATTCCCTAACCTCTAGGCATGAAAAGGGAAATGTTGAAAGTATGTATAAAATGCACTCGACTAAGAAATTGGTACCGAATGACAAAAAATAATTATTCTATGACATGCTGCTCATGCGTTGAGTTGGCAAGGACAGGTACCGAACCTGTTAACAATTTAATCAATTTTCTTAAAATCTATATATTTAGAAAGAAAAAGAATTGGAGAAATGTCTGATATAAAAATCATCTTCTTACATTTTATAAAAACGAAGTTATTGGATTTTAAGATTTTGTATTTGGGTTTATAAAAAATCAATTAACCCAAATTCTGGATGAGGCTGTTTGCATTTCACATAAAGTCGTCGGGCGGCCTAAAGTCGGTATCAATTAATCAGCGAGGGAGTCTATTCTCTTTTCAGTAGCGCTAGACCCAAGAGATTGTTTTTGGGTCAGCTTCTTACTTTACTGCATAGATCCCTGTGCTACTCATACGCTGAGTTAGCAAGGGCCGGTATCGAACTAGGAACCTTGATGGTTTCTAGCCCAACGCTCCTACCGTCTGAACTAAGATAGGTTGCCTATAAATTATGTACGGTAGAGCAAGTAAAAGTAAAGTAAAATCGTCGGGGTGGCCTAAAGTCGGTATCATTACCTCTCTGCAGAAGATAGTCGGCATATTCTAAGCCTCCTCGACAGGCTGATGTTAGTAGAAGGGATGTTTTTCTTTCTTTCTTTCTCTTTTTATCTCTTACCCGGCAGAGAATGGCTATTTTAGCTAGTTTATAATAGGTGGTGAGATTTCGTGCGATTTGCAAATTCGGTTTTGTAGCAGAGTATGTAAATAATTGAATGTTTCTGTGTGGTACTTATTTTCTTAGCCTGCTTTTCCCCCCCTGCTGCATTCCCTCACAGATTTCCAAATATTCAACATTGTTCAGAAAGCATATCAAGATTAGCACTAAGAAATGGAAAACAACAATAAATAAATAAAACAAGCAAGTTCGAATCGATATGCCGGCTTCTTCTCGCAAAAATTGAATATAGCAGCATTCATTGACTGTACCGACATTCTACTCCCCCTGTATACCGCTTCGTTACTTTCCGTGACGGCACGAACATTTTCCCGTAGATAATAGTATTGCTATTGGCAGGATACATATGGAATAAAAAAAATAAAATAAAAAAAAGAAGAAGAGAAAAAAAAGAGAAAAGAAAAGAAAAAAAGGCTTACGTGATTATGGCATAATTTCGGTGGGCTGGTGGTGCGAAGATGATAATTAGGTTGAAGGCAAGATTGAAAGAGAAGTAATATTTCTTTATCGATTTTATAAACTAAACACCTGAGTGACGTGTGCGCTGCATAATGGGTGTAAAGCCTGGCACCCCCACAGGGCGGATTGTCACACACTGAACTCCTGTGACGGTTGTAAGAGACAATCACAAAACAGAGTTAGGCGAAGTGTTCGCGTGGTCTTTTGTATACTCTATCGATTTGACCAACAATTTTTTTTTTAACTCTTTCGAGACCGGTCGATCGGGATTTCCTCCACTAAAAAAACTCTTCCCAAAACAAAGCCCTGGAAGGTACGATAAAATTGCTCAAAAAGTAATACCTTTTGACAGACCTTCTGAGTTATTACAAATAACCGTTGGTAGAGTTAAAAATCTTTTATTCATGTAGGAATTGGTAAAAAGCTGAAAAAATAAAGAAAGGACATTTAACAGACACAGCAAATAACATAAGTAATTCAAGGTTTCTAAGTGGGTAGGAAATGATAAGAATTACAGAGAAACGGATAAGGGACATAAGGTAATAGGCAGGCCGCATGGAGGATAATAGTAATAGCAGCATTTCTTTCTCTCTCTCCCTCTCTCTCTCTCTTATATCCTCCCTTTCTCTACCCCCTCTCTCTCTCTCTCACACCACACAATAATTCTATTCCTTTCTTACTTCTTCTTCTTCTTCCTCTCTCTCTCTCTCTCTCTCTCTCTCTCTCTCTCTCTCTCTCTCTCTCTCTCTCTCTTACACATTGTGAGAACGTTTAGTTTCATAAAAGGGACCGGCGTATTTATAACTGAAAGTGGGGACACACACGAACGATAGGTATGTAGTTTGGGTGGTAAGGAAGTAGTTACAAACAAATGGGATAATAATAATAATAATAATAATAATAATAATAATAATAATAATATAGCAAACTAGCACAACGAGAATACAAAGCTAGACACGACTGGGTTGGGAAGGTGATCCACTGGGAATTATGCAAAAAATTAAATTTTGACCACACAACAAAATGGTATATGCATAAACCAGAATCTGTTCTTGAGAACAAAACGCACAAAATTCTCTGGGACTTTGAGATAAAAACGGATCACCTTATCCCAGCAAGAAGACCAGACCTAGTGTTGATAAACAAAAAAGAAAGAACTTGTCAACTGGTGGATTTTGCAGTGCCAGCAGATCACAGGGTGAAGTTAAAGGAAAAGGAAAAAATAGACAAATATCTGGACCTTGCCAGAGAACTGAAAAAGTTATGGAATATGAAAGTCAAAGTGATACCAATTGTGGTTGGTGCACTTGGAACAGTCCCAAAAGGATTGGAAAAGGGTTTGGAAAGTTTGGAAATCAGAGGAAGGATTGAAACCATTCAGAACACTGCACTGCTGCAATCTGCCAGAATACTCAGAAGAGTCCTGGAGACCTGAGGAGACTTGCTGTCACTCAGACTCCAGTGAAAGACCATCAGCTAACACTGATGTGAAAACTCAAAAGGAGTAAATAATAATGAAGAAGAAGAAGAAGAAGAAGAAGAAGAAGAAGAAGAAGAAGAAGAAGAAGAAATGAATGAATTAACAAAGATTACTAAGAAGAAGGAGCAAAGAAAAAACAAAAAGATGACTAAAGACAAGAGGAAAGAAAGAAAAAAGAAAGAAAGAAAAAAAGATTGTTGATAGTAATAGCATATCAACCCGTTTGGGACTATTTCATGGGATGATATATTGATAGATTGATTTTAACGGCATGTTAACCCGTTTGGGGTTAATTTATGCTTAGAGGTTAGGGATCTGTGCTACAAAGTGAGGAGCTGATGGTAAAGGGTGGCGCTCCACCTCAGACGCAAAAACAATCTCCTTGGTCTAGCGCTAGTGTAAAGGGGATAGATTCCCTCGAGATCTGGCTGATACCGACATTAGTTTACTCCGTCGACTACTTTACTTATTTATTTGACCCATAACAGGCACCATCACTCCCGGTCAGAGTAGACCTTGGAGTAATGACAATGAAAAGAAGACAACATACTCCCCAGAGCTCCTGGACTGGGGCCTCGCCATAGTTTCATACCAAGGACACTCCATTTGTTATTTATGGAGAGTTATTACCCCTCTGCAGAGGATACAGTCGGCGTACCAACCCCTCCGCACGAGCAGGATGCGACACAAGGTCAATTTCTTACACGGAGCTTAACAGGTTTGAATTCAGAGTTTTCCTTCTCCTAGACTGGTTACTTAGCCATGGTTAAAGAGTCCAGTCTGCCCTGCTATTTATCCATAGCTGAAGGGAGAATTGGATTCATACCTTTCCCAAGGGTATTAGCGCCATGTGAAATGCCAACGGCTTCGTCCAAGAATTGAACTCGCGTCGACGAGTCCATTTCCTACGACTCTAACCATTAGACCACGCGCCTCCATACGCGCCTCCAGTCGGCGTACTATAAACTGACAGGGGGATATAGTTTAGTTATTTACTAAGCTTTGTTTAGATATGGCACAAGGCCGAATTTAAGAGGCACCCAGTGAGGCTCAAACTCACTAGTCATGGTTTGCCATACCTTGCTAACCATTACACCACGAGAGGTGCCCCTGACAGGGGGAGGGGTATATATCTCAGTTTTGTCTGTCTCAGTCTATTCCTTCCTTCAAAGTAAGCTAATCATGGGAGAGTGGTTTACCAAAGTACTCATCCAACCATGCTCTTCTCCATCAACTATTTTGTTATGCCAGTGATGAGACTTGATATTGGGACTATGTTTGATTTTTGCTCAGCCACAACATCAGTTAAAATTTTGCAAATCAGAAATCATTAATAACTTAAAATTGGTTAACTTTAAGACTTTTTTGGTAGCATTTTTAGATTTCTTGGGCTAAAATGCTTTTATAAACCATTTTGTAGGAGTAGGGAAGCTCTAGAACCCATTTTACAGACAAAAATAGATTACAAAAAGTAACCATTTTTCGCGACCTCCACCCAAATTTAGAGAGTTATGTTGACTTTTAGAACCCCAGTGAGGCTCAAACTCACTAGTCATGGTTTTCCATACCTTGCTAACCATTATACCACTAGAGGTGCCCCTGACAGAGGGTGGGGTCTATATCTCATTTCTGTCTGTCTCAGTCTATTCCTTCCTATCTATACAAAACCGCATGTATTATGTACTAGTATATTTATTTAACATTTTCAGATAAATTATCACGTTTATTTCGAAAACTCTACAACGCCATTTTGTTTATCTATCACCAAACTACGGCGTTGAATCGAAACTATAGTTAATTTTATTGATTTGCCGTTGTAACATCTCTCTTATTCTGAAATATTACAAAATTATCCAAATAAAATGTATTCATACATTTAAATTTTATTCATTCATTCATTTTCAAAACTGATTATTTTTTTCAACCTTTTCTTTCTTTCCTTTATCTCTTCAGCTCTCTTTCTTTCTTTCTTTCTTTCTTTCTTTCTTTCTTTTTTTTTTCCATCACTTCTTTCCTTCTTCCTATGATTTTTTTTATCTTTTTTTTCTCCTTTCTCTCTATTCCAAGTATCACTCGGTTGAAATCGATCCAAAAATGACAGAGTCTTAAATGTACGAACGGGTGGACATTTTATTTTTCTATCTTTATTTTTTGTTCCTTGCCGGATTCTTTTAACAACCGCGCATGGTTCCTCTTGGTAAGCCACAGGGTTAAACAGTTGATTAACAATTATATATTGAAAAACCAATACTTATATTAGTATTATCTGCATTATTCGGACTATTGTCCCCGTCTTCATTGTTATTTGTACAAATAACAATGAAGATAGGGACAATAGTCCGAATAATGCAGATAATACTAATCATCAAGCCTCATCCCAAACATTCAGAGCAATACTTATATCATTGATCTTTCAATAGAAGATATATTTTCGCCTTCTCGAATGGGCCAGTATATGGACAGAAAAAGATAATCTTATAGTTCTTGTGTATAATACGCTACCCCAAACTTTTGGCTAAAAAGTCTGGAAAAATAGTCGTAGTATACACAGATAGACGGAGTAGCCTATTGTTAGTATCATCCGAACAGCAAGGGAGCCTATCCTCTTGTTACTAGCGCTAGACCAGATATTGTTTTTGCGTCTGAGATGGAGCGACACACGTACCATCAGCTCCCACTTTACCACACAGATCCAACCTGTGGTACTCATACGCTGTTGGCGAGGACCAGTATCGAATCCGGACAGATACCGGTTTAGCTCAGTGAGTAGAGCATCTGCCTATGAACCAGAAAGTTCCCGGATCGATACTGACCCTCGCCAAATACTTATATCATTGATCTTTCAATTGAAGATACATTTTCGCCTTCTCGGATGGGACTAGAATACACTGACTACATACCCTTCAGAGGGGTTAGACTCTTCCAAAACTTATGTCTCGGATATGAGACTAAACTACATCTGATAGTCAATCTCCAATTCTAGGGCTCTGGAGAGTATAGGGTCACCCCTCGTTGCCATTACCCCCATGTCCATTCTGACCCGTAGTAGAACCTGTTTGGTTTCCATCTAGGGGTCAAATACATCTGTTTGAGTTCCTGGTGAGTTTACCCGTTTAAAATGATCGAAGATATACTGTATTTCATGGCATATAAAAGACACGTTTAACATTAAGATAATTCTATGTTGTTATCACACAGCATCTCATTGGCTGGTATTATGACTAGAGAGTTATCGGTCCATATGACCTTAAGGCACCCCTTCCGCGATCTCGACTCGTTGGGACACTTTTCTCATTTACACCGTAAAAATCCGGTTGTTTGTTAGGGGTTAAATTTGGGGGTTAGGTTTAGGGTTAGGGGTTAGTTTTATAATTTAAAAAAAACTCTAAAAATCGTCTGTAAACAGTTAACCGGATTTTGACGGTGTAGATGGAAAAAAATGTCCCCACGAATCGAAATCGCAAAAGAGGTGCCTTAAGGTCATAGTGTCCGGGTTATCTTCTGAAGTTTGAAATCGACAGCTCAGCAGTAGCCCTCCAAATACTTGTATGCGTTATATATGCTGGGAAATACGCATCTCCACATCCACTGTTTGACAACAGGGAAGATTTGGTTCGACAGATGGCGTTAGTTCATCCGGCACTGATATGGGCTTAAAAATTGTTAATGTAGTCAGTCCTTACAGTGGTCGTCATTCTGGACAATCCCGACGTCCTGGATCTGGTTCCAACAACAACTGTATCATACTACCCGAAGGTTTCATGGTACCAGTTCTGTTGAATGCAAAAACCATGTCTTTGAAATATGCCAGTTCCAGTGCCAATCGCAAATGTAAATATCCCGGAGATGACGACCCGCTCATCAGTCGTTCCATCTACATGTGCAAAAAATGTGGCTGCGAGGCTAAATTCCTGAGTCAGATGCAAGATCACATCATTGTTTGGTATCCGTAAACATTCAGCAAGCGTCGATAAATGATAATGGGTGCATCGGAGATCATAATTGCTAAACTGGGTTCGGCTTAAACTAACCCAAGTGTTGACGTGTCATAAAATCAACCAATCACCCAACCAACCAGTCTGAAACATTTTGATAAAGATAAGAATGTTGGTGCAATGTTCGTCGGACACTCTGTAAACGATGCTTTCTTTTTATTTCCGTGGAAATTACAATAGATACGGTGTGCACAATAACATCGTTGGATAGAGCAAGTTTTCAGCTACAAAATACTACGGGAAAGCGTGAATAAATCGAGACTGAAGACACAAATCATTTCCCAGGTATTGTTTCATCTTACTCATGTTGTACATGTTTCATCTTACTCATGTTGGCCAGTTGGAAAGAACTCAAAGTAAATAAGTAAGTAAGTCTCGAGCTATAGAATCCTTTGGTAAGTGAATAAGTCCCGTGATAGAGAATCCTTTGGTAAGTGAATAAGTCGTGTGGTATAGAATCCTTTAGGTCCGACGTCCAAGAAGATCCAAGTAGCAGGGAGCTAAGATTAGAATCAGCCAGTATAAATAACAACAACAGCAGCAGAGCACTGCTAGTGATTGGACAATAGGTTGCCTTCCCAGGTCACGTGCTTATCGGCGATTCTATAAGTAGAAGTGACCATCTGGTACACACCTTATAACAGGAAAAAAAACAACAGTACAAGTTGTGGGAAGCATGTAACGGCTATCGTCGAAGAAAATGGAATCGGTGACCCGAGTTCAAATCCTGGACGAGACTGTTTGCGTTTCACTTTGCGCTAATGTCCTAAGGAAAGGCATGGGGTTATTTCCTATAAATCCAAACTAAAAAAGAGGAACCACTCTGAATGAATTTTATATTCATTCTTCTCTTATCTATAAAATGTCTATATCTGTATACTTATAAAAGTTTTAACACAAAGCAACCTTGTACTTACAAGACAAAAACTGAGAATATGGTTCTCAAGTCAAATTATGTTTTTATTCAATTAATGATAAAGCATTAGTGTTAAATAATGGATCAGCAAAATCTATGGTTATTTCCTATAACTCCAACCTAAAAAAAGGGGAACCACTCTGAATTTTATCAGTTAATTAATCTACCCATTATTTTCCCATTAACCTAATCCTAACCCCGTCTTCTTTTTTCTTAGTAGATCAATAAATAAATAAATAATTTATAAAATTAATTCAGAGTGGTTCCCCTTTTTTTAGGTTGGAGTTATAGGAAATAACCAATATTGGTTATGAAAATTAATCTGCCGTAGTCTTAGTTATTTAAAAAGGAAACACCCTTGTGTTAGATAACTATTGAATATTAACATCTATTTATGTTTTTATTTGTTCTGTTTTATTTAGATTGGCTGAGGAGACTGACAAATTAAAAATCAAAACGAATTCCTCCAGTTATGGATAAAATAGTAGAGCAGACTGGGTTCTTTCCTTGTTAAGGCAACCAGTCTAGGAGAAGGTAACTGAAATCGAACCAGTTGTACTTGGATCAAAATTGATCCCCTCATGGCAGATGGGATAGGTTAAACACGTATGCAGTAATAATTCAGATGTAGTCAATATTCTAATGTCTTTTTTTTTCAACTAAAAGAGCCTTTTTAAAGCGGGGCCCCTGTACGTATATATATATATATATATATATATATATATATATATATATATATATATATATATTCTCCCGTTGGAACCATAACAACATTTTTATATATATATATATATATTATATATATATATATATATATATATATATATATATATACCCCTCCACACGAGTAGGATACGACACAAGGCCAATTTCTTAAGCGGAGTTTAACAGGTTTGAATTCAGAGTTTTCCTTCTCCTAGACCGGTTGCTTAACCAAAGTTAAAGAGCCCAGTCTGCCCTACTATTTATCCATAGCTGGAGGAAGAGTAGGATTCATAACTTTCCCAAGGGTATTAGCGCTAAGGGAAATGCAATTACTAAATCCAGGATTTGAACTCGGGGCGACGAGTCCATTTCCCATGACGTTAACCATTACACCACGTTAACCATTATAATTCAAAAAGTAATTCAATAAATGTCGTTTACTCCATCGGGTGGCTATCAGATTTTCCCTACTTACTTGGCAGCCTTCCGTCTACGAGAAACGATGGAGTAGTGTCAAAGTTGTTGTTTTTTTCCTCTCTTTGAACTGAACTACATAGTCTGGGCGGGTTCATATGGAGGATAAGCTGTTGCCCATGCAGCAAATCTCCCCTCTCCACACTGCCAAAGGAAAGGTAAGGTACCAATGCGGTTTGGCAACGGTAGTGTCGCAGGAGTTGATGGGTAGCACTGGATTTCAGCATCACGCCACCTTAGGGACTCCGGCTCCTGATTTATTTTCGGGTCTTCTCCCCTAGCCTTTCCTTGAAAGGCAGCAGAGGTTTTGCGTCGGACTTTCCGTTGATTTTGATGGATTGCCGACCAAGGCTAAAGAGCCCCTTTCAACCCATTTGGGGATCCATGCGAGTAGCAAGTGTCGTCTTCCGACTGTTGGTGTTCCTGAGAATGAAATGAGATAAGAGATACGGTATATTTTGCATTTGTGTATCAGATAAGCAACAGTACCTTCGGCCGCTGGACCGATTATGTTGTAATAATAGCGTCGATCCCAAGGGACCATCTCCCCAGGCAACACCTGCCCCCTCGATTTAAAGGGGCAGGGTTGGGTTTATTGCCCAGTGCCTGGGGTGCCCCCCTTGAGGGGGAATGCCGACGGATAGACGCAATTTTTCACCCGCCATCCCATGAACTTCGGTTTGTGGGTGGTTCCCACGTTAATGGGGCCTTTGTGCCTGACCTAGTACGAGTGGGGTACTAGGAAAATAAAAACAGTACCTTCAGGTCAGTTTTTTTGGGGGGGGGGGGATAGGGGTAAGTCCACTAGAGGCGTCAAATGGTTCTATTTTGCTGCGTTTATGCACACATATGCACATGTATACGTGAGACACACTCTCCTAAAACAATACTTCCAAGGGTAATTCAACACAACTCTAGACTCTACCGTACATGTTGTGTGGAACAGATGGCGTCTTTAATTTTCATTGACAGAAAACCCATAATGTAACAGGAGAATCTATTGTTGGAATGCTACATATTCATATTCTTTTAGTTCGTGAGTTATGTCAAGATATTTCTTATATCTGTTGCAGTTAGAAAGTCATAATATATTGGTATGTAAGACCCACTTTTTCCCTCTAATATTAGAATCTGTCTTATTGTAGAATCCCCCTCTCCCTTTAATAACAACTGCCGTTACCTCCTTTGAAATCGTTCCCAGTCACTGGGTCAGGAGGTCAAACTGTTGATGGCGATTATGTATTCAAAATCTTCGCCCATACTCCCCAGTGTTTTATGCCACCTCTCTCTCTCTCTCTCTCTCTCTCTCTCTCTCTCTCTCACACATCTCTCTCCACACATTCACACTCTCTCAACACACACACACACACACACACAAAACATTTTACTCTCTCTCCACACGCTCACATACGCACACCATTCTCTCTCTCTCTCTCTCTCTCTCTCTCTCTTCACACACACACACACACATACACACACATACACACACACACACACACAAACATACAACATTCACACACACAACCCCTCACACACACACACACACACACACACACACACACACAAATATTCTCTCTCTCTCTCACGCAAACATTCTATCTCTCTCTCTCACACACACACTCACTCCTCTCTCTTACGCATACACAAAATTCACTCAGTCACACACCCACACGCGCACACAATAGGCAAACACACAGAAACATTCACTCTCACATACACACACAAACCATTCAACTCAACATTTACTCTCTCTCTTCTCTCTCTCTTTCTCTCTTCTCTCACACACATCACACACACACACAACACACACACACACACACACACACATACACGCAAAAACACATTACGCAAACACACAGAAACATTTCACTCTCACACACACACAACATTTACTCTCTCTTCTCTCTTTCTCTCTCTCTCTCTCTCTCTCTCTCTCTTACACACACAACACACACACCACACACAAACTCACTGACTCACTCTCTCACCACAGAGAGAGTCCACAATGAAAGAAAGAAAAACAGCTGGGGAGGCCGTGCCAGCCTATTTACAAAGTGATCTCAATGGATGTCACATCGTGTAAATGTCAAAGTCTAGAGGGGGGAGGGGGGTGTCGTCTTTCTTAGATTCAGTTATCGGATATAAAATCGATTTCTGCTGATCTTATTACAAAAGGGGAAGAAAAAAGAAGAGAAAAACGAGGAGGAATTTACTTTATCTTTTGGCAATTGATCTTCATATCTCGGTTGAGATCGCTTCGAACTGGGAACAAGAGAAAATCGCGTAACGCTAAATGGTTGAGCTTTTTTTTTGTATTCAATGACTCTCTCTCTCTCTCTCTCTCTCTTCTCTCTTCTCTCTCTATCTATCTCTCTCTCTCTCTTCTCTCCTCTCTCTCTTCCTTCTCTCACTCTATATCTCTACCCCTGTTCTCCCTCCCCTCTCCCTTCTCTCTCCCTCCCCCTCTCTCTCTCTGTCCTTCTTCATCTATATCTTACCTGTTTCTCCCTCCCCCCTTCTCTCTCCCTCCTTCCCTCTCTCTCTCCTCTATCTATTTATCTGTCTATCTCTATATCTTACCCTCTTTCTCACTTTCACTTCTCTTAATCTCTTTGTCATTCTCCTCTCCCCCTCTCTCTCTCTCTCTTTCTCTCCTTTTCCACTCTTCTCTCTTCCCTCTTTCTCACTCTCGCTTCCCCCTCTACCCTCTCTCTCTCTCTCTCTCTCTTTCTTTCACTCTTACTCTCCCTATTTCCCTCTCTCTCCTCTCTCACTCTCTCTCCCTCCTCTCTCTCTCTCTATCTATCTATCTATCTATCTATCTCTATATCTTACCCTCTCTCTCACTTTCACTCTCCCCCCTCTTACTCTCTTTCTCATTCTCACTCCCCTTCTCTCTCTCCTCTTATTCTCCTCCCCCCTCTTTCTCTCTCTCTCTCTCTCTCATTCTGTTGTATCCATGTAGAAAGAATCAACCCGTCTATGGCGTCCCTTGCTTCTTTTCTTTTTAGTTAATTTACCTATTATTACCAATTTGGCAACGGAAACCAACCAGCAACGCGAAGTTAAATCTAATCTAATAGCTCTGTGTCTTTTTCGTATCTGTGAAGAAATACTTTGAAGTTTAGAAATCTAAATTCTTTACGTTTAGGTTCTGCAGCAACAGATATTCCCGCTAATTTGCATACCAGAATCGGTAGCTCGGCATTAAACCGTTCGGAAAAGTTTGTAAAGAACTGACGATTGGATTGCTTAGAGGTAAGAGCACTTACCATAACGGTACTTGTCGGAGCTAACGGAATTGAAGATCCAAGACGAAGCTAATTGCGTATTACTTTTCGCTAATATATTTAGGAAAGGCATAAATTCAATCACAGTTACGGGTAAATAGTAGGGTTATTGGTAAGAGTATTTACAGGTTTCGAAGGAGCTCTTATTTCTCCGTAGTTGTAGGCAAATTGTCGGACAAAGAAGGAACAAACACGAAAGTAAATCCAGACACTTGTATTGACAAAAATTACATAAATGTTTTTGCAAATTTTATTGGTATTTGCTACCAGACTTATCTGTGAGTTAAGCAGAGTTCTTGGAATAGTGGTGATAACAGGAGTATTCTGTTCGTTGGTAGGAAATGTGGATAAAACGCTACGTCTCGGTAGTTTCTCGTCCTTTAGTAAGTGTGCTATTGTACCCGCCTTTTAACGTATGCTGATACAATGCCTTAGAAGTGAGCTGGTTGTAGAGTTCTGTGATAAGTGGGCCCTGTTTTGGGCTTGGTGATGAGAGCTTTAGTTTTACGTCTCTCTTCCAGTAACTGCTTTGCGGTAAGTGGAGAAATTTGGTTTTGGCGCCAACATAGGATGTTGGCGATTCGCCCCCTAGCGGCAGGGGGAGATAATTAACTGTGGAATTTCCAATATTGGCATTTCAGTCTCGGAAGACTATAATATAGTTTTTGTGCCGCTGAAGTTACAGCGCCTCCTGTGACTGTAAAGTCCAATGTTATAAAAACATCCTCGACCACAGATGTCACATTTGAAGGCTGTCCCTGAAGATGTTGATGTGCCGGTGCTTTGTTGCCACTGCTTTCTTCAGGACCTCCTAGCTTTATGGTGTTGTGCCAGGGTGACTTCCGACATGAACAGTCCTCTACTGAGAGCCTGTCGCCACTGAGGCTGTCCTGGGCCAAATTTTCCCAGCTGGAAGGGGCAATGCCAAAACACTTGAGATCGTTCTTGCAGACATCCTTGAAACACAGCTGGGGGTGACCAATCTGTCTCTTACCAGACGAAAGCTCTGCATGGAGGGTGTCCTTCGGTATTCGTCCATCATCCATTCGGCGGAGATGACCCAGTCATCGTAGACGACGCTGTCTCAGTAGAGAACACAAGCTGGGGAGTTGAGCTCTCTCTAGAAACTCAGTAGGGTAGGTTAGGTTCTTTAATTTTAGTAAAGCAACCAGTCTAGGAGAAGGAAAACTCTGAATTCAAACAAGTTTTAATCTTTAATTCTATAATCTAAAATTGACGTTGAGTAAGAGAGCTGTGGTACCGCAAGAATATTCAAGCTAAAGTTGGAGGCACGTGATCTAATCGTTAGAGTCGACCCGAGTTCAAATCCTGTACGAAGCTACAGATCACATAGCGCTAATAAACTTGGGAAAGGTATGAATCCAAATACTCTCCCTCCAGCTATGGGTAAATATTAGGACAAACTGGGCTCTTTAACCTTAGTTAGACAACCAGTCTAGGAGAAGGAAAACTCTGAATTCAAACCTGCTAAACTCCGTTTGGGGTGGTCACTACTAGAATAGGCTCAGTCCTAATTAGTGATCTATTTTACTATTTCAAAAAATTTTCTCCGATCTAAGTTACGAGAAAATAGTAAGGTAGGTTAGGTTCTTTAATCTTAGTAAAGCAACCAGTCTAGGAGAGGGAAAACTCTGATTTCAAACCAGCTTTATTCTTTAATTATATAATCCAAATTGACGTTGTTTTGGTTTGGTTTAGTTTACGGTATATCAATCTAGGTGGTTCATTCAATGCTGACTAAGTTTTGAAATACATTCATTCTTAATAGATACTCAATTTTTTTTATAAACACATTTTTCTATTTAACCCATAGATGGGTATTACCACTCCGGGTCAGTAATAGGTACTACCACTCCGGGTCAGAGTGGAACAATAGTGACGAAGGGATGCTTCACATTTCCCAGCCCTCCAGAACTGGAACCTCACCATCAGTTAGAGTTTAACGTCTTACCCAGGATATATAGGTTGGGACTCTCAGTCAACGCCTTCTAGCACCCATATGATAAAAGCGTTGGGAGTTGCCATAAGGACAATAGTGTTGGGAAAATCGTATAGGTACTGGGCTTGACATGACCAGCCGATTGATCGGAAGGGGTCTCTCCGACCGCCCGTCTAGCTTAAGGGTCTAAGTGGAGTGTTGCGTGTCACGGACTGCTCAGCCACCAGGATTCCGTCCTTAGAATTGATGTTGAGTGAGAGAGCTGTGGTACCACAAGAATATTCTTTTGGGTCAAAACCTCGTTTACAGATAATTGTGGTATCCGGTAGTTTTCTCAAAAGCGAATTGAATTCGTACAGCTGCCAGCAGTTCGCGTGGTCGACCAAGACAGCTTTTTGAGGCAACCGTCGTCGAAACTAGTACGTGTTCGTCAATAGCAAACATAAGACAACGTTAATCTATATTATATATATATATATATATATTATATTATATATAATTATTTATATTTTTTGCTTGAAGGCAATTACAATGCGTATATCGCATAAAATTCGATAATTATAGAAGATAATAATGATAAGTGAATTTCGGTAAAGAATTATTCGGTGTGTAGAACATCGTACAGACTGTTTCAACTTTATTAAATCTCATCAGCGATGTATACTAACGATTTCCCTCCGACAGAAACCGGGACTTCAGCTGGATAGTCATTGTCTTTAATTGTTTCTTATTTCATGCCACTCGACCTTCATTTAAAAAACATATATTCTCTCCCCCCTCTCTCTCTTTCTCTCTCTCTCTTTCTCTCTCTCTATCTATCTATCTATCTATCTATCACTCTCTCTCTCTATCTATCTATCTCTCCCCTCTCTCTCACTTTCACCTCTCCTCTCTCTCTCTCTCTCTCTCTCTCTCTCTCTCTCTCTCTCTCTCTCTCTCTCTCTCTCATTCTTCCTCTCCTGCTTCCTGCTCTCTTCTATCCTTCTCTCAATCTCTATCTCTGTCCCTCTTTCTCACTCTCGCTCTCCCCCATCTCGATCCCGCTATCTCTCTCTCTCTCTCTCTCTCTCTCTCTCTCTCTCTCTCTCTCTCTCTTCCGCTCTTACATCTCCCTCTTTCTCTACTCTCTATCCTCTTTCACTCACATCTTTTCTCTCTCTCACCTCTCTCTCACTCTCCCCTCTCAATCCCCCCCTCTCTCTCTATCCCTCTTCACTCTCACTCACACCCCTTCTCTCCCCCCTTTCCTCTCTCTCACTCTACCCCTCTCCTCTCTTCTCTCCTCTGTCTCACTCTCCCTCCTCCTTCTCCTCTCTCTCTCTCTCTCATTCTGTTGTATCCATGAATAAAGAATCAATCCATCAATCTTGCTTCTTTCTTTTTAGTTAATTTTACCATGTTTAGTTACCATTTGCAACGAAACAACCCTGGGGCAGTCCCTCCTTTCTCTCTCTTCTCTTCTCTCTCTTCCTCTTCTCTCTCTCTCTCTCTTTATGGCGTCCATATCG
>CM042142.1:114306211-114331211 GCA_023376005.1 Doryteuthis pealeii
CGGAAAGATTTCATGATTCAATTTTTTTCTTTTTAGTTAGCAAAAAATTATGCTTTTTTATTTTTTTTTTTTTTTTTTACTATTACTACTGAATTAAAAAAGACTGTTGGAATGTGGAATTGGAATATATAAAAATCGTAGGTCTGAAGAATTTTTACTCATGAAGAACGGTGGGAAGACCTACAAACCGATTAATTTTAATTATATCATTTCATCAGTAAAAATTCAAAATTGACAATATATATATATATATATATAAAAGTAATTGGTAATTTGCTTGAAGCATTGTTAAGTATGTTATAAAATAATAAAATTCGAAGGCAATACAATGCGTAAAAAATAAAGACAAAAAGATGTTTTATATGTCTAATCGATTTCAAAGCAAAGCTTTATCATCATAGTGTATTTTCAGAAATGACGTGCACGTCATTTCTGAAAATACACTCTGATGATAAAGCTTTGCTTTGAAATCGATTAGACATATAAAACATCTATTTGTCTTTATTTTTTACGCATTGTATTGCCTTCGAATTTTATTATTTTATATATATTATATATATATATATAATATATATATATATATATATATATTGAATATAATATTGAATAAGAGAATTCGTCTAGTGTCAAATCTTGTCAATATATCTTCTTTTTTAAAAACTTTAAAAAATAAAATATACATAATCTGATGACCGAGAAAAATGCGGCGGAAGTGGCTCACATTCGAAACTATTGTATAACTTTTTTCTTTTTTGCAACGTCAAGGTTTTTGTTATGAACTCATATGACTTTAGTCTCCGCTCTTAACAACACGGAGAATAAACAAGCTCTGATGACGATTTTCATAAAATCGAAATATTGTTCAATATCAGCGAAGTTATAAAATGTTTTCACTTTAACAGCATTTTGTGGTGTTTTCATATCTTTTATATATATATATATAATATATATATATATATATATATAGGAAAGAAAAAGAGTGAGAGGAAGTAATAATACTATATAGCAAGCGCTTATCATCTGCTTCAATGGAACGGAAAGAAGCTAGCAAAGAAGAAAGGAAGAAGAAAAAGAAAGGAAAGCAAGACAATGAAACGAAGCAATAGAGAGAAACTATCAGAGGCACCCGGTACATGACTGGACTAAAAAGGACTTTAGGAACACCAAGGAGTGAATCAATATGATAATACAAGATGTATTCTGTCTTAGAAGGTGTGGAAAAAGTAACAATATATATATATATTAAAAAAGAAAAGAGTGAGAGGGAGCGATAATACTATATAGCAGGCACTTATCATCTGCTTCAATGGAACGGAAAGAAGGAAGAATAGAAGAAAGGAAAGAAAGATAAAGAAGCAGTAGCAGTAGAGAGAAACTATCAGAAAACCGGTACACGACCGGACTAAAAGGGTTTTAGAAACACCAGGGAGTGGAGAGGAAGGGGAAGAGAGGAGTTAGAGAGGAGATAAGAGGAAAATAATTAAGCAAATTTTTTATCAAATTAAAAATAAATCGTTTAGAATTCCTGTTCGTGAGAACGTGCAATTTTAATGTTCAATGATATTTTGTGAGTTATAAGTAGACACGTACATACCAAAACAGGCACAAATTCTCTACATAAAATAATATTATATATATATATATCTGTGTGTGTTGTGTGTGTGTGTGTGTGTGTGTGTGTGTGTGTGTGTGTAATTTAGACAACCCACTATTAATAGATTTAATTATTAAATCAGTGATAACATTCGAAAATGCTTTAAATAGATGTAGCATTTCTTTGACAGCACATTAGGTACATTTAAAATTATAATTTGAATATTCCGAATTAAACCGCTAGCGTTATTTAGCATCACCTTAACGACAAAAACAAAACAATACTTTACAATTAATAACCATTATTAATAACATACACGGTCTTTAAACAAGAATCAAACAGGGAAGGTTAGTTATAAATCTCCTCTATTTTTTCATGATTATTTCCCTACGCTTTGAAAAAAATAGTACATTTATATATGCATATACAACTTTCATAAATTCACTATATATATATATATTAAAGAAATGAATACAATAAAAACCTACTCGAGTTTCACCATTAGGATCTTCAGGGTTAAATTCACTGAATTAATCGAGTTACCGATTAATTGCAGCCGATTACACGTGTGTTCATTGAATAAGATGTTACGTTACAGTAGGACGCTTGTTTACATTTTTTGATTTTCACCGGAAATTTTTTTTCGTGGATATTAAAATGAAAGATGCGAATCAATTTGTGGGTATTTATTTTACTATGGTTGTTTAATAAAGTATGGGTTATGAGGCGTAAGAGTGGTTTAATAAGTTAAATAGATTAAAATTATTTATTGATTTAGCTTTGGTTAGAGGGTATATAAAAAAAAAACATACAGGCGTGTTGTTACGGTGACTTATGCTATAATAATTGAGGTTTAACGTGGATTAATAAAGGTAATCATACAAAAATAAAAATTATTAAGGGACAATGAGGTTGAATAAATGTGGTATTGATATAAAATGTTAAGCTTATTTATTTAAATTATCCTAATTGAAGCTAAAATTTGAAATATAAAAAAAATAAAAAGTTGGAACGGTGAAATAAATTTGCTGGTGTATAGAATTATTATTACAGGGCTTGATATATATATATATATATATATATATATATATATATATATATATATATATATATATCGGAAATTTTCACCAGCAACAAGTTAACGAACATTAACTGTTGAATTTTGAACAATACAATAGCATACTGACAGAAGAACGAGAAATGACCCGAAGAAGCGTCCTATGAACATTCCAACCAGCGGCCTGAATACCCCTGTTATCACCACTTCTATACGAACAGTACTTAAACTCACAGATAAGTCTCGTAGCAAATACTATTAAAATTTGCAACAAGTTCTTGTATTATTTGTCAATACATGTATTAAATTTCCACTGTGTGTTTGTCTTCTTTGTCCGACAATTTGCCTACAACTGGGAGATATAAATTGTTGGCTAAAAAAAGCCATATCATAAACACATCGCTTGTGTATTTACTTCTCATACTGTCGTGTAGAAGAAGTCACTATAAGAGGAATAGAAACCTACTTCTAAACAAAACAAAAAATCTAAAGAAGGTCTGGTTGGTGTAGGGGTTACGATGCTCGCCTGTCAGCTTGATAGTCGGGTTTCGAATCACGCACGAGGCGGTCTTCCTATCTATAGCTCTGCTGATGAGGCCTAATAGGCCGAAATATGCATACAGTGATTGGTTTTTCTCGATTTGTTTAGCCTTACATTTAAATAGGTATGCCCGCCTAATTAATTAATTATTAATTAATTAACTTTCAAAATTAGGTACGACTTCAATTAAGCACATATTCTCCCAAAAAATTGTCGGCTAAAAAAAGCCATATCACAAACACATCGCTTGTGTATTTACTTCTCATATATATATATATATATATATATATATATATATATATATAAACAAGCGAATTTATCCAGAAGATGTTTTTCAGTAAACAAACTTACTTTGTCACGTTTGACTGTAAGTTTTTCTGAAAATATTTTTTTTCTGACTAGTCAAACACTTCAAAAACTTTTTTTTTAATTCTTAAAAACAATTTCTTTCACAATGAATTTTCTCCTGGCTATGAACTAACGTTGGAACTAGTTGCGAACAATTAGAAAATGAATAACGTATGAAAAATATTCTGGTTTGCCTTAACACTTTTTGTTCATATTATATATATATATATGAGGAAAAATGAGTAAAGAAAAGAAATGTAGATGGATAAAAATGAATTTTATCGATATCACTTTTAATCGATATCACTTACTATTAAAATAATCAGATGGAGTTGAAATAATAATAATAATAATAATAATAATAATAATAATAATAATAATAATATAATAATAATAATAGGAAAAATGTATAAAATATTCAGTACACAGAGAGATTTTTACGACCTTCATCAGAGTGATTTTTTTTTTTTTTTGATGAAGGTCGTAAAAAATCTCTCTGTGTACTGAATATTTTATACATTTTTCCTATTATTATTATTATTATTATTATTATTATTATTATTATTATCATCATCATTTCAACATAATCTGATTATTTAATAATAATAATAATAACGTAAATCCGTATACATTTTGATAAACAGACCGAAACACATGTGTAAGTGATATCGATTAAAAGTGATATCGATAAAATTCATTTTTATCCATCTACATTTCTTTTCTTTGCTCATTTTTCCTCATATTGTCGGATTCATTTTCCATTCTTACATATATATAATATATATATAAAGTTAAACTTAATGAATCAGATACACCTACTAACAGTTTCGCTTAGTAGCTCTTCAGAACAAAGATCTTTGCGCTGACGAGCTACTAAGCGAAACTGTTAGTAGGTATATTTGACTCATTAGGTTTAACTTTATTATTTGCTCTACTTAGTTATTGAGCACTCTTTACTTTTTAGCTTTAGATAATTCTGGCGGTTTATATATATATATATATTTCATATATATATATATTGTTTTTTCTTTTGGCCAAGTATTATAGTATCAACCGATTATTTTCGGTTGGTACAACTATCTTGGTCTTTTCTTTTTTCAATTTTTTTCCCCAGGTGATGTTTGGTAGTATATTTTTATAATCAAACTATTTGCCCGTTTTTTTTTCTAACCGCAAGAGTTTACCAACAAATTTGGTATATCAAATTATATATTATATAATATATATATATATATATATATATATATAATATAATTTTGTAAAATACATCTATAAGATGATTGAGGGGGGACCATCAGCGTTGTTATATCCTTAGACTCATTGGAAATTTCTGGTCTTTCAACAACGGATTTCCTCGCCCAGGGGACCAATTGGGGTTGATCAAATCCTGACCCTCCCCTCTCGGCACATGACCTCGCCTCCTGATGACCATAGTTTTATTGTACTGGTCACCTGACCTCCAGCCAATTACAATAGAGCTCTTCTTATTTATATTACATTCATTTTATTACTCGAGTTTGGTCTTACTACCAGGAAGAACGGTTGTTGTAAGTTTTTTTTCTCTTTACCCCCCTCTCTCTATATATATATATCAGAGAGAGAGAGAGAGAGAGAGAGAGAGAGAGAGAGAGAGAGACTTTCAGACAACTTTCCAAGTTTTCATTGTCTTCATCACAATGTTTCAGTTTCTGTATCCTCTGGTCTTTCTTAGGCTTCTGTTTCATTGTATACCAGTTTCAGTTTGTTTGGGTTTTTTGCGTTCATGACAGAAAAAGAAAAGACGACAAAAATATAAAACTGTTTGGATTTTGCTATGTGGTTATTTCCTATAACTCCAACATAAACAAAGGGGAACCACTCTTGACTGATAAATTATTTATTTATGTATTGATCTACTAGGGGGAAAAGACGGGGTTAGGGTTAGGTTTAGGGTTAGGTTTAGGGTTAGGGTTTAGAGTTAGGTTAATGGGAAAATAAATAATTTATCAGTCAAGAGTGGTTCCCCTTTGTTTATGTTGGAGTTATAGGAAATAACCAGCAATGTTTAACACATTGAATATTGTTGTTCGCAACATTATTAAAAATTCGTCCCAATGCCAACCAAACATCACAGATTAAGAATTAGGCGGTAATACTTTGACTTACGAGTTTAATTCGTATTAGAATTCTGGGGTATGGGGGTTATCGTTCTTTGTCTGCGAGCCTCTGTTTCAAACCAACCAATCATGAGCCAGCATACTTTGGCGGCAAAGCCGAATAAGCAAACTCATGCCCTTTCTGATTCAGACCCCACTGGAGACAGACCTAAAAAAGGGTCGCTCCTATACTTCAACAGACAACCAGAAACGGAGACGGACGCAAGCAGAAGTCCATCATATCCGAACTTATCAGAAGGCCGTAGCAAAGGGCTCCGATAATACCCTATCCCAGGATGCACCAGTTAAGTGACGAATATTATTATTTGCGCGAACGAAACTAAAGTTTGCAATTGTTCTTTATATGTAATACAAGTCTTTTATTCATAATTCTAGTCGTTCGTTTTACTTCTTTGACTCTTAACCTGTCTGCCACATTCGCGGTTAACTCCATACACCAACCTTGGAGTACTGCCGCTAGTGTCCCCTTTTCTTTATATTCGTTCAATTCTTAACTCAATTTCCTCGAATATGCAATTTCTCCATTGAAATAAACTGAAATGCTATTAATCCGTCACACCCACAAAAAAAATTCTATTTTTGTTACGTTTTTTTTTTTTAATAAGAAAAATAGCACTGTGTCGTATAAAAATATAATAAAATAGAATGTAATGAATTATGAACAGTAATATGTTTTAATGTTGTCTTCTTTAAAAAAAACATTTAAATGATATTATTTTAATAATGTTATTTTAATAATGGTTTTGTAATAATAACACACAGGTCGGACTTGAGAAAGCTTTATTCTACTTAGAAAACAGTTGAAGTTTTCTTGGGAGTTTATATACTTTCAGAAAGCTAAAAATTTACACAAAGGAGAGGTAATAATAAAACAGGGGAAGTAACTTTCAATTACTTATTACAGGTTTTTTTTAGCGTGATGAATTTGGAAACTTGAATGTTTTTAGTTAACTTATCAACATAAGTGTATCTGAAGCTTGCCCGTACCTCAAATTTTAGCTCTCAATACAAAGCAAAAATCGACTGAGTAAGAGTTCGTAATTCGGAAAACTCGTAAGGCGAGGAACTCATAAGTCAAGGTACCACTGTATTTGTAATTTTTAATGCCAGTTTGATTTTTTATTTATTTATTGTTGATCTAAATTTCTTTGAATAAGGATATAGAAGTTGTGTTAAAAGCTACTGAAATTAAGATGAAATACTAGATAAACATTAATAACTAACATCTTCTGTATGGAGATTTAATTCTAACTAAGAAATATTCGTGTATTGTAATTAATTCTACCCTTAATTTATGACTCTGATAATCACTTTCCTCCTGGTGAGAGGCTCAGTTGCATAGTGGCTAACATGCTGGACTGTGACACTGGAGTAAGAGAGTTCAAACTAGTCCCGCTACCACGTTCACTTTCGGACTAATACTATTGGGAAAGGTATGAACCCCATCATCTCCTCAGCTTTTCTTTTACAAGGATGGCTTTGACATTAAATGACCCATGAAGATTGATATGTCATTAAACAAAGGAACCAAATGAGCCAATCTTTCTTTCTGATATTCAATACATTGCTATAATAAAATTCTTTTCAGTGCATTTTTATACAAAAATTATTTACAGTGCTTTTCTATATTAAAATCTTTTTGTGCATTTCTATACTAAAATTCTTTTCAGTTTATTTCTATAGAAAAATCATTTTCAGTCCATTCCTTTTGTAAAATTCTTTTCAGTGAATTTCTATAGTAAAATTCTTTTCAGTGCATTCTTATAGTAAAATCCTTTTCAGGCCTTTCTATACTAGAATCCTTTTCGGCATTTCTATACTAAAATCCTTTACTTGTATTTCTATACAAACATATTTTTCAGTGCATTTCTATAATCAAATTCTTTTTTGTGTATTTCTATAGTAAATTCTTTTTGATGCATTTCTATACTAAAATCCTTTTTGATGCATTTCTATACTAAAATCCTTTTCCTGTATTTCTATACTAAAATACTTTCCAGGTACTTCTATACTAAAGAACATTTCAGTGCATTTCTATAGTCAAATTCTTTTTTAGTGTTTGTCTATAGTAAGATCATTTACAGTGCAATTCTAAACTAAATCTTGCCCATTTGTAATTTCTAGAAGTGAGGGTTCAAATCCTAATGAATCCAGGCCAAAGCAACACCATTCTCAGTCAAATATTCCAACTATTTAACTTATTTCACTGTTTAAAAGGTCGCTATTAACTCAAAGCTTTTAAATAAAATCAATAATATTTTATCTTGAAAATATTTTTCATGAATTTCTTCCCATTTCTAATTTGTCAAAGCAAGTTACCTGCCTTCAAGTACGTTTTCCTATTAAAAAGCTTCCAGGTATCATTTGTTAGAAAATTTTGAAAATTAAATTAACTTATCAATTAAGCAACCAAAATTAATAAATGCTCTCCTACGCACAGGTGTTGCTGGGAAAAATGTCAATATCTTAATTAAACGCTTGCACATTTAATATATCTGAATATATATTAGAATATTTTCAGTTTCAAAGCTGATGTTATTGTTTGTGAACAACTTCTATACTAAAGTACTTTTCGGTGCATTTCTATAGTCAAATTCTTTTTTATTGTTTGTCTATAGTAAAATCATTTACAGTGCAATTCTAAACTAAATCTTGCCCATTTGTAATTTCTAGGATCGAGGGTTCAAATCCTAATGAATCCAGGCCAAAGCAACACCATTCTCAGTCAAATATTCCAACCATTTAACTTATTTCACTGTTGCTGGGAAAAATGTCAATATCTTAATTAAATTCTTGCACGTTTAATATATCTGAATATATATTAGAATTTTTCAGTTTCAAAGCTGATGTTATTGTTTGTGAATGTACGAGGTGTGTCTAAAAAGTAATGAGACTGTTGTCACAAACAATTCATTTAAAACCCAAACAACAAACTAAATGTTTTCTCCTCCAAAGTAGTCCCCTTTTGAATCTAATGCACTTTCCCATCCTTATCTGTCATGTTTCTCTGCCCTGCTGGAAGGATTCTTCTGGTATGTCAATCAGCTCCGTCATTATGGACCTCTTGATGACCTTAACGCATTCAAAACGGGTTTCCTTGATGGACCCATTTAGTTTGGGAAAAAGAAAAAAGTCACAATTTGTCCTGCCACAACAATCATCTCAAGCTGAAAGGGTTCATCAAGGGAACCCATTTTGAATGCATTGAGGCCATCAAGAGGTTGCTGGGAAAAAATTCAATATCTTAATTAAATGCTTGCATGTTTAATATATCTGAATATATATTAGAATATTTTTAAATACTTTAAATAATTCATAGCTTGAATGACAGTCATAATCATGATTTCAAACGCATTTCATTTCATACTTTTTAAAATTTCATAATAATCAGCCTTCCTTATTACGTTGCCATAACAACCTCATTTCTCAAAAATTTTCCCTAAAATTTAGGTATTTTTTGTTTTTTATTTTTTCAAATTATTATCTAGCGCAACTTTTAAGTCTGTAGACTCTGACAAATATTTGATTGACTTATCATGGACCCCCTCCTTATATACCCTAGTCTACTTTGCAGTTGTTTGGTTGCAACCAATTATGTAATTAATAAATTCTGCATAAATGTTTGTGTAAAACTGTAAATAAACTGTAAAGTAAGCATAACATGTAAAAAAAGAGCTGCAAATATGTAATACTATAATAATATTTTAAGTTTATAGTTGTCCTACACTGGTTATTCACTGAGGTTAGACAGCCAAATCTGCCCTCCTAATTTTACTTTTAACTAGAGAAAAAGAGATGAATTCATACCTTTCCCAAGGGGATCAATGTAAAGTCTGTCCTAAAAAGCCCAGATTGAAATTTGTAACATGGTTCATTGAATCCAATTTCTATGAAAAATAACCATTATACCACCAGTACCTTGTGTTGATAGATTTAAGTTTCTCTTTCATTTTCAAATAAATCTAAAAGCAGTAACCATTTACAAAGTTGAAAAAAAGACTAGACAGCATGAGAAAATGATAATCAAATCATAAGCATAACATGTAAAAAAGAGCTGCAAATATCTAATACTAATTTAATAACTTAACAAGGAAGCACATTTCCTAATGTGATGGGTGAAGCTGATGTATAAAGAAACAAGACACGAAACGACAGTACTCCAAGTTTGCTAATATGGAGTTAACCACGAGTGTGGCAGACAGGTTAAGAGTTAAAGAAATAACCAAACAACTAGAAATAGGAATAAAAGACTTGTATTACATATAACAATAAGGTTGCAAACTTTATTCGTCTGCACAAATGTATAATTTGTCACTTACCTGAGTCCTGAGATAGGGTATTATTGGAGCCCTTGCTACGGCCTTCTGATAGTTCGGATATGATAGACATTCTGTTTGATGTCCGACTTCGATTCTGGTTGTTGAGGAAAAGATGGAGCAACCCTGTTTTAGGTCTGTCCCCGGTGAAAGCTGGATCAGAAGAGGGCGAGTTTGCTTATTCGGCTTTGCCGCCAAAGTATGCTGGCTCATGATTGGTTGGTTCAAAACAGAGGCTTGTAGACGATAACCCCCATACCTCATAATTCTCAATAGATGACTTTTGTAAGTTCATGAATATTGGGCTTAAACTTTTGAAAATATATCAACATGAGCATGTTCTCCAGGATTCTTGTGGAATTAATTTGTTCTAATTACTAAGAAGGCTTAGTAGTTTCCATAGACCCCTTTCAGACCCCCAAATACTTACATACCTCCTGAGTTGTTGTATAGACCCAAGGGGTTTATGTAGACCACTTTGAGAAACTCTAATCTAGCGTATTTTTGAGATATCAGTATATTTCTGCCGGACTCTGTTTATTTGGGTATTCTTAATTTCAAACATGATGATATTACTCATGAATGTAAAATGAGATTGTTTAGAAATATTTCCACCTTGTTTTTTGTTTTTTCTTCTTCATACGAGCTTAACTCTTGTCAGTTGAGTAGAAGTTGTCATTTTGCACAAGCATGCCACAAATTATCCGAACAACACTTCTCAGTTTGGGAATGCAACATTTTTCCATCTCTTAGACCCATTGCCCTCCAGCAAGAGAGGGACAGTGCTCTGTCTCTTCGCTACTGTTTATTCGTAGCAGAGTGTTGGGGGGAAGAGATGGCCTTTCCAAAGTGTGAAGTGGAATGTAAACAGCCTCACCAAGTCCATTTTCTTTGACAATAACCATCATGTCACTCATGACACACAAACACACTCTCTCTCTCTCTCTCTCTCTCTCTCTCTCTTCTCTCTCTCTCTCTCTCTCTCTCTATGTATATATATATATATATATATATATTAGTTCAGTCAGTAGTGCGTTCGACTAGAAACTACAAGGTTCCTAGTTTGATACCGGTCCTCGCCAACTCAGCGTATGAGTAGCACAGGGATCTGTGTGGTAAAGTAAGGAGCTGATGCTAAAACAATCTCCTTGGTCTAGCGCTATTGAAAAGGGGATAGATTCCCTCACTGACTGGCTGATACCGACTTTAGGCCGCCCCTTCGACTTTATCTTACTTACTTATATATACATTTATATATATATATACATATATATATATTTATACATATATATATACACATATATATATATACATATATATACACACATATATATACATATATATATATACACACATATATATACATATATACACACACACACACACACACACACACATATATATATATATATATATTATATATATATATATATATATATATATATATATGAAAAAGAAAATGACTCATTGAAGAAGAAAAAGAAAATAAGATGAACAAGTCACAATACAGAAAATGGTTTTGTCAGAAAAAATAAAGAACCGAATATATATATATATATATATATATATATATATATATATATATATATATATATATATTAGTTATTTACTAAGCTTAGCTTAGATTTTGCACAAGACCAGAAGTATGAGGTGCCCAAGTAGAATCGAACTTACTAACAATGGTCTGCAAATCAATCTTACTAACCATTATGCCACATGAGGTGCACAATATATATATATATATATATATATATATATATATATATATGTGTTCGTGTGTATGTGTGTGTGTATAAGTTAGGGTCACAATTCAGACAATGACTTTGTCAAAAAAATCAAACCCGGTCAGTCGCCACGCAATAAATATTGAAAAAGTGATTAATACATACATAGACCTAGACGAAGGTCCTGACAAAGGTTTGGTAAACAAACTGAAACACTGCAGCATTGGCTTATTAAACATTACTAATCAATGAAACTTGTGTTTTTTCATTTTTTTTTTTCTTTTCTTACATATTTTCAGATTTACTTCCATTTCAATACACCTGGAAATCAGGCTTGATTACCAACTGTCATCTCGCACTTGAAAAATTTGTTTAGAAATGAAATATTTACCTACAATTTATTCCCTTACAAATCATATATGCAAAATAAAGATTTGGCTTTAAATAACCTACAGGGTTGATATGCCATTAAACTAAACAATGAGACCAAACCAATCCGTTACATATGCAACTGGGGCAATATGTATGACAGATCTACATGATAAATTGGGCAGACTAGTTTGTATATACAAGGTGTGTCAAAAAAGTATCAAGATTTTTTGTACTTTTTCATACACCTTGTATTCTGAAAAAAAAATAACGTTCCATTCATTATTTTTTTTCAGAATACAAGGTGTGTCAAAAAAGTACCAAATTTAAAGCTGAAGAAAGAAATGAAAAATGAATGGAATGTTTTTTTTTTTTTTTTTTTTTCAGAATACAAGGTGTGTCAAAAAGTACAAAAGAATTCGATACTTTTTTGACACACCTTATATATATATATATATATATATGGGAGATTATGTGCTTAATTAAAGTGATACCTAATTTTGTTAATTAATTAATTATAACTAAATGAATTAGGCGTGCATATCGGTTTAAATGTAAAGCGTAAACAAATCGAGAAAAAGTCATCTCTGTATGTACATTTCAGCCCATTAGGCCTCATCAACAGAGCTATAGACAGGGTAGTGCTTTGTGCGTGATTCGAACCCTACCTGTCAGGCTGACAGGCGGACATTCTAACCACTACACTAGCTAGCTTCCCCAGAATTTCTCGTTCATTTTAAACTGGTATGTATAGCGCACTTTTTGGGTGACTTATGGCATGACAGTATGAAGTAGTCAAACAATGTGTTTGAAATGGCAAAGGCCGACATACATATATATATATATATATACTATAGTATATATATACTAACCTCTCCGTATGAGTAAGATGTGACACAAAGTCAATTACTTAAGCAGAGTTTAACAGGTTTTGAATTCAGAGTTTTCCTTCTCCTAGACTGGTTGCCTAAAGGTTAAAGAGCCTCGTTTACCCATACCTGAATATAAAAAAATTGGATGCATACTTTTTCCAAGGGTTTTAGCACTGTGTGAAATGCGAACAACCTCATCTAGAATTTGAACTCACCTCGCCACGTCCATTTCCTATGACAGTAACCATTACACCACATACACCACATACCTCATTTTTAGTTCTATAGCAACACACAAACGTGAAGAGTCTAGAAGTTAATGCAATATTCTTTTTCTGGAAGTAATGTAATCACCACCGAAGAATTTATATCTCAGTTGTGTCTGAAAAGACCATTTCTTTTCTATAAATAGTGAATGTTTTTTTCGAAACAAGATGAATTTCTCTTACCTGAGTACACGTATATTTGCAACCCCTGACATTTACAGGAGCATGACAAAAATGTAGAAACACCTCCATTTTAAAGCCAGTTCCTTTATTCAATGATTTTGGAGAGACATGACAAAAATAAACAGTGCCTCTATTTTCAAACAAGATCATTTGTTCAATGATGTACAGAGACAGGACAAAAGAGATATTTCTATTCTAAAACAAGTTCCTTTATTCGATGGTCAACAAAAACATGTTAGACAGCAACACCTCTATTTTGTATGAAATGCATTACATATGATTTACCAGGGAAATGTATTACCAATGTATTAGATATGATTTACTATGAAAATACATTAGAGATTATTTACTATGAAAATGCATTAGAGATTATTTACTATGAAAATGCCTTAGAGATGATTTATTATAAAAATGCATTAGATATGATTTATTATTATTAGAGATATTATTATTACAGATATTATTATTACTGATATTTATTATTATTACAGATAATTTACTATGAAAATGCATTAGAGATGATTTATTATAAGAATGCATTAGATATGATTTACTATGAAAATGCATTAGAGATGATTTATTATAAGAATGCATTAGATATGATTTACTATGAAAATGCATTAGAGATGATTTATTATAAGAATGCATTAGATATGATTTACTATGAAAATGCATTAGAGATGATTTATTATAAGAATGCATTAGAGATGATTTACTATGGAAATGCATTAGAGATGATTTATTATAAGAATGCATTAGATATGATTTACTATGAAAATGCATTAGAGATGATTTATTATAAGAATGCATTAGATATGATTTACTATGAAAATGCATTAGAGATGATTTATTATAAGAATACATTAGATATGATTTACTATGAAAATGCATTAGAGATGATTTATTATAAGAATGCATTAGATATGATTTACTATGGAAATGCATTAGAGATGATTTATTATAAGAATGCATTAGATATGATTTACTATGAAAATGCATTAGAGATGATTTACTATAAAAATGAATTCGAAATGATTTACTATAAGAATGCATTAGATATGATTTACTATAAAAATGCATTAGAGATGATTTTATTGTAAAAATGCATTATATGTGATTTAGTATGAAAATGCACAACAAAGGATTTACTATTAAAATGCATTGCAAATGATTTATTATGAAAATGCATTAGATATGTTTTACTATAAAAATGAATTGCAGATGATTTACAATGAAAATGCATTACATATTATTTCCTGTAACCTCAAAACAATTAAAGAATACTCTAGCATAGTCACTGACAACTGCTATATCAGTGATGGCTAATCATCAGATGGTGGAGGAGAAACATAAAAACATACTTTGCCTCTGTTCTTTTATTATCTCCCTTCAGTTTCTGAGGCCATGGAAGTAGGTTGAAATGGATGATGGACACAAAGTTTGGGGTAGCTTCTTTGTTCTTGCAGGTACCAGTTCTTGTATCTTTGAGGCCACCTGTTTGCCATGGGTGGTGACACATAATGCCTAGATGCTGAGCAGTTCATGATCTGGGTATTCAGTCATGTGACTGGCAACACTCCACTACAGCCTTTTCTTGGGCTAGACAGGCAGTCAAATGTAGCATAATGATGGTCATGGTACAAGAACAGTGTTTATCACATAGGCCAACTCAAGTTATAGTAGTAGTCATCGTTAGTTGTAGTAATAGTTGTTAGTTCAAAAATAACATACATGCAAGTTCTATAGTCACCAGGGGCTTTGTATTTATTTCTAGGCTCATGGGTCCTTTTTCAGAGAGAAAGAAAGATATAGAGAAAGAGAGAGAGGGTATGGTTAAATTACTCTGTCGTAAATCATCTTGGCTACTACTATCCGAACCTATAGGGGAAACCGTGAAAGGTCCCATCTGCTTCTCACGAAATCAGGCCGAAAAGAAACTGATTTTCTTCTTCTTCCGTATTTCGTCCTGGGGGTGGGAGATCCACATCCGTTTTCAGTCAAAACCCGGAACTTTTGTTTTTATTTTTAAATCTATTTCCGGGGTCATTCTTTGGTCAAATTACTGGCACTCCACTTAGTGTTTACTCTTCCAAATTTTCACCTTTGTTTGTCCTTATTTCTTCTTCCTCTTTTTCCCTTTCAATCTCCAAATTCTCCGTAGACCATAATAATTATGCTACACAGAGAGGTCCAATACAATCAATTGGCTGGTAATGTCAAACCCAAGCATCTATATGATTAAATCCTGACTGTATTTTTCAAATTGCTCTTATGACAAACAAACACCTAATCCTTCTTATCTTAAATGCACAAGAATGTGGTGGCTGAGAGTTAATCCCCAGTTTATCGATACATACAAAGTCATTTCTTTTAATTTACTAATACACAAGAAATTAATGAAAATTATTTCTACTAATATATTAATATACATGAAGTTAAGGAAAAACCTTATGAAGAATTATTTCTACCAATTTATCAATATATATGAAATCATATATACAAAAAAAAACAAGATTTGGCATTAAATAGCCCATAAGTGTTGATATGCCATTAAACAAAATAACCAGCCAACCAAACATGTCTGATCCAGTGACCGACTTGTAGTTGTGTTAATTTAATCAAAATGTTTGTTCTGTTTTTTCTCGCTAGGTGGTGTTAGTTTTCATTAAGTTAATTGAAACAAAAAATCATTTTTGATTGAATTGTGATAGCTGTCATATCAGCAAACACCATTTTTAATTTGTTGAAATTTTAGTTCATTGATTTTGAAGAATGAAAGAAACATTTTGGAATATTATAGATTTTCTTTTTTTTTTGGTTATTTTTATTCAATTTTAAGAAAGATAAAAATATATTTATTTATTTATTTAACCTACTCATGATATTTTGATGATGATGGGAATGAAAATTGAAAAATAAAAATATCTGTTGAAATATTTTTTGTATATATCTATTTACCAACCCCTCTGCACGAGCAGGATACGACACAAGGTCAATTTCTTAAACGGAGTTCAACAGGTTTGAATTCAGAGTTTTCCTTCTCCTAGACTGGTTACCTAGCCATGGTTAAAGAACCCAGTCTGCCCTGCTATTTGCCCATAGCTGGAGGGAGAGTAGGATTCATACCTTTCCCAAGGGTATTAGCGCTAAGTGAAATGCAATTACCACGTCCAGGATTTGAACTCGGGGCGACAAGTCCATTTCCCATGACTTTAACCATTACACCACGCACTTCCTATTTTTTGTATATAAGGCATGCTGGAATCCACCACTGAAACTTATAGACTAAGCAAGGTCATGTGGTTTAAACACTAGCCAATCAACAACCCGAATACGTGGTTAGCTAACTATTTAATCGCTGATATTGACAGCCGTTCATTTGCACTTTATTCAACATTGACGAACAGAGCTGAAACATTAAAGGACAACCAAAGGATCATACCCAACACTGAGAAACACCAAGGAGCAACCAAAGGTTTCTTCACTAAGGATCGCACTGTTTAACACAAAGGATCTCCGCTGGTCAGTGCTCTTGCTTGAAGCCTAAGGATGGTCACAAAAATCGTAACTCGAGTTCATCAAACATAAATTATCTGGAAGAATTTTTTACGAGTTATCTTCATTCTTTGTATTGACTATTTGATTGATTGATTGATTGATTTTAACGGCATTTCAACCCATCTAGGCTTATTTTATGCATAGACATTAGGGAATCATGTTAATTGTACATTTATAGGTACACTTTTGTAGTTTTTTAAGAGTTTTTCAGTGCATAAGTAGCACAGCTTGGATCTATGTTGTAAAGTAGGGAGCTGACGGTAGGCATGGTGCTCCCCCTCGGCAAAAATAATCTCCCTAGTCTAGCACTAGAGAAAAGGAGATAGACTCCCTCGCTGTCTGGCTGATACCAACAATAGGCCACTCCACCAACTTTACTTTTTTACCTATTTGTATTAAATAGGAATACTGGATATCATTTTTATTGTTTGTTTGTTTGTTTATTGATTTTAATGGCATATCAACCCATCTGGGGTTATGTCATTCCTAACGGTTAGGAAGTGATACACATCGTGTATTTATATTTATACTTTTTAGTAATTGGTTTTAAAAATGTGTTAGCATTATTGGGGATTATGTTGTATGGTATTGATTTGTTTCATGTCTATATTCTATGGTATAATTTTATTTCCCTAAAAAAAGGAGAGAATATCCTCCATGTTGACATTTTCAAACAGATCTTTCATATTATTTGCTTTAAAATAACGGTTTCTGATGTGAGCAAGAAATCTGTATTCCATGAATAAGTGTTTAACTGTCAAAGGTGTTTGACATGTTCCATATTGTGTTTAGCTATTTAATAGCTGATATTGACAGCCGTTCATTTGCACTTTATTCAACATTGACGAACAGAGCTGAAACATTAAAGGACAACCAAAGGATCATACCCAACACTGAGAAACACCAAGGAGCAACCAAAGGATAGTATATTGGAGTGCGTTAGTCTTGTATGACCAATGTGTAGTATTCCTATTTAATACAAATACTTTGCAAACAGTTGTATGGTTTCAAGTATTCCTATCTAATACTGATCATCGGTGGTGTAAAGTCAGTATCAGCCAGACAGCAAGGGAGTCTATCTCCTTTTCACTAGTGCAAGACCAAGGAGATTGTTTTGGCATCTGAGATGGAGCGCCACACCTACCTCATTCCTCACTGAGCGCTCCTCACTTTACCACATAGATCCCTGTGCTACTCATACGCTGAGTGGGTAAGGGCCTGTATCGAACTTTGTGGTTCCTAGTCCGACGCTCTACTGACTGAGCTACTGATAATTCATACACAATTATATGACTTCAAGTAACTATTTCTTATTAATAATAATCATTTGTTTGTACACTGTTATATGGTTTAAATCTTCTTATTATAATGGAGATTGTGTGCTTTTCTGTCTGTAACCGAAACTATATCACTACTCAAATCACAATTCACTTTGTTATTTACGTCACATTCTCCATTTTATTTTTTATTTAAACCCCAATTTCTAATAAAATTGTTTTACATTATTAATATTGTTAATCATATCTACAAATGAATAATCTGCAATTGTATTTATATATACACTAAAATAGCAGTTTACAGTGTGAACAGGAAGGCTTATTTGCATATTGAAATTAAAAATTTGATTTCAATAAATATGTGCTTAGTATTATTGATTTTTAATCGTATGGTTTTATCTTAATGAATATGATCAAAAATCTCTTCAATAAATCTTAAAAGAAATCGATTAACGAGAAGAAATAATTCTGATTTTATTCTTTACTTCCTATTTTAACTAAGTTATTAAATTAGGAAAATTTAGCAATGAAAGACGAGAGTGATAGAAGAGTAAGTTTCAGTTGTTCTATTTTTCGATTATACACCCCTCTGATTCAAATCATTTTATCTGCATTCTTATTTAGTTTCATTAGCCTTTCTAATTTAATATATTCTATTATATTAAAACTTAAATACTTGCACCCGGAGGGTGCATATATTTGCTAGTAACTAATAATAAAAATCCTTAGTAAATAATTATAGCTTCAAGTAACTATTCTTAAGACAAATAATTAGAAGTTATATGAAATCAAATATTCATATCTACTATTAATAGTTTCCAAACAGATCTATTTGACCTATAGATGGTACACTAACAGGGATCACCAAACTTTTTTAACAGTGGGCTGGATAATTGAAAAAATAACGAGTGCAGGCCACATTATTATTGTGTTCAATACTTGCTAGACAGAACAAAAGCTCTGAGAAAAAGATGTAAAACAAAATTTATCTTTCCATGTTATATTCATGGATGAGTGGCGTAAGATGCAGAAAAACAAATTTAACCAACATATTTATTTTCAAAACATTATCAAAAACAATAAATCAAGTACCGTCGGCAGGCCTGATAAAATGGCATTGTGGGCCAGATCCGGCCCACATGCCATAGTTTGGTGACCCCTGTCCTAGACTAATTGATATATCAAGGTTAAAGAGTTAAGTCTATCCAACTCTTTACTCATAGATGAAGGAAAAATAGTTGGAGTTGGATACTTTTCCTAAGGGTATTAGTGCTATCTCCAGTATTTGAACTCATGTCACCATGTCCATTTCCATTTACCTATTTCTCTCTCTCTCTCTCTCTCTCTCTCTCTCTCTCTCTCTCTCTCTCTCTCTCTCTCTCTCTCTCTCTCAATATAACTTGCTCATTCTCACTCTCATTCTCTCTTTTTCACTCTCTATATCTCTTTCACTCTCACTCCCCCTCTCTCTCTCTCTCTCTCTCTCTCTCTCTCTCTCTCTCTCTCTCTCTCTCTCTCTCTCTTACACAATGATTGCCCAATGATCATTTAAAACAATAATCGGTTTTACAATGAGATTTCTGTATTTATCCTTATTTCATTGAATTTCATTCACGTTGCTTTAATCGTGTATGAATAGTGGCCACAAACTTTGATTTTTATTGAGTTTTCTTCTCACTTGAACTGCAGCCAAAACCGAGCGCTCAACAAAACTGGGAGACTTCCATCAGTTAAGTAAAAGACTTTTCACATTTCCTCCTGGAAATGGTCAGTCGAAAACAGAAGTTGATTTACAACGAGATCTCTTCACTGATTGTTACTTCACTAAATTGGAGTTGACATCTCTTCTTGGATTTTAGTAAAGCTGACATCTCTCTCTCTCTCTCTCTCTCTCTCTCTCTCTCTCTCTCTCTCTCTCTATCTATCTATCTATCTATCTATCTGTCTCTTCTGTCTCTCCCAATCTCTCTATCTATCTCTTTCATTCACTATCTCTCTCTCTCTCTCTCACTCACTCACTCTATCTCTCATACTCTCTACCTATCTCTCTCTGTCCCACTCTCTCTCTCTCTCTCTATCTATCTATCTATCTATCTCTCTCTCTCTCTCTGACTCTTCTGTCTATCTCTCTCACTCACTCTCTCTCTCTCTCTCTCTCTCTCTCTCTCTCTCTCTCTCTCTCTTACTCACTCTATCTATCTCACTCTCTACCTATCTCTCTCTCTGTCCCACGCTTTCTCTCTGCCTCTTCTGTCTCTCCCAATCTCTCTATCCATCTCTTTCACTTACTATCTCTCTCTCTCCCTCATTCTATCTCTCATCTCTCTCTCTCTCTCTCTCTCTCTCTCTCTCTCTCTCTCTCTCTCTCTCTCTGACTCTTCTGTCTATCTCTCTCACTCACTATCTCTCTCTCTCTCTCTCTCTCTATCTATCTATCTCTCTCTCTCTCTTCTCTCTCTCTCTCTCTCACTCTATCTATCTCACTCTCTACTTATCTCTCTCTGTCCCACGCTTTCTCTCACTCTCTCTGTCTCTCTCTATCTATCTGTCTATCTCTTTCTTTCACTCTCTCTATCTCACTATCTCTCTCACACTCTCTCTATATCTCTTTCTTTCACACTCTCTCTCTCTGTATCTCTCCACTCTCACTCTCCCTTTCTTTCTCTTTCTCTCCCTCCCTTCCTCCCTCTCTCTGTCTCTGTCTCTGTCTCTCTGCCTCTCTCTCTCTGTATCTCTTTCGTTCACTTTCTATCTCTCACCATATCTCTCTTTCTATCTATCTCTCTCACTCTCTTGTCCTTTTTCTATCTCTCTCTCACACTTTCTATATATCTATCTGTTTCTCTTACTCTATCTATATCTATCTTCCTCTCACACTCTCTTTCTCAATCTAACTCTCATTCTCACTCTCTCTTTCTTTCACTCTCTCTATATCTCTTTCACTCTCTCTCTATATCTCTTTCATTCTCACTCTCTCTTTCTATCCTTCTCTCATTCTCTATCTCACTCTTTCCCTTCCTCTCTCCCCCTTCCTCTCCCTTTCTTTCTCTTCCCTTCTCTTGCTCACTATCTCTCTCTCATACTATCACTCTCTCTATCTCTATCTATCTCTATCTCTCTCTCACTATCTATCTCTCTCTATCTCTCTCTCTCTCTCTATATATATATATATATATATATATATATATATATATATCTTTCACTCTCTCTGGATCTCTTTCTTTCACTTTATATCTCTCACTCTATCTCCCTCTTTCTATCTATCTCACTAATTCCCCCATTTTCTCTCTCACTCTCTCTCCCTTCCTATCTCCTCCTCACTCTCTCCTCTTCACTCTCTCCTCTCTCTCTCTCTCTCTCTCTCTCTCTCTCTCTCTCTCTCTCGTCTCTCTCTTTCAATACCCCTTCCCCTCTCTATCTTCTCTCTTTTTTTGCCCTAGCAATCAGTGAGTGCAATTTGTATTAGATATTTATGAGTTCCATTTTTTTCTTCTTCCACCTGCGAGTTAAACATGGAGGAGACATTCATCCTTGACACTTGTAATTTAAAACTAACCATGTTATCACCAGCAGCTGACCAATATGAGTCCTTACTTGCATAATGCCTGTCAATTATTATCTACAAATGTTCTGGCACATTTTTTAAAAATCTGCATAGTATCTCTACTCTCTGCTTATTTGCTGTGTCATGATATAAAATATTGCTCATAAAAAGGAGACACGTACTGCAATGGACTGTTCATGTCTGAAGACACCCTGGCACTGTTACAATCTTTTGGGCCATCCTGTAGGTCTTCAGCCATAGTGCTTGTCCAGTGGAATTGGATCCTTGGTAAATCCCTTGGTGAAGAGTCTTGAGTATTGGTAATCGTCTAGTAATCCTGAGTATTGTAAGTCCTTCCTCAATGAGTGTAATCAGAATTATGGTCAGTGTGGGGGTTTGAGTAGTGTATCAGCCATGCAGTATGGCTAGTGATTGGCTGGAGGAATAAACCACATAACCTTGGCTAGTCTATAAATCCAGGTGGGAATTGGAGCACACCTTATACCCACAAATATTCCAACAGGCAGAACACCATGAAGCTAAGAGTTCCTGAAGAAAGTAGCTACAGCAAAGCACTGGCACATCAACATCTTCAGGGACAGGCTTCACATGCAACATCTGTGGTTGAGAATGTTTGTTTTTTTGTGTTTTTTTTTTGGAACATTGGACTTCACACTCATAGTTAACTCAGGGTTAAATCCACTTGATTAATTCAGTGGATTTAACCCTGAAGATCCTTCTGGTGAAACTCGAGTAGTTTATCACTTGTATATGTATTACAATATATATATATATATATATATATATATATATATATTAATAAAGGAAGGAAGAACTCAATACAGTAATCCCATAATAAATTTATTTCGACGAAAATTGGGGCCATATAAATCTAAGTTGATTTAAACCGGCTCCCCAAATTTTCGTCTCATCAGATGGGTCTCAATGAATTGAGACCCATCTGATGAGACGAAAATTTGGGTAGCCGGTTTAAATCAACTTAGATTTATATGGGCCCCAATTTTCGTCGAAATAAATTTATTATGGGATTACTGTATTGAGTTCTTCCTTCCTTTATTGATAAATATTGCTCTGTATATAATCTAAAAGGTTATTTTACATTGAGCTCTCTTCAGTGATTTAAAGATTCGCAGTATTTATACATACTGGATCATCAATATTAGTACAGTGGATCTTAGAAATCACATATAGAATCATCCCTTACTACCAAGTTTTGGATAAATCTCTCTTATATATATATATATATATATATATATATATATATATATATATATATATATATCGTATGAGAAAAGTCAAGAAAAGTGATAGCTACTATTTTCTAAATTGATCTGCTAATTTGAAATGCCAGCAAAAAGAAAGAAAAATACCAAATATATTTCCAAGTCAAATATTTTTTTTTTTTTCCCAATGTTTTGTTTTTGGAAAAGTGGAATTCAAACAGAAACAAATAATTTCCAAAAAACATGTTTACCAAAAGTTTCCAGTTTTACAATAATAAGTTTTCAATTCCGCCAGAGGGACGGTGAGTCAGAATAGATTAACAGACTTTTGGCAACAAGAAAAGCAACGATTATAATGTTGACTTACAGCATCAAAGTACAAATGAATACTGACTGTTTCAGAAATATTGATATCATTTGAGATGTACAAGGTGTTTCAGAAATGATATCATTTGAGATGTACAAGGTGTTTCAGAATGTCGATATCATTGAGATGTACAAGTTTTCAGAAATGTCGATATCATTTGAGATGTACAAGGTGTTTCAGAGAAATGATATCATTGAGATGACAAGGTGTTTCAGAAATATTGATATCATTTGAAATGTACAAGATTTCAGAGAAATTGATTTCATTGAGATGTACAAGGTGTTTCAGAAATATTGATATCATTTGAGATGTACAAGGTGTTCAGAAAATTGATAATTTGAGATGTACAAGAGTTTCAGAAAAATTGATATCATTTGAGATGTACAAGATGTTTCAGAGAAATTGATAGCATTTGAGATGTACAAGTTGTTTCAGAAAAATTGATTTCATTTGAGATGTACAAGGTGTTTCAGAAATATCGATATCATTTGAAATGTACAAGGTGTTTCAGAAAAATTGATATCATTTGAGATGTACAAGGTGTTTCAGAAAAATTGATATCATTTGAGATGTACAAGGTGTTTCAGAAAATATTGATATCATTTGAGATGTACAAGGTGTTTCAGAAATATTAATATCATTTGTTTCGTATATTGATTTTAACGGCATATCAACCCATCTGCGGTTATGTCATGCCTAACGGTTAGGAAGTTATACATATCGTGTATTTATTTTTATACTTTTTAGTAATTGGTTTTATCAATGTGTTAGCATTATTGGGGATTATGTTGTATGGTATTGATTAGTTTCATGTCTATATTTTACGGTATAATTTTATTTCCCTAAAAAAAGAGAGAATATCCTCCATGTTGACATTTTCAAACAGATCTTTCATTTTTTTGCTTTAAAATAACGGTTTTGATGTGAGCAAAAAACTTGCATTCCATGAATAAGTGTTTGACTGTCAAAGGTGTTTGACATGTTTCACATTGTGGTTGTTGTTCTTGTTTGAGTATATAGTAGTGCGTTAGTCTTGTATGACCAATGCGTACAACGTGTTTCAGAAAAATTAATATCATTTGAGATGTACAGTTTGATTTAGAAGAATGGATATCATGTACAAAGTGTTTCAGAAAAAATGATATCATTTAAATGTACAAAGTGTTTCAGAAAAAATGATATCATTTAAGATGTACAAGTGTTTCAGAAAAATTGATATCATTTAAGATGTACAAAGTGTTTCAGAAAATTCATATCATTTAAAGGTATTAAAAGTGTTTCAGAAAAATTGATATCCTTTAAGATGTACAAAGTGTTTCAGAAAAATCGATATCATTAAGATGTACAAAGTGTTCAGAAAAATTGATATCCTTTAAGATGTACAAAGTGTTTCAGAAAAATTGATATCATTTAAGATGTTCAAAGTGTTTCAGAAAAATTGATATTATTTTAGATGTACAGGATGTTTCAGAAATACTGATATCATTTAAGATGTACAAAGTGTTTCAGAAAAATTCATATCATTTAAGATGTATAAAGTGTTTCAGAAAAAATTGTAAGATGTACAAAGTGTTTCAGAAAAAT
>CM042142.1:114333711-114408711 GCA_023376005.1 Doryteuthis pealeii
TAAGATTTGAATGATTGAAAATAAATCTTGCAATCTATAAGAAGCGTTCTAATTTGAGACATCTTCAGAGCCATAGAAAATTACTTTTAAAACATGAACTCTAATTCATTTTGGTAGTACACACACACATACATGTGTGTGTGTGTGCTTGCACATTTGTGTGTCTGTTTGCACATGTGTGTGTGTGTTGTGTGTGTGTGTGTGTGTTCATTCATGAAAATAAATCTCTTCTACTTAAGATATCTTTAAAAATTAATGATGAAAGTGTATCTTCCTAAAATATTGTTCTTCAGATTCTTTTTTTCTTCCTGTCTTCCAAACCCGTTTAGACATCTCCACCAAATAAATCAAGTTAAAAAAAAAAAAGAAAGAGAAATAGTCGAATTTTAAATAGCATTCTCATTAATGCAATGACGTCTTATATACAACTACAAATGGAGGCACGTAGTGTAATGGTTATAGTCGTAGGAAATGGACTCATCAAACCGAGTTCAAATCCTATACAAAACTGTTTGCATTTCACTTAGCACTAATAACCTTGGGAAAGGCATGAATCCAACTATGGGTAAATAGTAGAGCAGACTGGGCTCTTCAACCTTGTAAGGCAACCTGTCTAGGAGAAGGAAAACTCTTAATTCAAACCTGTTAAACTCTGCTTGAGAAATTGACCTTGTGTCACATCCTGCTCGTGCGGAGGGCTTGGTATATATATATATATATATATATATATATATATATATATATTGCATGGGGAAAAAGGAAGAAATAGAACTTTATAACCAAAAAAATTTAAAAATTTAAATTTAAAAAAACAAAAGAGATTTTTATCAACTTTCTTGGATGAAAGACAATATATTTTGATAGACATTTAATCTAAAACTATCGAGATTGAAGCTTTATTTACCAAGATAGAATTGAACAATGAATGGAACGTTAATTTTTTTAGAATACAAGGTGTGTCATAACAGTTATTGAGAGTGTACCAAGATAGAAATGAACAATGAAAACGTTAATTTTTTAGAATACAATGAGAGTGAAGCTTTATTTACCAAGATAGAAATGAATAATGAATGGAACGTTAATTTATTCAGAATACAATGTGTGTAAAAGTGCCGAGTTTGAAGCTGTATTTACCAAGATAGAAATGAACAATGAATGGAACGTTAATTTTTTTCAGTATACAAGGTGTGTCAAAAAGTAAAAAAAAATCTTGATACTTTTTGACACACCTTGTACAACAGGAAGTATCAAGATTTATATTACTTGCCTTAAAGAGAACTTCTTATTTACTAAGTATGACACAAGGCCAAATAAAACATCAGTCTTCTGTTTTTGGAGAAACAGGCTTTTCTTGCGTCTTTTGTGGTTATTTCTTTATCAGTGCTTGCTCTGGCTTCTCTCACTCGGTAATTTATGAGGAAGTGCGTCCCGGTCTCCTGCCTCAAAAATTGCTACCCAGTGACTATTAAAATAACGACCCAGCTCAGTCTATTCAAAACTATCCATCTTCATATCTATCTATCTGTCTCAATTTGTTCATATTTATCTATATTACTTTAAATACTAAGATTTTCTTTTATTCATGTTTGTTTAATGTCTTGTTTTTTAGTTTAAATAAACAAGAATTACGACAAAAAAAAGATGCGACCCCCCCCCAAATACATTTACTTGTCGAAAATATCTATCTATCTCCATTTGTTCATATATATCTATATTATTTTGTTTGTTTATCTATCTATCTATCTCAGTCTATTCCAAACTATATATCCATCTTCATATCTAAACAAGAATTACGACAAATTACAATAAATAAACAAGAATTATGACGAGCTGGGGTTGTTATTTTGATAGTCACCGGGTAGCAATTTTTGAGGCAAAAGACTGGGACGCACTTCCTCATAAATTACCTCTCACTCGTATCTCCTTTAGCATCATACCCAGAACAAAATAAGTAACATCATACCCAGACAATAAGACCCTCAGCCACTGCCTTCTAGCACATATATGATAAGAAGGCTTGGTGGTTTGCCATAAGGGCAATAGGGTTGGGACAATCATATAGGTGCTAGGGTTTGACGTGACTAGCCAATTGAATGGAGGGGGCCTCTCCGACCCCCTGTCTAGCCTTAGTAATGACTAAGTGGAGTCTTGCATGTCATGGACTGCTCAACCACCAAGAATCTGTCCTTTAGCATCATGGTTTGCCACCCACGGCCAACAGGTGGCCCCATTGAGGGGGGGGGTTACCCCTTTGCAGAGGTGCTGTCAGTGTATTCTTCTGTCCTAGCGAACGGGGTAGACGTTCACATGTGGACACCTACACATAGACACACCAGTGTTAGCCAACCTGTAAAAAATTACAAACATCAGCTCTGTGCAGATACTGGATGTCATGCAGAGGAACTGCAAAGAGTGATGGCCAGTAGGGATGGATGGTGAGTTTGCATTTCACATAGCGCTAATACCCTTGGGAAAGGTATGAATCTTATTCTCTCTTCAGCTATGGGTAATAGTAGGGCAGACTTGGCTCTTTAACCTTGGTAAGGCAACCTGTCTAGGAGAAGGAGAACTCTTAATTCAAACCTGTTAAACTCCACTTAAGAAATTAACCTTGTGTCGCATCCTGCTCATGCAGAGGGGTTGGTAAATATATATATATAAAACACACACACACGGCACGTACGGCTATATATATATATATATATATATATATATATATATATAGTACCTATATCTAGATGGCCGATAGAGACAGATGGCGAGAGAGAGTCATAGGAATTTGTGTTACTAGCACGCCTTGATGATGATGATGATGATGATGATGATATGATGATACTCTTACAGATGAGACAGACATTCTTTTGTGTGAGAAATGAGATTGTCTAGTAGAGATATATGGATAAATGAGATAATAAACAATAGAAGAGACAGGTCTGAAGACGTTGTTATTATCAATAATAGACAATTTGTATACTTACAGAAAAATAATGATTAGTCATGACGTGTTTCTTGAATAGTCAGAGGATTTTGGTATGGGACTGATTGTAACATTGCTAGAGGTTCTTGACAGCACAGTAGTCAGACATTTGTTTTGTGTCACTAAACATGACAGTTCTTCCTTATATCTATACCCTTGGCTAGAGGTAAGAAATTGAATGTTCCCCCAGTTTCCAGAGTCACCATCAATGGAACGGTCGTTGTTGACACTCACCATCGGCACACACATTCCTTCATCGCTTGGTGTGGTGATCTAAACCTCCACTACTTCAGCATCCCATAAAAAAGCACTTATATAGCCACTTACCTCCTATCACACTAACCATCCAAGTAAGACGAAGAAGATATGCTGGACTAAAATGTTTGATATAAGGATGAACCCATAAGTAAACACCTGTGGACACCTGTAAAAAGTTTTTTAGTAAGCAGATAACCCAAATTTCCGATAATGGGGGTGTGCTATTGTATCCTCTGTAATAAGGCTGGAGCTCAGATATTAGACAATTAAGGATCAGTCTTTGTTTTGATCTCTATGCTAAAGTGTTTTTATAGGTGACTTATTTCGACCCGTCCGTTTTATTTTTATCTACAGTGTTTCAACCACTTTTTACTCTCTGCTTCATTCTTTTTCTTCCCCATCCAGCTATGGGTAAATAGAAAGGCACAGGACTCTTTAACTTTGGAAACTGATTAAGGGGCAGATAATCCAAAATTTCCGATAGGGGAGGGTTGCTATTGTATCCTCTGTAATAAGGCTGGAGCTCAGATATTAGACAATTAAGGATTAGTTTTTTTTGATTTCTATGCTAAAGTGTTTTATAGACTGACTATTTCGACCCGTCCGTTTATTTTTATCTACAGTGTTCAACCACTTTTACTCTCTGGCTTCATTCTTTTTCTTCCCCATCCAGCTATGGGTAAATAGAAGGCAGACAGGACTCTTTAACTTTGGAAACTGATTAAGGGGCAGATAATCCAAATTTCGATAGTGGGAGGTTGCTATTGTATCCTCTGTAATAAGGCTGGAGCTCAGATATTAGACAATTAAGGATTAGTTTTTGTTTTGATTTCTATGCTAAAGTGTTTTTATAGACTGACTTATTTCGACCCGTCCGTTTTATTTTTTTATCTACAGTGTTTCAACCACTTTTACTCTCTGGCTTCATTCTTTTTTTCCCCATCCAGCTATGGTAAATAGAAAGGCAGACAGGACTCTTTAACTTTTGGAAACTGATTAAGGGGCAGATAATCCAAATTTCCGATAGTGGGAGGGTTGCTATTGTATCCTCTGTAATAAGGCTGGAGCTCAGATATTAGACAATTAAGGATTAGTTTTTGTTTTGATTTCTATGCTAAAGTGTTTTTATAGGCTGACTTATTTCGACCTGTCCGTTTATTTTTATCTACAGTGTTTCAACCACTTTTACTCTCTGGCTTCATTCTTTTCTTCCCCATCCAGCTATGGGTAAATAGAAAGGCAGACAGGACTCTTTAACTTTGGAACTGATTAAGGGGCAGATAATCCAAATTTCCGATAGTGGGAGGGTTGCTATTGTATCCTCTGTAATAAGGCTGGAGCTCAGATATTAGACAATTAAGGATTAGTTTTTGTTTTGATTTCTATGCTAAAGTGTTTTTATAGACTGACTTATTTCGACCCGTCCGTTTTATTTTTATCTACAGTGTTTCAACCACTTTTACTCTCTGGCTTTTACTCTCTTCCCATTTGACATTTATATGATATGACATTCATTGAGTTTGCTTTTGTGAGCAGCAAACCTATCCTGCCGTCTTTCAGCCGGTTCGGACTGAATAAAGAGGAAAGACCGCCCATGATAGACAATGCGGGCAAAGCTTTTGAACATATCATCATCTGTCCGTGGTTTGACCACCTGATTTAGAAAAAAACCTCAGGTGAAACATCTGAGGTTTTCAAAAAGAAGAATTCAAATCCATCAGAGTCTCCATTTGATCAAAGAAAAGTTTAAGTAATGGAAATTGGGATGAGTGGCAGGTTTAGCTCAGTCGATCGAGCGTCCAACTCAGAACCACAAAGTTCTGGGTTTGATACCAGCCCTCAACTACGGCTTGGATCTGTGCGCTAAATTGGGGAGCTGATGGTAAGTGTGGCACTCCAACTCAAATGCAGAAAACAACTTCAATCTTCTAGCACTAGTAAAAAGGGGATAGACTCCCTCTCTGTCCAGCTGATACCAACAAGAGGTCACTCCACCGAAAAAAAAAACAATATGTATTTACCAAATCCCTCTGTATATGTTCTTGACACTTGGTATGGCAACCAGTCTAGGAGAAGGAAAACTCTGAATTCAAAAAGGTCTCTCTTCTCATTAGTCAAAACTACTTTGAGAGCTCCTCCTTCTCCTGAACTGATTGAAAATGCAGTTCTAGTTCACATACCTAAAAAATAAAATAAACAGAATGACTGGAATTCAAACTCACTTACTATAATGTTGTAGTCAACCACTTCACCACGGGGACTCACTCTCTAATAGTGTGGATGAGAGAAACATTTTAGAATCTAAGTTTTGGTTTGTTTTGTTTTACGGCATATCAACCTCAGTGGGTCATTTAATGCCGGTAAAGTTTTGAAATAAATCAATTCTTAATGGATAATACAGTTTTGTTTATCAACTGATGTTTTTCTATTTAAACCATAGATGGGACCCTAGCAGGTACTACCACTCCGGGTCAGAGTGGACCAGGGAGCAATGGTGATGAAGGGGTGCTCCACATTCCCCAAACCTCCAAAACTGGAACCTCACCATCAGATAGAGTTTAATGTCATTCCCAGGACACTAAGACCCTCAGCCACCACCTTCTAGCACCCATATGATAAAAAGGGTTGGCACTTCCCATGAGGGCAATAAGGTTGGAGCAATAAGGTGCTAGGGTTTGACGTGACCAGCCGATTGATCGGAGAGGGGCTCTCCAGCCTAAGTAAGGGCCAAAGTGGAGTGTTGCATGTCATGGACTGCTCAGCCACCTGGTTTCATCCTTAAGCATCACGGGTCAACATCCACGGCCAACAGGTGGCCCCACTGGAACCTCACCATCAGATAGAGTTTACAGGACATGTAGACCTTCAGTCATCCATATGATAAAAAGGGGGTTGGGGCTTACCATAAGGGCAATAGTGTTTAGAATCTAAGTTTAAATAAATAAACACACATACGATAAAATACACTCTAACATTCCCTACTCTTATATGACTCACACCCCTATCTACACCAAACCCAACATCTAGTATACATGGATGACCCCTTTCCACCTCAATTCCACTCCATGACCCCACAAACCCCATCACCACCGCAACACCCCATAAAAAATTATACTACTATCCTAAACATTTACAGAAGTCATCATCAGATGACCCTTCTCCCCAATCACGACCGCAAGACTCTTGTCAGTAAGAGAACTGAATTCAAACTCATTTACTATGATGTCGTAGTCAACCACTTCACCACAGGGACTAACAGTGTGAGTGGGAGAAAGAATTTTAGAATCTAAATTTCAAAGTTGATATTTGAAAGTAAAACAAGGGGGAGATAACTCATGTAAATGCATAAACAGAAAGTCAGAGATTGTTTTGATATTGTATTCATATCATACATATCTTATATAGAACCACTGAAAATCAATATTTTTTTTTTTTTAGATATTAGAGTAGAGGAAAGATATTCAGAATACTAAACAACAAAAATAAATTTTAAAAAAAAAGTTTTTCTATTTTTTTAGATGGGAAAGTCTGATTCAACTGTGCCAAGAATATTTGAAACCATATTTGCCCCCCCCAAAAAAAAAAAAAAATTGAAAATTTGAAACCATATTTTAAAAAAAAAAAAAAATTGAAAATTTTAAACCGTATGCAAAAAAAAAAAGAAAATGTGAAACCAAATGCGCAAAAAAATTGATTATTATTTTTATTATAAATTATTTCTTAATTTTCTTTTTATTCTATCCTATTCATTTTTTAATTTTTAATTTTTTTATTGCATAAATGCATGTTTTAAAAAAGATGATGCCATCTCCACATCAAATGGCAAGCCTCTGAAATTAGTTGACCAGTTCACATACCTCGGTAGCAGTATCTCATCTACAGGAAGTAATGTCAATATACGCATAGGAAAGGCATGGAACGCTTTTGATCTCTGATAAAATAAAATGGGAATTCTTCCAAGCCGTTGTTGTATTGGTACTGCTATATAGTTGCACCACTTCGACTTTAACAAAATGCTAGGAGGAAAAATTAGATGCAAGGATGCTGCAGGGGGTTTGAATGCATCCTGATAGCAGCACCCCACAAAACAGCAGGTATACAGCCACTTACCTCGAATCACTCAAACCATACAAGTAAGATGAATGACATGCTAGGCACCGCTAGATAAGTATGGTCAAAGACATGAGTAACGTTCTCCTATGGACTGCCACACATGGACACACCAGTTTGGGCCAGCTAGCAAAAACTTACATTCATCAGCATTAATATAGTGATGTGCAGACACTATATGCCGTGTAGAGGACCTGCTTTTTACTGTCAGCCTCGATGGGTTGTCATGCTAGTGAAATTAATCATTGTTAATTTTCACCTGTGCTGCTACTTTTTTTTAAACAGAAGCTTTTTATTGTTATATATTTTTTACTTTTATGTTTTCGTTTTGTTTTTTTAATATATTCTATTTTTTATTTTTTCTTTGATTAATTTTTGTTTTTGATTTTTTTTCCAGGTGTTTGTCACTACTCAAAAGTTATTGAAAATGCAGCTGAAACAGCCATATTTGATGAGGTAAGTTTTCATATTATATTATACACACTAGCAAAAGTTTGCGACCCCTGGGCGCAATTATTTAAGTTTTAATGTAATAAAATATTAAAATAGAAAGTTCTCATATTATATATATACACTAGCAAAATTTTGCGACCCTGGGCGTAAGTATTTAAGTTCTAATGTAATAAAATATTTAATAGAAATTATTTCATAATATATGCACTAGCAAAAGTTTGCGACCCCTGGGCGCAAGTATTCAAGTTTTAATGTAATAAAATATTAAAATAGAAAGTTTTCATATCATATTATATACACTTGCAAAAGTTTGCGACCCTTGGGCGCAAGTATTTAAGTTTTAATGTAATAAGATATTAGAATAGAAAGATTAATGAAATTAAATAAGAACGAATATAAAAATATTACACTTATTTTAATGTTATTTTAATTGGTATCTATATAGAATTATATATAGGATTGATTATAATACGTTTCAGAATAACATTATAGTATTAGAAATCATGTATAGCAAATAATTATTTATTACATCCGGATTTGTTAAAATTATTATGCTAATTATTCAGACCATAAACGATGTAAATCTTCAGTTCTTAGAGATATAAAATACATATATTTCAGGATTTTAAATACATCAATAATATTGGCAGTTTTGAGGCAAATCTAACTCAGCTAGACTGATAGACTCTGTTGATAAATAAGATGTCAATTAAGATTAAATAATGACTATTTCATAATCATTGAAAATATAACTTAAATAACCGAGGAAATCGTGACGTAGTTTCGGTTACAGACACTAAGTTAATTAATCTCCATTATAATAAGATATTCAGCTGTAAAAAACAAAAAGAAGCCTTTATCAAATGATGACTCTGAGGTCAGGCAGGATTTCTGGGCTGAAGTATCATTATCACTAACCTAGAGCTCTCCAGCAGTACCTTACTATAACACTAAACTTTTTTCTTCACTATAATGAATGCCAACATTCATTTGTATGTTAATTATTTTTGTCTAATACACTTAACTGAATTTCCCCTATGGCTGTACAAAATTCTCTTGATATGTTTCACATGTATGATGGGATATTTCAAAGTTCACTATCTATTTACCTCAGAACTCATTCTGTTCAAATAAAGTCATATTACTATTGTAATCTGGGTCCTTCTGTTCAATTATAATGAACTAAACATCAGTTTGTGTACTTTGCTTATGGTATGATCGTAGTGGTGGGAGAGCCACTGTGAGCGGCTTAATGTAGGCAAAGAGTTACGAAAGATAACCATGCGGGGACGCTTTGGATTGAAGTTACTACAAAGTTAGGCCTAGAAACAATGCAAGTTTCGATTCTTCAAAAACATCTGTAACGTGGCAGTGGGCCCAGTTTAATAAGATATACATTCATTATTATTTGTGGTTGGCATCCTTCTGTCTACAAGAGACGATGGAGTAGTGTCAAGGTTTTTTATTCATTTTTTTTTTGTTAACTTGAACTACATAGCCTGGTCGGGTTCATATGGAGGATGAGTTGTTGCCCATGCAGCAAATCCCCCCACTCTCCACACTGCAACTGTGATCCAAAGGAAAACTAAGGGACCAATGCAGTTTGGCAACGGTAGTGTCGCAGGAGTTGATGGGTAATACTGGATTTCAGCATCACACCACCTTATGGACTCCGACTCCTGATTTATTTTCGGGGTTTACTTCCCTATATATAAATATATAAAAGGATTTTTTTTTAAAGCAAAAAAAAGACCTTAATTATTAAAAGAAATAATTGGTCTGTAAAACAAACTGAAAAAATAAATTTAAACAAACAATTAGTATTATCTATATTATTCGGACTATTGTCCTCATCTTCATTGTTATATGTACAACGTTTCGGATAATACAAATAATACTAATTATCAAGCTTTATCTCAAAAATTTAGAGAAATATTAAACAAACAAATTTTTTAAAAAAAGCACATAGGATGATTTGAAAATATTTGTATATATATATATAGCTGGGTCTGTTGTTTGGCTGGCATTATCCCTGTTCTTCGGGTTTGCAACAACTTGTCTCTTGGGATGTCTTAGTCTTGTGTCGTTGCTTAGTGTTTAATTAACGAACACAAGAATTGATGTTGTTTTTTCATCGCTCTTTATTATCTAATTACAAATTAACCATTACCTCGGGGGGCAGACCTCATCTTGCGTCGCATCTTGCATCTGTCCTCTTCAAACAACCTGCCAGCTTTCTTCCCGTTCGACTCCTTCGAACACTTTCTCAATATCTCATCCCCCCCTTCACTTTGGTTCTCGCTTTGTTCTTTCCAATCAGAAACCAAGGTCAATTATTTACACATCTACTATTCTGGTTAATTTTCCTTATTACACCTTTTTAACTTTTCTACATTCGTACCACGTCAACCCACTGTTGACGTCACACACTGACTCCCACACTCATTATTATTTTACACATCTTGTGTAATGAACGACCATTTGTTTTGATTTTTGAAAAATAGGTCTTAAAAAATCATTCATTAGACGAGAATATATGGTAAGGTTTTATGGGGTGAGGTTGTTAGTCTTTTTGCCACTTGGTTTTGAATTCTCTTTTTTTCCTTTTCAGTTTACCTACCAATGCTAAAAGAGCCTTGTCTGAACAATATTTAGTGGGGAGACGAGAAATATTCATGCCTTCTGTTAATACGTTTGACATATTAAAATACCAACAAAGAGAATAAACTTTGTATACTCACAAATGGTTCATCAATGATCGAATTCGCAATTTAGTATTAATAGACCTGCAATACTAGCATTTTAACTATTATGCCACGAGGCAATACCTTCCTTATTTACCCAACGTGTTTTCCCCGCCTAGGATGTGACACAAGGTCGTATGTATGAGGCATCCATCGAGGATCCTGAAATTATATATGCGAATTCTTAGCTTCTTTTATTGGTAAAAATAGAATAAACGACACATTTTTTTTTGTATTAATACGCTAAATTTTTCACCTATAAAAAAACGGTTTCCTGCGGGCAAAACTTCATATCAGAAATGGCCGCCACTCAGCTGGCATTTTATAGACTTCGTTTTCCCAGAACGCAATGCCAAGCTGGTATAAATTTTTAAGCGGAGTTTAACAGGTTTGAATTCAGATTTTCCTTCTCCTAAATTAGTGGCTTAACAAGGATAAGAAGCCCAGCACCCCTCTACTATTTACCCATAGCTAGCGGCAGAATAGTTGGATTCATTCCTTTTGAAATAGTATTAGCGGTTTGAGAAATGCAAACAGTTTAACCCAGGATTTGAATGCTACTTATCAAGAACTCAACACTTTATCTACTAAAAACTATTTTTTATGTTAGGACATTTCGCTCATACAACAAGGGCCGGGTTAGCTCAGTCGGTAGACCGTTCGGATAGAAACCACAAGGTTCCTAATTCTATACCGGCCCTCGCCAACTCAGCGTATGAGTAGCACAGGGATCTGTGCGGTAAAGTAAGGAGCTGATGGTAGGTGTGGCGCTCCACCTCAGATGCCAAAAAACAATCTCCTTGGTCTAGCGCTATTGAAAAGGGGATAGACTCCCTCGCTGATTGGCTGATACCGACTTTAGGCCGCCCCGTCGACTTTACTTACTTTACTTTATATATATACCAACTGTTGAAGTGAGTTAGTGTACTGTTGGCTTAAATAACAGCAACTAGCTAAGCGCAACTGAACCAGTGCCAAGACAATTAGTACTTATGGGAATCAAGAATAGTCCACTCATGCATTTGGGTGATTCCATTCCTTGAGTCCTGATTGGCTGCTTGGTTTCTATGATGTTATGAGGCTTCATAAATAACCTGGCAGTATCGCAGCAAGATAGATTCGTTTTCAGTTACGACAACTTGTTGCCTTGTCGTACTTATTCGACGGTAATTGGAACTAGTTTGATTATTCTACATCACCCCTTCCTCTCCCTCCCATTGCGCGAGCGTATTGGCCTTTGAGGGGAAATTAGTTCCTTTCGGTCAGCAATCTTGACAATGCACGAGGTATTTTCGTCGGCATTGGTTTAGGGGGCGGAGTGACATAGGGTGAGGCCAGGTCCCTATTGTTGAAGTGTGTGGTGTTAGAGTTGGAGCCAATTCGACGGTAATTCGAACTAGTATGATTATTCTACGCCAACCATATGCATCAATAATATTGGCAGTTTTGAGGCAAATCTAACGGCCTCGTCCAGGAATTGAATTCGTCTCACCGAGTCCATTTCCTACAAACTCGATTATTAAAATTAAGGAAACTCCATTGCCATAGGTTGGGGTAACATGGCCAGTACCATAAAGCTATGGTCAACAGGAGGAGAGGTTAGTGAAAGCCAGTTCCTGAGGGGGTCGGGTTTGATCAGCCCCGATTGGTCCCTTGGGGAAGGAAATCCGATGTTGAAAGACCAGAAATTTCCAGGATCCCAATGATAAAATATCGCTGAGGACTCCCCCCCTCAATCATCTTATTTTGTGAATATATATATATATATATATATATATATATAAAAGAAATTTAGGTATGTACGTGTCGACTTATAACTAAATAACTAAATGTTATTCAGATTCAAAATCTTGCATACACCTTGACAACCTTATAACTAAGAAACACACACACACACACACACACACACACACACACACACACATATATATATAATATATATATATATATATATATAATATATACCAACTACTCCACATGAGCAAACGGCCTCGTCCAGGAATTGAATTCGTCTCATCGAGTCCATTTCCTACAACGATAACCATTGCACCGTGCGCCTCCAACTCTGTATAAGCTCTTCCTGGTATTCCATTGTCATGTTTGGCTTCTATTATCTTTGCTCCGGAAATAAGATATTCTCATTGTTGTTTCTTCGAGATTTGTTCCCACATTTATTCTCTATGAGGAAACGATATTCAACTTACTATCGTTCTTCGACAAATTGATAACAAAATCCAAAATGACAAATGATACTTGAAAAGCTGTCTTTTAGAATTTGTTATAATGTTCTAAGTATCGAAATTAAAGGTAAAAAAAAAACAAGTTAAAATCTACAACTAAACAGAATTAAATGTGACACTGATTGTAAATGTCCAAAAGATTTAAATTAGAGAAAAATTAATGTTTCTCGAAACTAATAGTTCCAATCAGCGAGTTAATTAACCTTTTCATTTGGGCACTCTTGAACTTTCTCAGCCGTAGGAGCAGTGTTCGGTAAATTCTTATACCTTTAAAAAATGATACCATAAAGCGGTTTGAACAATGCTTTATAGTGAGGCAACTATCTATTAATAATGGAGATTCGCTTCCGGTTTTTGTCTGTAACGTCACTGCTTACATCACATTACCCAAAATCGTCATAACAGAATAAATACACTCAAAATTTGAACATGCAACATTAGACAGTCCTCATTGTTTTTTAAAACAAGTTTTAATAAATACATGACTGGTATTATATATCTATATATAAAAAAGTAAAGTCGACGGGGCGGCCTAAAGTCGGTATCAGCCAGTCAGCGAGGGAGTCTATCCCCTTTTCAAATAGCGCTAGACCAAGGAGATTGTTTTTTTAGCATCTGAGTGGAGCGCCACACCTACCATCAGCTCCTTACTTTACCGCACAGATCCCTGTGCTACTCATACGCTAAGTTGGCGGGGACGGTATCGAACTAGGAACCTTGTGGTTTCTAGCCGAACGCTCTACCGACTGAGCTAACCCGGCATAGATTGTTTTATTTTAATACACATTTAAAGTTTACATTTCAAATTGTTTAATTTTTTAATATTTTAATGAATTTGATGATTTTACTTACTTAGGGTACAAACTCGCTGACATTGAATTTTTTACTCCCACCCCTCAGGCAATATGTTTTTTAAAATCTAATTTTACATCGCCCGGAGGGAGTTTTTTTTATTTTGTACAAGTCTAATTAAGAACTTTTTTATTTAGCCAACGTAAGTTGGAAAATTTCAAAATCCTCCGACGTACACTTTTTTAAGGTTATGGGTAATTGATTCAAGCAGATGTGTTAGATTCATACAATTATGAATTCTTGTTATGAGAGAACAAAGAAAATAACACTTTCAATCAAAAAATTATAATTTCCCCATTTTAATATATAAGAAATTTTTTTAATATTTAAAACCATTAACAGATTTTAATAAAAAAAGGAAACTGAATTTTTCAACAGTTTTTTTTAAGCAAAAAATGACTATAGTATATCTTATTAAAATAAACAACTAAAAAAATTGTGAAATAACAATATCTTATTAAAATGGAGATAGTGTGTTTGTCTGTAAACGAAACCGTATCACAATTCCCTTTGCTATTTATGTAACATACTCCATGTATTTTATTTTTTATTTAAACCTCAATTATTAATAAAATTGTTTTACATTAACAATACTGTTGGTCATATCTACATACTAGGTATTTACCACGTATCCCACATGTACGGGTTAGGCACAAGGACCTATTAATGTGGGACCACCCACAAGCCGAGACTTATGGGGGCGGGTGCAAAAAATGCATTGATCCCGTCGGCATTTCTCCTCGTGGGGGCGCCTCAGGCACTGGGCAATAAACCCAGCCTTGCCCCTTTAAATCAAGGGTGCAGGTATTGCCTGGGGGATAGCCCCCTGGGATCAACGCTGATAATTGTAGCTACGGTCCAGGGCCGAAGCCACAGGATCCCTACATACTAATAACATACAATGGTATTTATATATACTACAAAAATCGTGGTTTACAGTGTGAATTGAAAGGTTAATTTGCATATTGATATAAAAAATGTGACTTTAATAAATATGTGCTTAGTATTATTGATTTCTAATTGTTTGGTTTTATCTTAATGAATATTAGCAAAATCTGGGGATGAATCTTAAAAGAAATCCATTAACATGAAGAAATAACTGTAATTTTATTCTTTACTTCCTATTTTAACTAAATAGTTAAATAAGGAAAATTTAGCAATGAAAGACGGGAAGAGTAAGCCTTAATTGTTCTATTTTTCGATTATACCCACCTCAGTTTCAAATCTTTTTATCTGCATTCTTATTTAGTTTTTTTTTAGCCTTTCTAATTCAATATCATATTTTATCACATTAAAACTTAAATATTTGCACCCAGAGGGTTCATATATTAGCTAGTTGTAATAATACATAATTTGTGGAGCCGTTCACATAAAAAGGCTAAACGAAGCCGACGTGTGAGATCTGTATAGGTCAAAATGCAGACTGCATGCGTCAGTAAATCCGTTCAGAACTTCTCTTTACCTACCTTCTCTACCACCAGTCTCTGAATCGTTCCTCCTCTTAGAACGGCCTCACTCCAAGTGACCCGGTACGGATGACTACCCGTTTTTATGGCGGTTGGCGGAGTTGTTACGCAAATTGTGATAGACGTGTCGGTCGCCTCCCCCGTGCACAGTACAGACAATATTATGTCGCTTAGGTCAGAGGGATAAGCTGTTTCCATTACAGTTATCTTGCTTTTTATTTATAAATAAGAGGCGAGTCTGGTTCAACAGAGACATCTCCTTGAAAACTAAATGTGCAGTATACAGCGTTATAGTTCTCTCAACCCTCCTGTACGGTGCAGAAGCCTGGACGATATACAAAGCAGATGCCCATAGACTACATGCGTCAATTGCGCAGCATATTAAATGTCAGGTGATGGCAACATGTTTCAAACAGGACCATCCTAAAGAGACCTGACCTTCCAACTCCCAACTGGGAGGTCCAGTGAGCTTCGGCCACTGGATAAGGTGCTGTTAATTAATAGCGTCGATCCCAGGGGGGGGCCATCCCCCAGGCAACACCTGCCCCCTTGACTTAAAGGGTCAGGACTCTTGAGAGGCAATGTCGAAGGGATCGACGCAATTTTTGTTCTCTCCCACCCATTAGCTTCGGCTTGTGCGTGGTCCCACGTTAAAACGGAGCCTTGTGCCCAGTCCATACAGGTGGGGTATGAGACAAATAAACTGAAGAGACCTGGACTCCCTGGCATGTATGAAATACTTGTCCAACGCAACCTGAGATGGGCTGGCCACTTAAACAGACTTGGGGATGACAGACTACCAAAGTAGATTCTGTACTCTCAACTGAGAGAGGGATCACGTGGAATCGGTTGACCAAAATCAGGTACAAAGACAACATCAAGAGAAACCTGAAGAACTTGAATATCCCCATAGGTAGTTGGCAAGACGCAACCAGAGACCGATTAAATTGGAGGAAAATGATTCGCGTGGTGTCATCATCGGATACGATGGACAGCAAGTAGTAGTAGTAGCAGTATTTATAAATGTAACAACTACTCCAGAAAGAAAAAGTCGTCGGGGTGGCCTAAAGTCAGTATCAGCCAGACAGTGAGGGATTCTATTCCCTTTTCACTAGCGCTAGACCAAGGAGATTGTTTTGGCATCTGATGTGGAGCGAAACACCTAACATCAGCTCATTACTTTACCGCACAGATACCTGTGCTACTGATACGCTGAGTTGGTGAGGGCCGGTATTGAACCAGGAAACTTGTGGTTCCTTGGCAGACTCTTTACGGACTGAGTTAATTGTTAGGCTTTCACATAAATTTTAAATACTAACTGTAACAACTATTATGAGACAGAAGTCGCGTCGTTTATCAACATTTAATGAAACTACCACAATGTGGTAATTTTTACCTTTAGTTGTCAAAATTCCTAGCAGAAAGTTGTGCGTGCGTGTAAGAACACGTTTTATGATATTTTTGTGTTAAAGCATGCAGTTGTATTGTTTTCGAAAAGTTTCTGAGATTTGTGTATTTCGCACGAAGACTTTCAAAATGGCTACCGGCTTGTTTCAAAGTGAAAGTCAGTTGGCTAAATTCCTAGCATAAAATTATCTGAAATGAACTTAATTGCTATTAAGAACACGTTTTATAATATTTTTGTGTTAAAGCATGCAGTTGTATTGTTTTCGAAAAAGTTTCTAAGATTTGTTTATTTCGCACGGAGACTTTCAAAATAGCTACCGGTTTGGTTCAAAGTGAGAGTCAAGGAAGGTTACTCTAATTGCCTTATTTGTTAGGAATTTTGACAACTAAAGGTGAAAATTACCCACAAAGTTATATCTATCTACCCAAACAAAGGTATCTGATAAAAGAAAGATAGTATTACTACCTTGTATAAAGATTAAAAAATTGAATCTTTATTCTTTCGGTTTACACAATATTTTGTTAAAAGTATCCTACTATTAACCCATAGCTGGGGGGAGTACAGAGGGATCTATACTTTTCCAAAGGACATTAGCAAAAAGTGAAACATAAACAACCCCGTCCAGGATCGATTCTATTTCCTACGACGATAAACGTTATGCTAAGTGCGCCTCCAAATACTTGATTGTTTGTTTGTTTGTTTTGTTTTACGGCATATCAACCTCAGTGGGTCATTTAATGCCGATAAAGTTTTGAAATAAATCAATTCTTAATGGATAATACAATTTTTTTATAAATACATTTTTCTATTTAACCCATAGATGGGACCCTAACACGTACTACCACTCCGGGTCAGAGTGGACCAGGGAGCAATGGTGATGAAGGGGTGCTCCACATTCCCCAAACCTCCAAAACTGGAACCTCACCATCAGATAGAGTTTAACGTCATTCTCAGGACATGTAGAGCCACTGCCTTCTAGCACCCATATGATAAAAAGGGGTTGGGGCTTGCCATAAGGGCAATAGGGTTGGGAAAATCATATAGGTGCTAGGGCTTGATGTGACTAGCCGATTGATCGGAGGGGGCCTCTCCAACCGCCCGTCTAGCCCAAGATAGGGCCAAAGTGGAGTATTGCATGTCATGAACTGCTCATCCACCTGGGCTCTATCCTTAAGCATCACGGGTCGCCACCCACGGCCAACAGGTGGCCCCATTGGGGGAGTCTTACCCCTCTGCAGAGGTGCAGTCGGTGCATTCTAACGCCCCAGCCGACAGGGCGGCAAAGTTATATGTATCTACCCAAACGAAGGTATCTGATAAAAGAAAGATGGGATTACTAACTTGTATAAAACGAAATTGAATCTTTATTCTTTCGGTTTACACAATATTTTGTTAAAAGTATCCTAGAATGGCTGCCTAATCAAGGCTAAATAAACCCAGTCTACTCTACTATTAATCCATAGCTGTGGGGAATACAGAGGGACCTATACTTTTCCAAAGGACATCAGCAAAAAGTGAAACATAAACAATCCCGTCCAGGATCGATTCTATTTCCTACGATGATAAACGTTATGCTAAGTGCCCCTCCAAATACTTGAGTATTGATCCATTATTTAAATAGGTTACAAAAGTATTGCTGTAGTATTTTAAGAAGATACAAGAGTATTACTGTATTTTTTTAAAATGTTGATAAAATCAATAATGATAGAACCAACAGGTGCTCTATTCTCCAAATCAGTGTACTATATATCTTTTTAAATCTTCGTTATATCACATAATCTCATTTATTATTTTCGCTTCTATTTTGTTTAAAATTCTCCATTTACTCATATATTTTCTTCTACGTCTTTTCTTCCGCCGCAAAAATCAATTCTATAAAAATGTTTCTAATGTTGCTGGCTTTTTTTCTTATGTTCTTTTTCATTTCAAGGTTGATTTTTATCTGTTCCAGTAACACTTTTAAAAAAACTCGGATGTTATCGATTGTGAATTTGATTTAACTAAAATCTCTAATTGGGCAACTTTAAAAAAAATAAATTATATTTATATTGTCTGTTAATGTATCTGGTTTATTCTTGAATTATACCATTTCAACACAGATCAAATTCTATAGAATCTTAAGTGGATTAATGCTATAAAAATCAGAAGCTTTAATATTTATGCCGTCATATGTTTCTTGGATTATCCGAGAGATTATCTTAAATCCATGATTATTGTTTTCAATTCTTAATAGACTAAAATACAGAAATCTCATTTCCTGGTATAAGGTGGTAGGGAATATTGACAATAAACAAAGATAAATATAAAATATAAGATCTAATATATGTACAATGACCTGCCGTTGCTTATTGGAACTCCTTAGCCTCGTTTTCATTCTGAAAGAACACGTGACTATAAGAAACCAGGGTGGAGAGTGACTCGCTCTTTTTTTTCTCTCTCTCTCTCTCTCTCTGACTGGTCATAGAGTGTAGTGGCCGTGAATTATGCTTGATATTACTTCGTGAACATAACGCGGACGAATCAACTGTGACGAAAAACCAATTCTATTTCGAGTAAGTCTGTTTTCTCCGTTTGCTAAAGTTGACAATATCACTGACCGCACTTTAAGTTCCGGCACCCATTTCTTTTAATATTAAAACAAAATTAACAGTTCAAAATAAAATTGAAAGCTTTCTAATAGAAATAAATCAATATCAACTAAAAAAAAAACCCAACCTTTTTCGTTTTCGGGGACTCTTAGAATATGCTGAATGTTTCGCCTGCAGCAGGGTACCCCCACCCCACAAAAATAGGTGTCCTGCATATGACACTAAACTGTGTCTAGTGACAATGCTTCAGTTCTTTGGAGTGTAGAGTACCCCCTCATTGCCCTTACTCCCAGGTCTAATCTGACCCGAAGTGGTAGTATCTGTTATCGGTAATCCTTAACTTGTTCCTCGTAAATTTCTACCATAAAATAAATTGAACCCTCATTTTATGTCTGTGTTTTTGCAATAAATGTTTTATTTTTCTTACACCCGTTATTTTACAATACTAAATATATTTTCTCTATTTATTTTAATATGCACTGGTGTATATTCTAAAAGTTTAAAATAACGGTGCAAGAAAAATAAAACATTTATGCAAAAACACGGATATAAAATGAGGGTTCAATTTATTTTATAGTAGGAATTTACGAGGAACAAGTTAAGAATTACCCCTGTTATCTATGACTCAAACAAAAAAGTCATCGAGGTGGCATAATGTCGGTATCAGCCAAGACAGCGAGGGAGTCTACCCCCTTTCTACTTGCGCTAGACCAAGGAGATTGTTTTTTAGTTTCTAAGGTGGAGCGCCATACCTACCATCAGCTCCTCACTTTACCATACAGATCCCTGTGCTACTCGTACGCTGAAATGGCTCAAATAGATATGTTTAAATGGGAGGGGGCGAAAATAACATGTTGTGCCCCCATGGTGAAAATATCTTTTTCATTTAATAGAAAAAGTTCTTTTGATTACTATGAATTTTTCACTGAAAAATCCGATTTCTCTGAATGTTTGAGATGAGGCTTGATGATTAGTATTATCTGCGTTATTCAGACTATTGTCCCCATCTTCATTGTTATATGTACAACGTTTCGGCCGATATGCCCTCCGGCCTTCTTCAGGTATTTCTTGTCCGAGAAGGTTCCCGAGTCCGACAAGAAATATCTGAAGAAGGCCGGAGGGCATATCGGCCGAAACGTTGTACAAATAACAATGAAGATGGGGACAATTGTCCGAATAACGCAGATAATACTGAAAAATCCGATTTTTAAAAATTGGACGGAAGGCTTATTTCGGGAAAACTTACGAGGTGGGTTCAATTTGACGTGTAAATGTCTTTTAAAATGTTCCCCGGTCCGTCCTATTCTAGTACAGAGTCACTTATATCAACCCTTGGCGCAGCTCGATCAGCAATTATTAGGAAATTAAAGTAGCAGCGCCCATGCAACCCTTCGCCCCGCCGGAAAGACGAATCGGATGTCAGCCCAGCTCTGATCCCCGGCTGAGAACTTTTTGTCTAAAAATTAATCTAAAGAAATTATTTGGAAAAAACAAACAAAAAAAAACAATTAAGATAGGCAGTATTTGCCACTAGAAGTGGCTACCCAGCATCGCCTGGGTAGAGGGGTGGGGATAAAGTTAGTCTTGTAGATCCATTATTACTAAATTGTGAATTGGATCCCCGCATGATGCCCCATTAAAATCCTCACGTAAAAAAAGACCTTATGTTGATCCAGCTACTCTGAAAAGAAAAATGAATGTCTTCTATTTACAGTATTAAATACAACAAAAAAACATCCGTTCTGTTATCATTTAAATTTTATTTTTAATTATCTTCACGAATATAAATAAAATCTTCATTATTTTTGCTCAAAAACCAAGCCCTTGTGTATATATGTTTACTTTGTCGTTAATTGTTTTATTTTCGAAGTTTCCCCGGACATACATATACACATAACTGCCCTTTATATATGTATAGATAGATAGATAGATGGGCACTCAACGTCTCATGGGTTTAACAGACTTCAGATTTTCAGTAAACACTGTTCGGGCTGCATCTTAGACATTTACATGGCAAATTAAACCCCCTCGTAAGACCCCCCCCCCCAATTATTACTTGATGAAACTCTATTGAAAATTTGATAAAAAAACATATTTTCGTGAATTAAAACTAAGATTTATATTGTTATAACTTTTCTCGAAAAAAAAATCGATCTTGTGACCAAGGTAGAGCTGGTCGACGAGTCGGGTTTGCTAGAAAATATGCTTCGGTTATTTCCTATAACTCCAACCTAAAGAAAGGGGAACCACTCTGAATGAATTTTATAAATTATTTATTGATTGATTGATCTACTTGGAAAAAAGAAGACGGGGTTAGTTTAATGGGAAAATAATGAGTAGATTGATTAGCAGGTAAAATTCATTCAGAGTGGTTCCCCAATTTTTTAGGTTGGAGTTATAGGAAATAACCTATGCTTCTTTGGCGACCCACTCCTGCCTTGGGTCAGATAACTATGGTATAACCTTCTGCAAACCGGTATCAGTCGTTTTCTGTTTTCTACTGTGGTATATTTTATAATACAGCTGAAAGGGGAGGGCAGCCTATTTATAGGTGTTGGTTATCTACCTCCCTCCAACTTCCGTCAGGAGATTATAAGTTTTGTCCTTTCCCGATCTCGCGTTCTCAGTACCCACATGCCACCCCTTTTTTTCTACTTTAATTCTCACTGGGTGGCTTATGCTTTTGAAGTACAGTGCTACTTTGACTTACGTGTTCGTTCCGCTCGTAACTCTGTTAACTCGTATATCAAATAAATTCTCCCCATTAAAATAAACTAAAATGTCATTAATCCGTTCCAGCGCCACACACACACACACACACACACAAACAACCTAAATTGTTTTTGTTACGTTTTCTTATCGGTTATTGCTGCCAAGAAAAAACATATAAGCGTGCAAATTTTACTTATACATATTTACCAACCCTTCCGCACGAGTAGGGTGTGGCACAAGGTCAATTTCTTAAGCAGAGTTAAAAAAAATTTACTTCAGAGTTGTCCTTTCTCTAGATTCGCTTCCATTTCCAATTTTCAATTTACACACACACACACACATATATATATATATGAGACCTAATAGGTCGAAATGTACATTCAGGGATTGACATTTTCTCGATTTGTTTAGCCTTACATTTGAACATATATGCCCGCCTAAAATTCATTAATTATTAACTAATTAATTTTCAAAATTAGGTATGACTTCAATTAAGCACATATCCTCCAAAAATTGTCGGCTCAAAGCCATATAAAAATAAACACATTTGTTTGTTTACTTAACCGCATATATATATATATATATATATATATATATATAACAACTGAAGTTATTTTGAGTGTTTTTATATTGTATCAATTTTTGGATCTTCTAAACAAGAAGTGGGAAAATTCCTTCAATTTTCCTTTTGGTTTTCATTTTATGAATACAGCATTTATATTGACGTTTCCCCTAATTAGTTTAGATAACGAGATCCAGTTACCTGAAGAGATATCTGACAATCGCAATTAAGCGGAGGGCCTCCAATTCTCTTATTAAATTCATTGAATGAAAATAAATAAGCTGAAGCCATTGCAGCTGCTCCTCCTCCAATTGGGAAATTGTTTCTTGCTGCTTATTCGGGGGAGGGGGGTTCTTGTTCTTTATTGTTTGTTTGTTTTGTTGTTTTTGTGGGTTTTTTTCAATATATTGCATGGTGGCCATGACCAGATGAAGAAGGGTGGCCTTGACAAAGTATATGTTCACTTACAATGGGGATGCTAAAATGATCGAGAAACGAAATGATCGAGAGCCGTAGCTATTCCACTAATTCATCCTTCAATTCTGCACACTTTAATACTTTAACACATTAAGAGGCTCTTTGTGCGTAATGGTTATCATCATAAAAAATGGACCTGGCGAATCGAGTTAAAATCCTGAAAGACGGTGTTTATATTTTCACATAGTGCAAATACTATTGGAAAAATTATGAATCCAACTATTCTCTCTTCAGTTATGGCAAGCCCCAACCCCTTTTTATCATATGGATGCTAGAAGGCGGTGACTGAGCGTCTTCATGTCCTGGGTATGACATTAAACTCCATCTGATATTGAGGTTCCAGTTTTTAATGGTTGGGGAATGTGGAGCGCCCCTTTATCACCATTGCTTCCAGGTCCACTCTGACCCGGGGTGGTAGTACCTGTTAGGATCACATCTATCGGTTAAATAGAAAAATATGTTTATAAAAAAATTGAGTATCCATTAAAAATGAATTTATTTCAAAATTTTGGCGGCATTAAATGACCCACTGAGATTGATATGCCATAAAACAATACAAACCAAACAAGCCAAATCTTCAGTTATGGGTGAATAGTAGAACAGACTGGGCTCTTTCCCGTTGCTATGGCAACCAGTCTAAAAGGAAAACTTTAAATTCAAACCTGTTAAACTCCAATTAAAAATGACTGTGTCACATCCTGTTTGTGTGGAGGAGTTGAGTAAATACATTTAACGCTTTAACGCTGAAAGTGAGTACAACAACTTCTGTATGAATTCATCCAATCCTCCACCATAGGCAGGATGTGTCACAAGGTCAATTTTTAGATGGAGTAAAACTGCTTTAAATTCAGTGTTTTCCTTCTCCTAGATTGGTTGCCTAACCAAGACTAAAGAACATAGCTTGGGAGTAACAGATGGATTTATAGCTTTAAAACTTAAATACTTGAACCCAGAGGGTGCATATATTTGCTAGTAGAAATGATTACTTTTGGGGAGAGGGAGGGGATTCTTACCCCTCTGCAGGAAATATAGTCAGCGTATTCTTAGATAATAAAAAAATAGGAACTTAAGGCAAAAATATTGACAGCATATACTAATCTAAACAAAGAGACCGTCAGAAATTCTTGTTGGAGATTCCAAAGTTAAAGGCAGTGACTAAAGCTAATGGTGATTTCTTTGGGTAAATCTAATCCATAGTATTTCAAGATATTTTCATGGTAAGTATATCTGAGAAAATGAGATGTATATATTTACCAACCCCTCTACATGAGCAGGATGTGACACAAGGTCAATTTTTTTTGTTGGAGTTTAACAGGTTTGAATTCAGAGTTTTTCTTTCTCCTAGACTGGTTGCCTAACCAAGATTAAAGAGCCCAGTCTGCCCTGCTATTTACCCATAGCTGGAGAAAGAATTGGATTCATACCTTTCCCAAGGGTATTAGTGCTATGTGAAATGTAGACAGCCTCATCTAGGATTTGAACTCAGATCAATGAGTCCATTTCCTATTACTCTAGGCATTACACCACGCACCTCCACCGATAAAATGATATGTATTATTTTCATTTTGGTGTTTTTTAGATGAAAATTTACCTCTGTATAGTCTCAGAACAAATTATACAAGGTGTGTCAAAAAGTATTTTTGTACCTTTGACACACCTTGTATTCTGAGAAAAAAAATGTTCCATTCATTCTTCATTCCTATCTTGGTAAATACAACTTTAAACTTTGTACTTTTTGACTCACCTTTTATTCTGAAAAAAAAATTAATGAATGGAATGTTATTTTTTTTTCAGAATACAAGGTGTGTCAAAAAGTACCAAAAATCTACACAGCTTTATATTATATATATATATATATATATATATATATATATATATATATATTTACCATCCCCTCCACACGAGCAGGATGTGACACAAGGTCAATTTCTTAAGCAGGGTTTAACAGGTTTGAATTCAGTTTTCCTTCTCCTAGACTGAATACCTAGCCATGGTTAAAGAGCCCAGTCTGCCCAGCTATTTACCCATAGCTGGAGGAAGAATTGGATTCATATCTTTCCCAAGGGTATTAGCGCCATGTGAAATGCAAACAGCTTCATCCAGGAATTGAACTCTGGTCCACGAGTATTTCCTATGACTCTGACCATTAGACCACACGCCTCCATAACACCTTTGTATATATATATTTAAACAAACACACACACACACACAATGCTTTTTTTTTATACAAACACTTACACATTTTAATACTCACACCGCAAAAAAGAATATTTGATGTCATATTTCAAACCGTTCATTTTTTCAACGTTTTTTTTTTCTCAGACTTCAAATTTTAAACAGACCGATAAACAAGGACTATTACTCGCCTTTCTCCTTATTCTGAGATAAAAAAAAAAATTTTATCACCTTCCACATACCAACAAAAGCCCTGAAGATGATCGAAATAGATTAATAGATCGAAACACTGCAGCGTCAGCCAATAAACTCACCACTTAACTCATTTAAACCTGTGTTTTTTCAATTTTTTATTATACTACACATATATATGTGTGGGGGGGGGGATAATGGTTGGCAGGGAAGAGAGGACGGTATTCGAAAAATAATCCAATTGAAGATTTTTGTTGCTGTTATTGCTGCAATCTCGTCAAGTAATCAGTTTGCAGTTCACCATCTTCTGAGGTCTGCCTCAGGGAAATGCAAATTCAGTCATGCTTGCTATTGCAGCAGGTGCTCTCTGAGGCATGCCCCCCCCCCCCTCCATATCTACTTGAGTATAAAGAAAGGAATGTTCAGATGCACTAGGAGGTGGGGTGGGGGCTGATGGCGCTGACAATCGTACATTCTAACTACTCTTCCTGAAAAAGAAGGAATTGACAGACAAGAAGATAGCAATGTCATGTCGTGTGTACTTAAGTGCTATAAAGCAGACACAAAACGATGGAAAGAGGCTCTCAAACAAGGCAGAGAAACAAATTGATGATGACATAATTGTCCCTGCCAATAAAGTTAAGAGTTCTGTTTGATCGTTTGGTTGAAACAATATTGACGGCTCTTGTGCGGTTGTACTAACAGAAAAAAAAATTAAAACTAGTTTTGTTTTTTTGTTTTTTTTTTGGAGGGAGGGTTTGGTTTTTGGTTTTTTATTTAGAGGGGGCAATCTTTTATTTGTTTTTATTTTATTTATGTTTATATTTTTTTTTGCTTTTTAAAAATATAGGGTGTTAATCATGGAGGCTGAGTAGTCCATGATATACATCACTACACTTTGGGCCTTACTTTGGCTGGACAGGTGGTTGGAGAGGACCCCTCTGATCACTCAAATGGTCACCCATGAATATGATATATATATAATGAGAATTCGTTATATATATATATATACACACATATATATGCATACACATAATGAGAATTCGTTTTATATATATATATATATATATATATATATATATAGAGAGAGAGAGAGAGAGAGAAATTGTTTTATACATATATATATGTATAATGAGAAATTGTTTATACATATATATGTATAATGAGAAATTGTTTATACATACATATATATATGTATAATGAGAAATTGTTTATAAATACATATATGTATATGTATGATGAAAAATTATTTATAAATACATATATGTATAATGAGAATTTGTTTATAAATACATATATATATATATGTATAAAGAGAATTTGTTTATACATATATATATGTATAAAGAGAATTTGTTTATACATATATATATGTATAAAGAGAATTTGTTTATACATACATATATGTATAATGAGAATTTGTTTATACACACACGCACACACACATATATATATATATATATATATATATATGTATATATATATAATGAATTTGTTTATCTAATATTATATATATATATATATATATATATGTATATATATAATGAAAATTTGTTTATCTACATATATATATATATATATATATATATATATATAATATATTATATATATTATATATATAATGTCTGTGTATGTATATATATGTACATATCCTTATAATATGCCTAAAACATTTTTATGTTTATTACCATCAACTTATAAAATCTTGTCACTGAACATAATGCTAATAAATTATCTAACCTTAATATCTGTCTTGCAAGGAAGTCACATGATCAAGAACAGTTGAAATATCAACCATAGTGGATTAAATATTTAAATAAAGATGTTTAACTTTCTCTGACTTTGAGAGAAATATCAGAAAGACCTTTTTGAATCAACTATCCAAGTATTTCTTTCCAATGATAACCTCTTAAGTGACGAATGCTTGTCATCAAAGATTAAATGAAGTGTGCATAAAGGTCAGAAAATTATCTTTATCCCAACAAAATTTCAAGTGTCGACCTTTTAGAGAAAGGACAATATATGTGTCATGAAGATCATCATAAAAAGCTTGATTGTCATTAACTTTGTATGGCAGTCGTGGCGCAATTTGATCAATGGACGTATTTCATTGAAGGATAAAAAAAAAATTTAAAAAAAGAAGAAAATTATAAAAGGTGTCAGAATGGAGGAAGACGAGCACCAGTCAAAGAGTATGAGAATTCTGTTAGGATAGTTCTGTTAAAGTTTTGTGAATGGAAGCTGACTTCACTTGTTGACATTAATTGTAAAAATTACCTTTCACATCATTGCCAATAAAATACGAGGAAATGTCAATTTGCTTAGCAAAATGCTATTTATTTTCGTTCTGCAAACTTAACACTTACATATTCTTATAACTTGAATCTCAATTGGCTTAACTGAAATTTTTATTAACAGCCTCATTTCTTCCGCTTACTGCTATTTGGTTATATTTACATGGGAGGACAAAATTATTTAGTCCCCACCCCATGAAAAAAAATTTTTTTTTTGTAAATTTTAAGTACTTTTTAACAGAACAAGGAATTTTTAAAACGGAACAACACAAGAATGGTGTACAAATCTTAGAAACAGCACCCCACAAAAGCAGCTGTATGAACATCACACAAACCATTCAAGTTAGACAACTTAATATTTACATATCTTATTATAATGGAGATTGTGTGTTTTTCTGTCTGTAACCGAAACTATATTACTATTCAAGTCACAATTCCCTTAGTTATTTACGTCACATTCTACAGGATATTATTTTTATTTAAACCTCAATTATTAATAAAATTGTTTTACATTATTAATACTGTTGACAATATCTACATAAGAATAACATGCAATTGTATTTATATATACAACAAAATAGCGGTTTACAGTGTTAGTGGGAAGGCTAATTTGCATATTGATATCAAAAATCTGATTTTAATAAATATGTGCTTCGTATTACTGATTTCTAATTGTTTGATTTTATCTTAATGAGTATTAGCAAAAATCTCGTGGATAAATCTTAAAAGAAATCCATTAACAAGAAGAAATAACTGTAATTTTATTCTTTACTTTCTATTTTAACTAAATAGTTAAATTAGGATTATTTAGCAATGAAAGATGGGAGTGGGGGAAGAGTAAGTTTTAGTTGTTCTATTTTTTGATTATACCCTCTCTGTTTCAAATCTTTTTATCTGCCTTCTTATTTAGTTGCATTAGCATTTCTAATTTGATATAATATTTTATTACATTCAAACTTAAATACTTGCACCCTACGGAGGGTGCATACATTTGCTAGTTCTTATAACTTGAATCTCAATTGACTTAACTGAAGTAATTTTTATTTAGAGCCATATCTCCTCCACTTACTGCCATCTGGTTATATTTACATGGAAGGACAAAAGGATTTAGTATGAAAATTTAATTTAAAAAATGTCTTAAAAAAAGAAATTTAATTACTTTTTAACAGACAAATTGATTTTTAACATGGGAACTAGACAGGGATCAAGTCATGCTGTTGAACAAATCTGAGAAGCATATTCTTACAACTGGAGTATCAATTAGCTTTACTTAACAATTTTCATTAATGAACTCCCCCCCCCCCCCATACACACACACTCACTGCCAACTGGTTTTATATTTACAGGGAGGACAAAAGGATTTAGTCCCTCCCACCCATGAAAATTTATTTCTTCTTAAAAAAAGAAATTTAAGTACTTTTTAACGAAACAAATAATTTTTAACATGGGAACTCCTCAAAAAATGCTAAATGCTGTCTTGAACAAATCTTGGAAGCAGCACCCCACAAAAAAGCAGCTTTACAACCATTTACCGCCTATCCTGCATCATCCCCAAACAACTAGAGTATTAATTGGCTTAACTGAAACAATTTTTATTTATAGCCACATCTCCTCCACTTACTGCCATCTGGTTATATTTATGTGGGAGGACAAAATGATTTAGTATGAAAATGTAATTCTTCTTAAAAAAAGAAATTTAAGTACTTTTTAACAGACAAATGAATTTTTAACATGGGAACTAGACAGGGATCAAGTCATGCTGTCTGGGAAGCATATTCTTACAATTAGAGTATCAATTGGCTTAAATTTTCATTAATAGGCCCCCCCCTCCATTCACACACACACACACACTCACTGGCAACTGGTTATATTTACAGGGGAGGACAAAATAATTTAGTTCCTCCCTCCCAGGAAAATTTAACTCGTTTTAGAAAAAAGAAATTTAAGTACTTTTTAACGGAACAAATAATTTTTAACATGGGAACTCCTCAAAAAATGCTAAATGCTGTCTTGAACAAATCTTGGAAGCAGCACCCCACAAAAAAGCAGCTTTACGACCATTTACCTCCTATCCTGCATCATCCCCAAACAACTAGAGTATTAATTGGCTTAACTGAAACAATTTTTATTTATAGCCACATCCCTTCCACTTACTGCCATCTGGTTATATTTATGTGGGAGGACAAAATGATTTAGTATAAAAATGTAATTCTTCTTAAAAAAAGAAATTTAAGTACTTTTTAACAGACAAATGAATTTTTAACATGGGAACTAGACAGGGATCAAGTCATGCTGTCTGGGAAGCATATTCTTACAACTAGAGTATCAATTGGCTTAACTTAGACAATTTTCATCAATAGACCCCCCACACACACACACACACACACACTCACTCACTCACTGCCGACTGGTTATATTTACAGGGGAGGTCAAAATAATTTAGTCCCACCCTCCCATGAAAATTTAATTATTTTAAAAAAAAGAAATTTAAGTAATTTTTAATGGAAGAAAGAATTTTTAACATGAAACTACACAAGAATGCTGAACAAATCTTAGAAGTAGCACCCCACAAAAAAGCAGCTGTATGGCTACCTACATCCTATTCTGCATCACCCCCAAACAACTTGAGTATCAAACAATTTTTATTAACAGCCCACTCACTCCACTTACTGCTATCTGGTTATATTTACACAGGAGGACAACAATTCTTTAGCCCCCACCCCATGAAAATTTAATTCTTTAAAAAAATTTTAAGTACTTTTTAACAGAACAAGGATTTTTTAAAATGGGTACAACACAAGAATGCTACATGCTGTCTTGTACACATCTTAGAAGCAGCACCCTACAAAAAAGCAGCTGTATGGGCACTTACCTCCTATCGCACAAACCATTCAAGTTAGACAAAAAAGACATAATAGACACTGCTGGATAAGCAAGGGCAAACTTATAAGTGATGTTCTCTTGTGGACACCTTCACATGGCACACCAGTATAAGCTGATCAGCAAAAAGCTCCGTCAGTCAGCTCTATGCAGATACTGGATGCCATGCGGAGAACTTGTCTGGGGCAATGACCAATTGGGAATGGTGGTGAGAGAGAGACATGGAAACTGATACTGTCAGTACAACCTGATGATGATTGCTAAGCATATAAGTCTTTTTTAGAAGTTTCCACCAAGCCATAAAAAAATTAATTCTGCATTATTTATGATGTTGCCCCTTCCAGACAATTTCTCTTTTATTTCTATTCATATCACGTTTTTGAATTTGCAATTTATAAATTTTCATTTTTATTCAAACACAATAATAGAATTATTTAAAACAAACCAAAACCTACCATTCTCAATAATATTAGCTCCCTCTCTTCATAACATTTCTTTTTATTGGGCCATAGCCCAAATTGCTGTCGTGTACTGATGTGCCCTAACACTGAGGTTTATCTTCCAATAAACACATGTATATACGGTAATTAATAATAGTAATAGTTAATAGTTAATTGATTATAGTAATCCAAGTTACTTAGTCATTTTTTCTACCACTGTTCTTAATCCTGTTGGCTCGGACTTTAGAATACACCAACTGCACCTCTGTAGAGGGGTAAGACCCCTCCCCAATGGAGCCACTTGTTGGCTGTAGGTGGTGGTGACCCATGATGCTTAAGAACAGAATCCTCGCCGTCGTTTTAATTTCTGGGTGGAATTGGTGTAGTAATCCACCAAAGGAAGATTTGTTCATGAGCGCTTTCTGCACGTCTTAGTGCCATCATCAGGTGTGAAATTGGTGGAATTCTTCCAACCAGAAATTAAAAAGATGGCCAGACAGAGAGGATCGAACAAAAACTCGTCTGACAAGAATTGACGGTAGAGTTTAACAAAACAGTTTAAAAGAAAAAATGCTGCCAAAATATACTTTATATATATATATATATATATATATGCTGGAATTTTCAACTTACTAAACTGCATCTGATGGTGAGGCTTCAGTTCTGGATCTCTGGAGAAGTGTAAAGTATCCCTTTGACTCAGTGATAGTAACTGTTAGGCTCTTATCTATTGATTAAATAAATCTGTTTGGATATTATTACTATTGGATAAAAAGTAAAAGTAAAGTCGTTGGGGTGGCCTAATATCGGTATCAGCCAGACAGCGAGGGAGTCTATGCACTTTTCACTAGCACTAGACCGAGGAGATTACTTTAGCATCTGAGGTGGAGCGCCATACCTAGCATCAGCTCCTCACTTTACCGCACACATACCTGTGCTACTCATACACTGAGTTGGCGTAGGCCGGTATCGAACCATGAACCTTGTGATTCCTAGCCGAACGCCCTACCAACTGAGCTATGGATAGGAATACTTAAAACCATATAACTGCATGCAAGTTATTAGTACTAGATAGGAATATGTGATATCCTATTACTGTGTGTAAACAAATGGGCTAAACTTGCAAATCGTCAGAAAATTAGGGTGAACCAGAAAAAACAGAACCTACAAATTTTGTAATAAAACTGTTAATTTTAACTATGAGGGTTAGGGTTGGGGTTTAGGTTAGTTTAATGGGAAAATAAATAAATAATTTGGGTTCTGTTTTTTCTGGGTGACCCCAGTTTTATAATAAAACTTTTATAATAAAACTTAATTTTTACTGGGGTAGGTTAATCGGAAAATAATTTGAGTTCTGTTTTTTCTGGGTCACCCTAATTTTCCGACTGATTTGCAAGTTTAGCCAACAAATGATTATAGACAAAAAGAATATGAAACCCTGAAAATACAAGGGCCATTCAATAAATAATGTGAATTTTGCCTAAGGATTTGGCAATAGAAAGCAATGTTTACAGTTGCACCTTTTTCAAGGAAATCAATAGTGATGGGTCCTTTTCATGTTCCAGTAGACATGACCATCTTAAACTGACTTGTACCCAAAACTTTCTCTTTACCAGTCAATGTGTTTCCACTCCATTGTTGTTGAAGTGAGTTAGCGTACTGTTGGTTTGAGCAACAAGCTAAGCACAACTGAACCAGTGCCAAGACAATTGGTACTTATGGAAATCCAGAATAGTCCACTCATGCATTTGGTGATTCCATTCCTTGAGTCCAGATTAACTGCTTGGTTTCTATGATGTTATGAAGGCTTCATAAATAACCTGGCATTTTGCAGTAGTATTTGCAGCAAGATAGATTTGTATTAAGTTACGACTACTTGCTGCCTTGTCTTATCAATTCAACGGTAATTGGAACTAGTATGATTATTCTACAATTGTCTGTTTTTTCGACACTGCCTCATGGTGGCAAATCCATATTTAACCAATTTGGAAGCATTTTTTTTTTAAACTTGTTTCTCTGTATGCATCATACATTCTTCTCTAAATTTCACATAGTTTACCTTTTTCAGCCACCAAAAATTTGTAAAAGTCTGGAGCACTCTGATTTGCTGCCATGGTGAATAGCATCAAAACATACTTTTGCAAGATTAGTTTTGCTCGGAATAAATTCCAAACAATGCAGATGGCTGGTTGGTTAGATTTTACCACAGTTTAACCCTTGTTTGATTATTTTATGACAAAAACATTTTGTTTTATTCATTCTTGATGGGTATTCAATTTTTTTTCAAAATCAATTTTTTTAGACACATTTTTTTATAACCCATAGATGGGATCCTAACAGGTACTACCACTTTGGGTCAGGGTTTAAACAATGCAGAGTTTATATGTATGTGGAAAAATTCTGGTAGAAAACAATTATTTTGCTCTTTTAATTATTGATTGAATGACCCTCTTCATTTAAAAAAGAAACTTTAGATATAAATGTACAATATACATTATTCTCTAATCTCTAATCTATAGGCATGAAATAACCCCAGATGGGTTGACATGGATTAAAATCAATGAATCCTAAACAATTATAGTGTTATTGTGTTAGTATAGCATTTATTCTAAGGCTAACAGCAACAAATAAATGAATTAAAACTTAGTTTAATTCTAACAATTTATTAAGGAGCACATGAAACAATGAATAACAATGTAAAATCTTTCCTGTATATAAAGTTGAGTTTAAGGACTTACCGGCATGCCAAAGAAGATATCTGGTATCTTAGGGTTGTCTCTCGGAGAGCTTTTAATGTCGCTGCCTCCTGGAACTGCTGGTGGAATCTGTCTGTCAGGATTTTGTATTTTGCACCTAAACTTCTGGGCTCATCATGTGATTGGTATATCCAATCACAGAGAGCCTCTCCCTCACTCAGTCTATAAACAGGAATTACTATTTTACTGACCCAACAGTGTCAAGTAACTATTCTTAATACAAAAAATTTATAGTGCCGGTTTAGCTCAATTGGGAAAGCATCCACTTAGGAACCACAAGGTTCCAGGTTCAATACTAGCCCTCACAAACTCACCTGATGAGTAGCACAGCTTGGATCCATGTAGTAAAGTGGGGAGCAGATGGTAGGTGTGGCACTCCACCTAAAAAAGAAAAACAATGTCCCTAGTCTAGTTCTTATGAAAGGTGAATAGACTCTATTGCTGTCCAGTAGATGCCACCAGCTTTACTACTATATGGTTTCATGTATATAATCCTATTTGATAATCAATTGTTGCGTTATTCAGATTATTGTCCTCTTCTTCATTGTTATCTGTGCAACGTTTCAGCCAATGAGCCCTCAGTCCTTCTTCAGGTATTTCTTGTCAGACTCAGGAACCTTCTTTTTGGACTCGGGAACCTTCTTGTCATAATCGGGAGCCATCATGGAATTTTGAACCTAACCTTTTCTTCAGTCCACGGGGTATCCTGTTCTCATTCCGCTAACCATAGCTGGGGTAGAGGCGTTAAGCTGTGTTAATTATTATTCTATGTTACTAATAATAATTAACACAGCTAAACACCTGTACCCCAGCTATGGTTAGCGGAATGAGAACAGAATACCCCGTGGACTGAATAAAGGGTTAGGTTCAATGTTCTGTGATGGCTCACGATTATGACAAGAAAGTTCCCAAGTCCAAAAAGAAGGTTCCCGAGTTCGAGAATGTTCCCAGTCTGACAAGAAATACCTGAAGAAGGCCGGAGGACACATCAGCCAAAATGTTGTACAGATAACAATGATGATGAGGACAATAGTCCGAATAACGCAGATAATACTAATCATCAAGCCTCATCTCAAACATTCAGAGAAATTGTTGCACAGTTATATGGTATCAAGTATTCTTAATACAAATAATTTGCACATAGTTATAGTTTCATCTATTCCTATCTAATTCTAATAATTTTAAACAAATCTGTTTGACACATAGGGCTCTAACAATTACTACCGATCTGGGTGAGAGTGGATCTGGCAACAAAGGGGTGACTGCACACTCCCAAGAACTTCACTAATGAATGTAGTTTAGTATGTGTCATAGGAGTATTTGGGTATGTATTAACATACCCAGGTACACATTCCCTGTACACTTTAATATTTACATGGTCGGTAGAGCGTTCGTCTAGAAACCACAAGGTTCCTAGTTTGATACCAGCCCTCGCCAACTCAGCGTATGAGTAGCACAGGGATCTGTGCGATAAAGTAAGGAGCTGATGGTAGGAGTTGCACTCCACTAAGATGCAAAAACAATCTCCTTGGTCTAGTGCTAGTGGAAAGGAATAGACTCCCTCGCTGATTGGCTGATACCGACTTTAGGCCACCTCGACGACTTTACTTTTACTTACCTTTAAAAAATGTATATTTTATGGTCCTGTCAAGGTTGACAATGAATGTAATAGCTTTTTACAGTTACAACTGCCTAGGTGGTTTAGACATGGCATGGGAGAGGGGTTTGCCAAAATTATAATTTATCCATTATTTTTTCTAATAAGGCTATTATATAAGTACACTATATATATATATATATATATATATATATATATATATATATATATATGCATGTAAAATAATAACAATATTGTCATTTCATAAGCCTAACTTAGTTCTGACACAAGGCCAGGAGGTATGAGGCATTGAGCAAGAATCAAACTCTCTATTAATGGTGTGATAGCTCAGCTTGCTAACCATTACACCATTTGAGACACCTCCAGAAAACAAAGGTAATTTAGATTACTGTTTGCAGTTAATACTGCCTGGGTGGTATAGTCCTGTCATGGGAGAGGGGTTTGCCAAAGTTATAGTTTATCCATTATTCTTTTGTCTGCCAATTTATTAGATATAAACGTTCAATATAAATAATTCCCTAACCTCTAGGCATAAAACAAACCCAGACTGGTTGACACGCTGTTAAACTCAATCAGTCAATCATACTTATTAATTAACTATTACTATTTCTTAACCTTAACTAAAGAATAAACATTTCAGGCATTCTAGATGTTGAAACTGATATTTTTAAGTAATGAAAAACAAAAAACAAAGACAAAGGAATAACGTTTGTGTGCACAAAGTTTTGGCTAAAACTTTTAAAAAAGAGAAAAACAAAAAAAAAAAAGAACTTGTTCAGAAACATATCTAATTAGTTGTTTGACAGACAATGACTTTCAAATGTTTTTTTGTTTCTTTTTTTTTGTTTTTTTTGTTAGTTTTTTGTTGACATTTTTCAAACAAGATTGAAGCTGATGGCTAGCCTATGAAATTGTCATGTTCAGTGTACAACTAATCTTTCAAATGGTTCTGCAAAATTTAAATGAAACTGAGAGCTTTATCACTGTCATCTAACATAACTACAACCAGTCAGTCAGCCAACATTGTAAATATAGATCTAAGATAAAAAAAGAAAACATACACAGGTCGCCTGATTGGTAGGTTACACTGTAAACAGTGTTGTTTATTTAGCTTTTTTTTTTCTTTCTTAATTTCAAAACTCAGTATTAGAATATCTCTATATTAACTCTTAACATCCTGTTGATAATTATAAGTCCAGAGTCCCATTCCTCTAAGGATTTATCAATAAATGGCTAAAAAATATGGTGTCTATATGGACTTCTTTGAAAGGCCATCATCTTGAAGAAAGAAAAGGATTTAAAGCAGGTGTATTCTGCTTAAAAACCTGCTAATACTCCGCTTAAAAAAATTGACCTTGTGTCACATTATGCTCTTGGCAGAAGGGCTTGTACATTCAAAAAATAGCGTTATTCTGCCAGTAAGACTGAAAATTTTGGTATGCCTATGTTTTACCAGTTCATGACCATGTTGTTTTTGACTGTTAAAATTAATTCTAAGATAGGTGTGAGTGGGTAGTAGCGTAGCTACCATGGGCCAGTAGTGGACTCACCCTTCCTAGAACCCTCCTCTCCAGTAGGCATAAAAAGGAGATTTTTTTTTTCTGGGATGTTGACTCTCGTCATCATTGCAAACTCTCTACACACTTGACATGCGTTTTTGACTGTTAAAATTAATTTTAAGATAGTGAGTGGGTAGTAGCGTAGCTACCATGGGCCAGTAGTGGACTCACCCTTCTAGAACCCTCCTCTCAGTAGGCATAAAAAGGAGATTTTTTTTTTCTGGGATGTTGACTCTCGTCATCATTGCAAACTCTCTACACCACTTGACATGCGTTTTTGACTGTTAAAATTAATTCTAAGATAGGTGTGAGTGGGTGGTAGCATAGCTACCATGGGCCAGTAGTGGACTCGCCCTTCCTAGAACCCTCCTCTCCAGTAGGCATAAAAAGGAGATTTTTTGCTGGGATGTCAGGGGTAAAAGAGTTTGTAACTCGTTACTACTGTGTATTGAAATCTGTCTTCTTCAGGCTAACATTTATTTTGCAGAAAGATTTTGTAACTCATAACTACAGTGTAGTAAAATTTTGTGTTTTGCTCGGCTGTTGTGCAAGCTAATGTTTTTTTCTAAGTTTCGGTTCCCAAGTTTGCTCGGTTGCAGGTCGCATAAGTGGAGTTTGTTGAGATCTGCTGCTACCTTTCTGTAGTCAGGCGACCGTGGGTAAACTCTTTTAACAGTTATTGCGAGGATTCGCAATATGACATCCATGCTCTACTCACCATACATTCCCATTAATTGGCAATGTATCAGTTAAATGATTTTCACATTCAAAAACCAAATAACTGTGCTTCAATTAGGGGTAATTATGAACTTTTGTTTAGTAAATTAGGGTGAACCAGAAAAAAGAGAACCCACAAATTTTGTAATAAAACTGTTAATTTTAACTAGGGGGGTTTAGGTTTAGGGTTGGGGTTAAGGGTTAGTTTAATGGGGAAATAAATAAATGGGAAAATAAATAATTTGGGTTCTGTTTAAAATAACCCAAACCCTAACCCTAAACCCCCCTAGTTAAAATTAACAGTTTTATTACAAAATTTGTGGGTTCAGCTGAGTGTGGCAGTTAGACCAGTACGTGTACTACAAACACAACAGTTTGCCAATAGCCACATAAACAGTTTCTCTGTGCCCCCAACATTTTAGAGACCTTACTTTTGGGATTACCCTCGTACAAACAAAAAATAGCTTTATTCTGCCAGTAATAAAGTTATTTTCAGGATGGCCTAAAGTCAGTATCAGCCAGATAACGAGTGAGTTCACTCCCTTTTCACTAGCACTAGACCAAGGAGGGTTTTGCATATGACGTGGAGCACCACACCTACTACTATCTCTTTACTTTACCACACAGATCCCTAAGCTACTCATACACTGAGTTGGCGAGGACCAGTATCAAACTCAGAACCTTGTAGTTCTTAGATGCTTTAACGACTGAGCTAAACCAGCCCAGTAATAAAAGTCGTCGGGGCGTCCTAAAGTCAGTATCAGCCAGTCAGCGAGGGAGTCTATCCCCTTTTCAATAGCGCTAGATCAAGGAGATTTTTTTTGGCGTCTGAGGTGGAGTGCCACACCTACCATCAGCTCCTTACTTTACCGCACAGATCCTTGCGCTACTCATACGCTGAGTTGGCGAGGACCGGTATCGAAGTAGGAACCTTGTGGCTTCTAGCCGAACACTCTACCGACTGAGCTAACCCAGCCCAGTAATACTGATATCAAATTCTGACTGCAAACTTATTTTATAGATAACATTGTTTATAACTTCATATGACTAAATTTGAATGACATTTCCTGGTTAATTTTCATAAGGTGCTGCTCAAATCAGTTAGTTTCTGACGGACACACAATGACTATTGTAATGAGTTCATCTTCACGAGATGATTCCTCATACTTCTGGTATTGTGTTGTACTAAGCTTGGTTTATTAAATATCAATCCAACGTCACAAGCACCGAGATATACAGAAAGCAAAAGGACATCTCAACAGAATGAATAGCCAATTATATGTTATGAACCATAAACTTAATGAGTTCATAATCTGTTATTTAATAATCTGATTGGCTGTATTGTTAGGCAGTAGCGATGTAGAAATAGGAATTCTCCACCAAGGAATATTATTTCCTGGTAATCGCACAAAAACTAGCCACTCATATTCTAAGAGTTGAAAATGAGATTCAGCATTGACTCAGACCCAACAAAATTAACATTCAGTTGTAAATTGGACAGGAAACTGCTTTATTCTCTAAGTTGAAGTATCTTAAGTGGTTTGCTCTAATGAAAAAACTTGCTATCAGGTGCCATTTTTTCTAGCTTATGGTTTCCTGTATAATACAGATACTATGCAATGATGACCACTGTATTAAGAGAAAACAACAAGCATATATATATAATACTACACACCAACCTATTACATACAATCACCCACCAACCCATATGTGTATATATATATATATATATATATATATATATATATATATATATATATTAAAAAGAAGGTCCGCAAAATGTATTTTTTACAGAAAATTTATCTTTTTATCTTACATATGCGACACGTGCTGATCTGTTGTCTTCTTCAGGCATTCAGAATTATTATTTTGGCAGTATGTCCGATATTTGATATTGTGTGTGTTTCTGCAATTTTTCTGTTATGCCCTTATGGCAAACCCCAACCCTTTTTATCATATGGGTGCTAGAAGGTGGTGACTCAGGGTCTACATGTCCTGAGAATGACGTTAAACTCTATCTGATGGTGAGGTTCCATTTCTGGAGGTTTGGGGAATGGGGAGCACCCCTTCTTCACCATTGCTCCCTGGTCCACTCTGGCCCGGAGTGGTAGTACCTGTTAGGGTCCCATCTATGGGTTAAATAGAAAAACATGAGTTTATAAATAAAATTGTATTATGCATTAAGAATGAATTTATTTCACAACTTTGTCAGCATTAAATGACCCACCAAGGTTGATATGCCGTAAAACAAACCAAACGATATTTTGTGCATTAAAACTTAAATACTTGGGCATGAAGGGGGTAATCCTTAACTTTTTCCTTGTAAATTCCTACCATAAAATAAACTGAACCTTCATTTTATGTCCATGTTTTTGCAATAAATGTTTTATTTTTCTTGCACCTGTTATTTTACAATAGTAAATATATTTTCTTTATTTGTTAAAGAATCAAGAAAATATATTTAGTATTGTAAAATAACGGGTGCATGAAAAATAAAACATTTATTGCAAAAACACGGACATAAAATGAGGGTTCAGTTTATTTTGTGGTAGGAATTTATGAGGAAAAAGTTTAGGATTACCATGAAGGGCACATATTTTTTATAAGTACAAATAATAGTGCATAGATAAACATTTACGTAAGAAATATATTGAAAATCTTAGATACAAGCAATAAGATGAAGAAGGAAGTGTTCTTATTGTAAAGAATCAAATGAAGATAGTATTAGACTTTTTAGAAAGATATTTCATAACACATTGCTACTCTGAAATTTAATTAAAAATGATATCAATAAAGATATTGCCATTCCAAGAGATGATACCTTAGAACTACATCAAAAGGAAGAAGAAACAGATTGACAATGGGTTAAGAGGCCTCAAACGTGGCTTTTGTAAACTAAGGTTGGAATTCTTTCATTTTAATAAAGTTAATGCTTTCCTTAGATAGGATAACTTAGAAATACATTGAAATAAAGAAGAAATAGATTTTGACTATAGTCAGAAATAATTGAAGTATTAATAGGCCCCAAACATAGCTTACGTTAGAAGTATCTAATGTAATTGAAATATTTCCATTGACTTTTGATTTACAATATTTCAACCATGAAAGGCTATGCTAAAGAACAATATATATATATAATATATATATATATATATATATATATATATATATAATGAGAGGCGCTAGGTCGCACGGTCTTCTGCACAAGCATCCCATCAAAGAAGGAACGAAAGGGGTGAAAAAGAGAGGAAAGAAGCTGCCACAAAAAGAGAGCTAAAAGGAAGGAGAGACAACAGCACCTCCCAACACCTACAGAAAGCATCACCTTTTGTTTGCAATCACTGTACCAGAGACTGCCATTCAAGGATCGGTCTGTTCAACCACTCACGTAGTTGTTGGTAAAAAAAAAATACACAGTACACCATCATCTTAAATAGACGGAAGGTTGCCAACAAAAACAAAAATATATATATATATATATATATATATATATACACTGAATGACCCATAATATTTAGCCACAAAAAGAGATTTTATCATATATTGCATGTAATGAACCAACCCTGACTTTTGGTTATGCTAGCCTTCAAAAATATTTCTACAGCATCCAATGACTAAGTGAAAACATTCAAAGAATTATTTATACTATGAGGTATGTTAGAAAAGTTCCGGGACTAGAGTCACAAAAAATGTATTTCAAATACAAACTACAAGTTATCCCTTCAAAATAAACACCCTGGAGTCTAATGCACTTTCCCATCCTTGCGTGCACTTCTGGAAGGATTCTTCGGGATTCTCTGTAGCTCTGTCATCATGGCCTTTTTGACGTGGTGCACATAAATTTTTAAAAACTCAAATGCTGGCCAGCAATGCAGGATTAAAATCTCACCTTTTAGGTTATATATATATATATATATATATATATATATATATATATATAAAGGGTGGCTTACCAGTGAATATGGGCATGATCGTTGGAAGTGCACAGGATCTAGGGGTTAAGACGATGATAAAACAAAGTGCTCAATACAAAGTAGAGCAAATTTATTGAAGAAATGGATACAATAGAAACCTAATCGAGTTTCATCGCTAGAATCATCAGGTTAAATCCACTGAATTAATCGAGTTACCAATTAATTGCAGCTGATATATATATAATCCCATCAATATCAATGTATAGGGGCTCAACAGTCCAGTGCAAGATGTGAACAGAAGACAAATACTTGGGCCTAGCCTTGGAAAAGAGTCTGGATGAATTGGAAATCAGATGAAGAATCGAAACCACCCACACAACTTTGCTAAGATCGGATAGAATACTCAGAAGAGTCCTGAAGACCTGGAGCAACTCTATTTTTGTTTAAGTCTATTTTTTTAGGTGAACCTAACAAAAACAAAGAAACCAAATCAAACCAACCCATTTTTAAAATTTTTTTTTTTGCAATATTAATTATGGACATGTTTTTTAATGGATCTGTTGTTTTTCTTTTGTAGGTATTTGAATGGCCTGTGGCCAGGCCGATTGAAAGTGAAGAGTCCTTGGATATACAAATTTTCAACTACAGCAAGTACTTAAACAACAGGTAAGTACACCTCCTTTCTTTTGGTTAACAAAAGTAATACACATTTTTGAATGAACTTCTGAGATTTATTTATATATACTAGCAAATATATGCACCCTCTGGGTGCAAGTATTTAAGTTTTAATGTAATAAAATATTGTATTAAATTAGAAAGGCTAATGAAACTAAATAAGAATACAGATAAAAAGATTTGAAACAGAGGGAGTATAATAAAAGATTTGAAACAGAGGGAGTATAATAAAAAATGGAACAACTGAAACTTACTCTTCCATCACTCTCGTCTTTCATTGTTATTTTTTCTAATTTAAGTATTTAGTTATAAGAGGAAGTAAAGAATAAAATGAGTTATTTTATCTTGTTAATGGATTTCATTTAAGATTCATTGAAGAGATTTTTGCTTATATTCATTAAAATAAAACCAAACAGTTAGAAATCAATAATACTAAGCACATATTTATTAAATTCGATTTTTTAATATTAATATGCAAATTAGCCTTCCCGTTCACACTGTAAACCGCTATTTTGTTGTATATATAAATATAATTGCATGTTGTCAATATGTAGACATAGTTAACAGTATTAATAATGTATGACAATTTTATTAATAATTGAGGTTTAGATAAAAATAAAATCATGGAGAATGTGATGTCTATAACTAAGAGAATTGTGACTTGAGTAGGAATATAGTTTCGGTTACAGACAGAAAAACACACAATCTCCATTATAATAAGATATATATTTCTTCAGACCACTTTCTTTCTTTCTTTCTTCATGATGTTTTAACTTTTATTACTTCCAGCTTTCCTCAAGTGACTGCCACATTTAGCATTCTTCCAGAAATATCAAACAAAACCTTCTATTTATTCCATGAAGATATATTATTTTTATTCTATGATATAATACATTTCTAAAGTTCAGTCCTGACTACAGGTGAAAATCACATAGAATACTTAACATAGCCTAACACTTTGACCTGGCCGTGGTTAATGGAACGAGAACAATCTATCCTAATGGATTAAATAAATGGTTTGGTTCAAAGTTCCGTGAAGGCTACCGATTAGGACGAGAAGGTTACCGATTTCAATGAGAAACGCCTGAAGAAAGGCAGAGGGCACATCAGTTGAACCATTGTCTATATAACAATAAAGATAAGGACAACAGTAGGAAAAATTTAAATAATACAATATATCTTTAATGTTCTATTATTTATCATTGTAGAATACAACATAAAAGTGCTCAGTATTTAAAGCCTTGTGCCAAATCTAAGTTATATTTAGTTTTTAAGACTTACAGTCAATTTACATTTAAAGTACCAGTTCCTTTTAGATCATCAAAGTTAAGCAACAAGGAAACTGTGTTTTAGAGAAAGAGTAGATGATGATGATGATACAGATTTATAAGAATGAGTTGTATTCTTTCTCTGAATGTTTGAGATGAGGCTTGATGATTAGTATTATCTGCATTATTCGGACTATTGTTCTTATCTTCATTGCTATCTGTACAATGTTTCGGCCGATATGCCCTCTGGCCTTCTTCAGGTATTTCTTGTCAGACTTGGGAACCTTCTCAGACTCTGGAACCTTCACGATTACGACAAGAAAGTTCTCAAGTCTCAAAAGAAGATTCCCAAGTCTGAGAAGGTTCCAGAGTCCAACAAGAAATACCTGAAGAAGGCCGGAGGGCATATCAGCCGAAATGTTGTACAGAAAACAAAGAAGATAAGGACAATAGTCCAAATAATGCAGATAATACTGAGGTGTCTTCTTATTCCACTTCTTTTATTTCCTTTTCTTTATCTTATTATAAATGGCAATTATGTATCTGTAACCAAAACTATGTCCCAATTCCCTTAGTTTATTTACATCACATTCTACACAATTTTATTTTTAATTTAAATTTTGGTTATTGATAAAAAATATTTTATATCCTTAATACCGTTGAACAGTATTAAGGATATCAAATATTTTATATCTATATAATAACAACATGCAAAATTGTATTTATATATCCAATCAAATAGCAGTTTACTGTGTGAACAGGAAGACTAATTTTCATATTAATCTTGAAAATTTAATTTTGATAAATATTTGCTGGTTATTATTGATTTCAAATCTTTTGGTCTTATTCTAATAAATATGAGTAAAAATACTATTGATAAATCTGAACAAAAATCCATTAGGCTATCAAATTGATAACCTAACACTGAACATTTCAGCAAGGAAAAGACAATTTAACAAAGGATATTAACATTTAATTATAGATACATATAAGTCCAAAACCAGAAAAAAGACACAATAATGTTCCAAGGAACACTAGCATCCAAGCTGTTCAATCCTCAATCTGTTTCAAATCTTTTTATATATATTTTTATTTAGTTTCTTTAGTCTTTCTAATTGTTGTAACCTAACAAAGGTTACTAAATGAGATATAACCAAAATGGAGGTTGGAAATGAAATGGAACCTTTATAACATTAACAAAATACAATACTAGCCATGATGGTATGAAGAAAGGTAAACCACTGCTAGTGGTATAAGACTACTCAGTCAGTATAATACTCTTGTATTAATGAGGATTTGGACATACCCATTAATGTCCATAGGTAGGGTATATGAGGACTGGGACATACCCATTAATGTCCATAGGTAGGGTATATGAGGATTGGGACATATCCATTAATGTTTATAGGTAGGGTATATGAGGATTGGGACATACCCATTAATGTCCATAGGTAGTGTATATGAGGATTGGGACATACCCATTAATGTTTATAGGTAGGGTATATGAGGATTGGGACATACCCATTAATGTTTATAGGTAGTGTATATGAGGATTGGGACATACCATTAATGTCCATAGGTAGTGTATATGAGGATTGGGACATACCCATTAATGTCCATAGGTAGGGTATATGAGGATTGGGACATACCCATTAATGTTTTTAGGTAGGGTATATGAGGATTGGGACATATCCATTAATGTCCATAGGTAGGGTTATATGAGGATTTGGACATATCCATTAATGTTTATAGGTAGGGTTATATGAGGATTGGGACATATCCATTAATGTCCATAGGTAGGGTATAGAATACTAATGTAATATGACATTTTATTACATTAAAACTTAAATACTTGCAGCCGGAGGGTACATATTTTTGCTAGTAATTTGTAAATCTCTTTTAGGTTATATATATTTGTCTTTTATATATGCAAATAGATATTATATATACAAGATGTGTCAAAAAAAGTATCAAGATTTTTTGTACTTTTTGACACTTTGTATTCTGAAAAAAAGATATCGTTCCATTCATTTCTATCTTGGTAAATATAACTTTAAACTCGGCACTTTTATGACACACCTTGTATACTGAAAAAAAATTAATGTTTTAGTCATTGTTCATTTCTATCTTGGTAAATACAGCTTTAATCTTGGACACACCTTGTATATATATCTTACCAGCACCGATCGCATTCTTGGACACACCTTGTCTTACCAGCACCAATCGCATTCTTGAGAGAGGTTGACAGTAGAATAGATTCTTCAGTTGTCAGCAACACTCTAGTTCTTGAGTCTTCTGTGCATCTTTTTATACATTTTTTATAAATTTTTTATCTCCCATTCCTTCCCACTGTCCACCCAAGCGTCTTCAAAAATCACATCATGCCGCCATGTGTTCAATGCTTTCAGAGTTCCCTTGCATCTTCCGTCCGACAGTCACGTCATTTGTGTTTGATTTCCTATTCTGCAGCTCTGGGTTCAAGACAGGGTCAGCATCTGCCGTCAGAGGATGTCAACATTCTCTGTGCCAATGAGTGCTAATATCCTTTATCTTCATGTCTAATATATAACTTTGATGGGTTCTGACTTGGGAACAGTGAGTTCCATAAGCAATCTGAGGCCTAAGCAAAGTCTATTCTAAGAACCAAATGATTAGAATTAAGTTTCTAAAAAGAATATAAACCTGCTTTCTAGTATACCGACTATTACACTACATATGCAGCCCTTACACTCACATGCATGCATATATGAAAATATTAAAAAAGTAGGAAGCGCGTGGTGTAATGGTTAAAGTCATAGGAAATGGACTCGTTGCCCCGAGTTCAAATCCTGGACATGGTAATTGCATTTCACTTAGCGCTAATACCCTTGGAAAAGGTATGAATTAGTAGGACAGACTGGGCTCTTTAACCATGGCTAGGTAACCAGTCTGTTAAACTCTGCTTAAGAAATTGACCTTGTGTCACATCCTGTTATACTAGGACAAGCAGTAATATTAACCCCCTCCAATTAATCGGCTGGCTACGTCAAGCCCTAGCACCTATAATTTTCCCAACCCTATTGCCCTTATGGCAAGCCCCAACCCCTTTTTATCATATGGGTGCTAGAAGGCGGTGACTGAGGGTCTACATGTCCTGGGAATGACGTTAAACTCTATCTGATGGTGGGGTTCCAGTTTTGGAGGTTTGAGGAATGTGGAGCACCCCTTCATCACCATTGCTCCTTGGTCTACTCTGACCCGGAATGGTAGTACCTGTTAAGATCCCATCTATGGGTTAAATAGAAAAATGTATTTATAAAAAAATTGTATTATCCATTAAGAATTGATTTATTTCAAAACTTTATCGGCATTAAATGACCCACCAAGGTTGATATGCCGTAAAACCAAACCAAACCAAACCAAACAACCCTTAGAATATAAGAATGTTTTTAATTTGATCAAAGAGTTGTCCTGGTTCCATAAATGGTAAATGTTAAGCTACAGCCTTTAGGCGTTAGGTTTTAAAAAATGTGACACACAGACGTTTGCATTTAATATTACAGAAGTTTTATTTACTAAGCTTTGATGAGTCTGGTACACATTAGTGCTTAGAGTATTTACTGTTACTAACTGGTTACCCATCAAAGTACTGAGCAGGCTCACTGCTGCTTAACTTTGGTGATCAAGTGGGAACCAGTACTCTCAGCAGGATTTGACCAGAGGCCCTGCTTTATTTTCTAAGTTACAGCATTTTAACACCATTGTGCTACCAAAATCACGCTACAGTGTGCCAATTTTTGCTGAGTTAGGGTATCATTAACATTTTTGTTTTGGACCTGTTTCTTTATCTTTGTATCAGTTTTTATAAAGGGACCATTTTACCTTTAGGCACCACTTTTTGATCTTGATTAAGAAAGGACATGTTTTTCATTTCCACCGTCAATATCCGGTTGTTTGTTAGGGGTTATGGTTAGAGGTTAGTTTTATAATTTTTTTTTTTTAATCTAAAAATCGTCTGTTAAAACAACTGGATATTGACGGTGTAAATGAAAAACATGTCCTTTCTTAATCGAGATCAAAAAGGGGTGCCTAAAGGTAATATGGTCCTTATAATGTTTCAACTGCTGTACTTTCAAGTCATGTTGAGGTGTGTTTTTTTTTTTGGGGGGGGGTCCTCTTGTTAAACTTATTGCAATGTTGAAGAGAACCTTTAGTGTAAGTAATTTTCATTGCTCTATACCTTATCGTCCAATCAGTAGACCAAGCATAGATATAATCTCCATATGGGAGCAACCAATTAGGATAAAATAGACAGATTTAAAACTTAAAAAATCAATGAGTCCCTTATGGGGGTAGCACATGAATAATAGCAATTATAAAACTAGTTTTGAGATTCCCTTGAGAGGACACTGGGCTGGACAGGTATTGGAACGTTTTTTCTTCTTTTTTTTTTGTTCTTTTTTTTAAAGAAGAGAAACTTCAGAAAACCACATATTACTTATTTATTGATAATGGAGATTTGGTCTTCATTTATCTGTAACCGAAATTATGTCACTGCTTACGTCACATTACCCAAAATCACCAATACATAGAATAAAGAACAACTTTGTATCATATATACTTAAAATTTGAATATGCCACCTTAGACAGTTCTTATTGCTTTTTAAAGGAAGTTTTAATAAATGTATGTACAGTATTATATATTTATATATAGTTTGTTTTATTTTAATTTATATTTAAAGTTATCTAACATATAGAGTTTTATGAGAAAATTATTTACAAACAAGAAATAGTCCTTTTTCAGTATCAAGAGCTTAAGTAAAAAGTTTACAAATGAATAAATACCAACGATTTTATTCACTTATGATACAAACCCTCTAACACTGAATTTGAAACTCCCACCCCCGTCAGACAATATTTTTCTTACTGCCCAGAGGGTGTTTTTTTCCTAGTATCTATAATGTTCTTTGTGGCTTTTCTCTGTGTATTCTATTCTTTCTTCTATAATGTTTGAAAGGATGAGAGTACAGTATAAGTCTGATAGGGTCGGCCTGGTGAGTGGAGTATGATGTTGAAAGACTCAAAACTTCCCAATGACCCAAGCAAATTACATCACTGACAACATCCTCCAGGACCTCAAATTTATTAAGGCGCATATATTTAAAGTATATCTATCATAATCTGTGTGGCTTTTTTTTTCTGTCTGTGTGTTCAATTCTTTTTTCTGTAACTTGTGAAAGAATCAGAGTATAGTATCAGTCTGGGGTTAGCATTTTATCTATGGGTCAGATACATCTATTTGAAAATTATTTGTATTCAATAGGAATGCTTGAAGGTACCTGGGTGTAAACAGATTATTATTATCGAATTAGAATAATTACTTGAAACTATATAATCATGTATAAATTATTTTTATTAGATAGTAACATTTAAAACCATGTAAATGTGTGCATATTATTAGTACTAGCAAATATATGCACCCTCCGGGTGCAAGTAGTTAAGTTTTAATGTAATAGAATATTATATTAAATTAGAAAGGCTAATGGAACTAAATAAGAATGCAAATAAAATGATTTGAAACAGAGGAGGGTATAATCGAAAAATAGAATGACTGAAACTTACTCTTCCTTCAGAAAAGAGAAAAAGAGAGAAAGGAAAGGGGAAAAGAGTAAAAAAGTGAAGGGAAAAAGAAAAAGAAAGTAAGGAAAAGGGAAGAGTGTGAAAGAAAAAGAGAGAAAGAGAAAGGAAAAAAGAAAGAAAGGAAAAGAAAGAAAAGGAAAATAGGAAAAGGAAAAGAGAGAAAAAGAAAAAGGGAGAAAGGGAAAAGAAAAAGAGAAAGGAAAAGCAAAAAGAGGAAAAGGAAAAGAGGAGGGAGAAAGAAGAGAAGGAAAGAGGAGAAAGAGAGAAAGAGAAGGAAAAAGAGAAAAAAAAGAAAGAGAAAGAAAAAAAAGAGAAAGGAAAAAGAGAGAGAAAGAGAAAGAAAAAAAAGAAGAGAAAGGAAAGAAAAAAAGAGAGAAAGGAAAGAAAAGAGAGAGAAAGAAAAAGAGAGAAAGAAAAGAGAAAAGGAAAAAAAAGAAAAGAGAGAAAGGGAAAGAGAAAAAGAAGAAAAGAAAGGAAAAGAAAAGGAAAAGAGGAAAAGGAAAAGAGAGAAAAGGAAAAGGAGAAAAAAGGAAAAAAGGAAAAGAAAAAAGAGGAAAAAGCAAAAGAGGAAAAGGAAAAAGAGAGAAAGAAAAAGAGAAAGAGGAAAAGGAAAAGAGAGAAAAGAGAAAGAAGGAAAAAGGAGAAAGAAAAAAGAAGAAAATGAAAAAGAGAGAAAGGAAAAAAAGAGAAAGGAAAAGGATAAAGAGAAAGATAAAAAGGTAAAGCAAAAAGATAAAAAGGGAAAAGAGTGAACGGAAAAGAAAAAGGAGTGAAAGGAGAAGGAAAGTGAAATTATTTTTCTTTCAAAAAAAGAATAAGTAATGAACAACATTGATATTAACAAGAAATTAAGTTTTATAATGAAACACAGAATATCTTGTGTCAAACTTGGCAAAAAATACAACAGTCCTTTTTATAATTTGACTCTAAATTCCCCAAAGCAAAGAATCATTAAAGAAATGAAAATTTTTGTAAACAAAAAAACATGACAAAATCCGTAGCTCAAACAGATGAAACAGAATTTATTCTTAAGCACTGTAGGCTAAAAGGACTTAGACACAGTATCAAAAGATATACAAGAACAAAACTCACTGTTGGCCTCAAAAGTTCTGTGGTGATGCTGATAGATTGTTGATTTAGTGCTTCCTGGGACACACATATTTGCTTTGAATGAGTCCCTTGGAAAATTTATGGGTCCTAACAAAAGTTTCTTAATAAATTGTAGGGTTTTTATTCATGATCTGGGAAAACAACTAAAGCTGTCTAACCCCTACCTTGTAAACTATCCTGTGTAATTCGTTTCTAAGAAACTATTGAAATGTATTTACTGTTAGCTGGAAATGGTGAGGGAAAAAAAAAGATGCATGGATATGATTTTACTGCATCCTTTTAGATTTTTGTCCATCAGGGATGCAGGACGCGTACCTATCAGCATCTCTCATTCTGCCAAAGGAAAGGGAATGTCATTTTGAAATCTTTGTTTCTATATTTCTTTCTGACTTCTCTTCGCCCTGTTGGTGGGGTTTAGAATATACTGACTGTATAACACAGATGGACAAGACCCTCCCCCTTCCCCAAAAGAATATCCTTAATATGTATGTACCTCACCATGAGTAGGATGTGACACGAGGTCACAACCGCCCTGTCGGCTGCGGCGTTAGAATGCACCGACTGCACCTCTGCAGAGGGGTAAGACTCCCCCAATGGGGCCACCTGTTGACCGTGGGTGGCGACCCTTGATGCTTAAGGATAGAACCCAGGTGGCTGAACAGTCCATGACTTGCAATATTCCACTTTGGGCTTTTCTTGGTCTAGACGGGCGGTCGGAGAGGCCCCCTCCAATCAATCAGCTGGCTATATCAAGCCCGAGCACCTATATGTTTGCCCCAACCCTATTGCCCTTATGGCAACCCCTTTTTATCATATGGGTGCTAGAAGGCGGTGGCTGAGTGTCTACATGTCCTGGGAATGACGTTAAACTCTATCTGATGGTGAGGTTCCAGTTCTGGAGGTTTGGGGAATGTGGAGCACCCCTTCATGACCATTGCTCCCTGCTCCACTCTGACCCGGAGTGGTAGTACCTGTTAGGGACCCATCCATGGGTTAAATAGAAAAACATGAGTTTATAAACAAAATTGTATTATGCATTAAGAATGAATTTATTTTACAACTTTGTCAGCATTAAATTAACCACCGAGGTTGATATGCCGTAAAACAAAACAAAACAAACCAAATCAAACAAGGTCACAAGTATGGGGCATCCAGTGAGGAATGATCTTGCTATTCAGTAGTTGGTATTTACCCAACCTGTTTGCTACATGTAGGATGTGACACCGTTACAAATATAGGGCATCCAGCAAAAATTAAACTGGATTCGAAACCCTTTCATAAAAATATTGAAACTTATGAAAAAAAGAAATTTGTTACAACAACAACAACAAATATTGATTGATTAATTTTAACGGCATGTCAACCCATCTTGAGTTATTTTTTCCCTAGAGGTTAGGAAATCATGTTCATTTTAACTATTAATTTCAATCAATTTTTGACACTATTTTTCTTGTAGACACCTAATAAACCAAACCATTGCTCAATTTAATCAAGAAAAAATACATTTGCAACCTGGTGCCACCCAAAATCGGTAATCTGAACATTAGTTACATAAATTCCTTTCTGACGCTATCAGCCATTTTTATTTCAACATTTTAAAATTACAAACAAAAGAAGAAAAAAAAAACACAACTTCTAAAATTTAAATTTTCACATGTTTGAATGCAAGAAAACTTTAAAAAAAACTTAATTAAAAACTTAATTAAAATTTATAAATATACAAAAAAAAATATTTTAAAAATAAGTTTTTATAAGAAAAATAGTTTTGATTTTGTTCAACATTGGAAGAGGAGACGAAACGATTCAGTAGTAATGGATCTGTGAGTCTAACTTGCTACATTACACCATGACGGAACATTCAGGTATTAATCCAACCTGTTCATCATGAGTAGGATGTGACACAAGGTCACAACAATGGGGTATTCATCAGAGGATCAAACTCATTATTTAATAGTAGTGGATCTGTGAGACTAACTTGTTAATCATTACATTATGATAGGTTGCCCAACAGAGTTCTAGGCATGACATTAAACTGTATCCGGTGGTGAGGCTCCAGTTCTAGAGCTTTGGGAAATGTAAAATTTCTCTTTTATTGGCATTAATTTAACATTTACTCTGACACAAAGTAGTAGTACTTGTTAGAGTCCCATGTATATATTTACCAACCTGTCCAATGAGTAGGATGTGACACAAGGTCAATTTTTTAGGCAGAGTTTAACAGGTTTGAATTCAGAGTTTTCCTTCTCCTTCTCAGGTTATAGAACCCAGTTTGCCCTGCTATTTACCCATAGCTGGAAGGAGAGCAGGTGGATGCATACCTTTCCCAAGGGTATTAGTGCTATGCGAAATTTAGACAGCCTTGTCCAGGATTTGAACTCTTGTCAATAAATTCATTTCCTATGACTCCAACCATTACACCTCGTGCCTTCATGTATGAGTAAATAGATTTGTCAGAAAATTATTTCTATTAGGAATACTCGTACAAAATAAAAAACACCCTCCGGGCGATGTAAAAATACATTTTTGAAACATATTGCCTGAGGGGTGGGAGTAAAAAATTCAATGTCAGCGAATTTGTACCCTAAATAAGTAAAATCATCAAATTCATTAAAGGATTAAAAAATAAAACAATTTGAAATGTAAACTCTAAATATGTATCAAAATAAAACAAACTATATATAGATATATAATACCAGACATGTATTTATTAAAACTTGTTTTAAAAAACAATGAGGACTGTCTAATGCTGCATGTTTAAATTTTGAGTGTATTTATTCTGTTATGACGATTTTGGGTAATGTGACGTAAGCAGTGACGTAATATTTGTTACAGACAAAAACCGGAAGCGAATCTCCATTATTAATAGATTTGATTCTGTATAGCTGCGAGCAAATTATTCATATTAAAAACGATTACTTAAAGCTATAATGGAATAATAAGGAATATTATTATTAGTTGCTTGAAACCATATAATTGTGTCCAAATTATTTGTATTTGATAAGAATACTTGATATCATATAACTATGTGCATACAAATGATTTTTATTAGAAAGAAATGATTACTTTAAACCATATAATTGCATGCAAATAGAAATAACTGATGTCATAACTGTGCAAAGAAAAAAAGAAGGAAAGAAAGAAATTAACAATACAAATAACGAAAGAAAGAAGAAAAGAAAGAAAGAAGAAATGAAAGAAAGAAAAATTAACGGTACAAAAAAAACGAAAGAAAGAAAGAAGAAATTAGCAATACAAAAAACGAAAGAACAAACGAAAGGAAGAAAGAAAGAAGAAAGAATGATAAATGAAGAAATTAACAATGTACATAACGAAATAAATGAATAAAGAAAGAAAATGGAACATTGAAAATGTAGTTATGATTGAAATCAAACTGTTAAAAATTAATAACATTTCGGAATTAAATAATCCATAAGGTGTTGATATGGCATTAAACAAATAAGTCTCAACCTAAATAAGTAGCTGTATTTCTATTGCTAATAAATCTCCATTACTATCATCGCAGTCTTGGAAGTTCATAGATTTCCCAGGATGTGACACAAGTTCAATTTTTTAAGTTAAGTTTAACGGGTTTGAATTCAGTTTTTCCTTCTCCTAGACTGGTTACCTATCCAAGATTAAAGAGCCTAGTCTGCCCTGCTATTGACCCATAGCTGGAGGAGAGTAGCTGAATGCATACCTTTCCCAAGTGTATTATCACTATGTGAAATACAAACAGCCTCGTCCAGGATTTGAACTTGGATCAACGAGTCCATTTTCTACCACTCCATGTGCCTCCACTAATATATATATATAACTGATTTTATTTGAAAAAAATATCTAACCAGTTGGAGCTACCATTGCCTTTGCATAAGTTCACTTGTACCACACAGTACAATGGATGTTGACGGTAATTTTTCTGCAGCCTGCATTTGTTGAAATAATAGACCCTTATGTACTCCTTGAAACTTCTGTCTGTTTGTCCTTCTTTCATCTTGTTTGGAATTCATCCATTAAGAGAATGAACACAAAGCTCTTCTTACACAACAGTGTAGTTAGCATTAAAGATTTTGCAATAGACTTCCTTTTATCTAAAGTTCAAACTGTGAAATATCTGAGGGCAAAGTACTTAAATGACAATTTATATTCACGAGAGACAAACCATTTCTCTCTGAAGTACAATTAAAATCATCAAAGTAAAAACATTTTAAAATCCTAATGGGATTATTGATTTTAAAGAAAGCGGGTAAAATTTATTCTATTTGAAAGCAGACATTTTCCCTGATCTATTAAATCATGTTTGGCTATTTCATCTACATCATATTATACCCACATCAATAAAGAATTTCCCCCAGGGTGTCAAAAAGAAGAGCTTTAAAATTTCAAAAGAGGATACCCTAAGATTTCAAAAAATACCAAATTTAGCTGGTAAAAAATTTCCATCATATTATACCCACATCAATAAAGAATTTCCCCCAGGGAAGAGGAGTTTTAAAATTTCAAAAGAGGATACCCTAAGACTTCAAAAAATACCAAATTTAGCTTGGTAACAATTTTTTTGATGGTCCATCTTATCTACCAAACTAGATCTGGTTTGCATACCCCCACCCCCAATAAAAAAATTTCTCCAGGGGGTCTAAAAGAGGAGTTTTAAAATTTCAAAAGAGGATACCCTAAGACTTCAAAAAATACCAAATTTAGCCTGGTAACAATTTTTCATGGTCCACCTTCTTATCTACCAAACTAGATCTGGTTTGCATACCCCACATCCTACTGATAAAAAAATTTCCCCCAGGGGGTCAAAAAGAGGAGTTTTAAAATTTCAAAAGGGGATACCCTAAGATTTTAAAAAATACCAAATTTAGCTTGGTAACAATTTTTTTCATGGTCCACCTTCTTATCTACCAAACTAGATCTGGTTTGCATACCCCACGTCCCACTGATAAAAAATTCCCCCAGGGGGTCAAAAAGAGGAGTTTTAAAATTTCAACAAAGGATACCCTAATATTTTAAAAATATCAAATTTAGCTTTGTAAAAATTTTTCCCAGTCCACCTTCTTATCAACCAGAATATATATCAAGATCACATGTTTATATTGCAAGTTGTTTCATAAATATATTGTCTAAGAGAGGAAAAATTATTGTATGATTCCCCTGTTTATTGGGGCTGTAAAATACACCAACTGCACCTCTGTAGAGGGGTAAGAACCCCCCAATGAAGCCACCTGTTAGCCATGGGTGGTGACCCATGATGCTTAAGGACGGTATCTTGGTGGATGAGTAGTTTGTGATATGCAACACTACACTTAAGCCCTTACTTAGGCTAGACAGGCGGTCAGAGAGACCCTCTCCAATCAATCAACTGGTCATATCAAGCCCTAGCACCTATATGATTGTCCCAACCTTATTGCCCTTATGGCAAGCCCTAACCCCTTTTTATCATATGGGTGCTAAAAGGCGGTGACTGAGGGTCTACATGTCCTGGGAATGACATTAAACTCTATCTGATGGTGAGGTTCCAGTTCTGGAGGTTTGGGGAATGTGGAGCACACCTTCATCTCCATTGCTTTTTGTGCCACTCTGACCCGGAGTGGTAGTACTTGTTAGAGTCCCATCTATGAGTTAAATAGAAAAATGTATTTATAAAAATAATTGTATTATCCATTAAGAATTTATTTATTTAAAAACTTTATCGGCATTAAATGTCCCACTGAGGTTGATATGCCACAAAACAAACCAATCAGTATGCCATTGAGATTTCCCCTTGCCACATTAGTTAAGTATCTGATAGATTAGTCTTTGTGTTAAACTTGTTAACCACTATACAATGGTAAAGGCTCTAAATTATTTACTAAGTTTGGCTTAATAAAACTAGGGTAACCAATGAGGAAAAAATTCCTTATTCTTGCAAACTGGTCCCAGAAAATTACATAGGTGTTCATGGTGTAATGGTTATCATCATTGGAAATTGACTCTGTGATATAAGTTCAAATACTGGTCAAGGCTGTTTGCATTTCATATAGTACTAATACCAAGATGGGCCGGTTTAGCTCAGTCGGTAGAGTGTTCAGCTAGTAATCTCAAGGTTCTTGGTTCGATACTGACCCTCGCCAACTCAGCGAATGAGTAGCACAGGGATCTATGCGGTAAAGTAAGGAGCTGATGGTAGGTGTGGCGCTCTACCTCAGATGCTCATATAATCTCCATGGTCTAGCACTAGTGAAAAGGGGATAGACTCCCTCGCTGATTGGCTGATACCAACATTAGGCCGTCCTGACGACTTTACTTCTTTTTTTTTACCCTTGGGAAGGTAAGAATCCAAATATACTCACCCCAGCTATGGATAAATAGTAGGGCACAGTGGGTCCGTTAACCTTGGTATGGTAACTGGTCTAAGAGAAGGAAGAAATTGGCTTCAAACCTGTTAAACTCTGCTTAAAAAAATTGACCTGGTGTTGCCTCCTACTCATGCAGAGGGGTTGGGCAAATACATATGGTAGAAGGTATTTGTACTAAGCTAGGTTTCATCCAAAACAAAGTTATACTAGTAGGGTACCCAGTGAAGGGTAGAATTCCTTATTCTTGCAGACCGGTCCTGGAAATCAAACCTGCAAGGCAGGTGATCTTAGACATATGCTAACTTTTGTTTAATCTGCACAAGGTCACGGTTTTTTGAGCATCTTGTGATAATTGGATTCACACATGTGAGAATTTGTATATCTGCAAACTTATAATAACAAGAAAAAATGCTGTGTAAATTGGGTGCAACAAAAATGCAGCAGCAAAAAAAAGAAGGGAAAAATGAGGTGCAAAACTAGTAATAAAAAAAAAAAGAGTTTACAAATGGAATTGATTTTTCTTCCTCTGCTTTTGGTTCATGGAATTAGATTAACTGATAATCCATTTTCAGACATTTATTTCAGCATTAGTTGTTTTGTTTTGTTTTTTTTTTGGGGGGGGTATTTTTTGTTTTTGTTATTTAGTTCCATTTTTTTTTTTTTTTTTTTTTTTTTTTTTTCTTTTCACAATACTCAATTTGGAATTTTTTTTTTTACAATATATACAGTGTGTGATAAGTACATTGTCGCTATTTTGAATTATTAATTCTGCACATGTGCTTTATTTGTTTCCAGTTTTGTCTTCTGTGCTGTAGAGATTATAAAAAGAGATTATAAACTAGAGTTAATTGGGAACTGTTGGCAAAGAAAGCAGCACCATGACGCGATTCACTCCTCCATAAATTGGGAAATGTCATGCTGTACTGTTTGGTATTTATTTATTTACCTGAAGCTCCAGAAGCTGAATATTATGGGGTATTTACTTACAAATATAGCACACCATTTTATCAATATATATAATTGGCCAAGTTAACTCAGACGGTAGAGCGTTTGGCTAGAAACCACAAGGTTCCTAGTTCGATACCGGTCCTCAGTAAATCAGCATATGAGTAGCACAGGGATCTGTGCGGTAAAGTAAGGAGCTGATGGTAGGTGTGGTGCTCCACCTCAGATGCTAAAAATAGTCTCCTTGGTCTAGTGCAAGTGAAAAGGGGATAGACTCCCTTGCTGATTGGCTGATACCGACTTTAGGCCGCCCCGACGACTTTACTTATATATATATACCTACCACTCTGCACAAGCAGGTTGCAACAGAAGGTCAATTTCTTAAGCAGAGTTTAGCAGGTTTGAATTCAGAGTTTTCCTTCTCCTAGACTGGTTACCTAGCTAAGGTTAAAGAGCCCAGTCTGCCCTGCTATTTTCCCATAGTTGGAGGTAGAACTGGGTTCATACCTTTCCCAAGGGTATTAGCACCATGTGAAATGCAAACAGCTTCGTCCAGGAATTGAACTCTGGTCGACGAATCCATTTCCTATGACTCTAACATTAGACCACGTGCCTCACACACACACACACACACACACACACACACACACACACATATAATATTATATTATATATTATATTATATATATATATATATATATATTATATTTATATATACCAACATGTTGGTAGATCCTTGCGGAGAGAAAAAACCCAGCAGAAAGTTTGATTGTAAAAATATACTACCAAACATCAACCAGGAAGAAAAAAATTTTGAAAAAAGAAAGACCAAGATATTCGTACCAACAAAAAATAATCTATTGGTATAGTATTTGGCCAAAAGAAAAAACAATTTATATGTATATATATTGTATATAAGATATAATGTATTCATATAACCACTAGGAGAAGCTAATCTGTAAAAGTGCTCGATACCTAAGTAGAGCCAAGTAATAAACAATTAAACAATAAACTTATAGCGTTCTGTGTTTTTATTGGTCAGTATGATTTGCTATTTAAATGATTACTGTGGTTAGTAGTATTTATTGGTCTGCCCTTTTTCTCTTCAGTCCAGTGGTTACCCTAAGAGCTTATGCGAAAGTTCATAGTTTGTGATAATGCAACACTACACTTATAAGCCCTTACTTAGGCTAGACAGCGGTCAGAGAGACCCTCTCCAATCAATCAGCTGGTCATGTCAAGCCCTAGCACCTATATGATTGTCCCAACCTTATTGCCTTTAGGCAAGCCCCACCCCTTTTTTATCATATGGGTGCTAGAAGGTCTGAGGATCTACATGTCTGGGAATGACGTAAACTCTATCTGATGGTGAGGTTTCCAGTTCTGAAGGTTTGGGAAAGTGGAGCACACCTTCATCTCCATTGCTTTTTGGCCACTCTGACCCGGAGTCGGTAGTAACCTGTTAGGGTCCCATCTATGAGGTTAAATTGAAAAAGTACTTTATTAAAAATAATTGTATTATCCATTAAGAATTTATTTATTAAAAACCTTTATCCGGCATTAAATGTCCCACTGAGGTGATATGCCAAAAACAAACCAAACAATCAGTATGCATTGAGATTTCCCTTGCCACATTAGTTAAGTATCTGATAGATTATTCTTTGTGTTAAACTGCTAACCACTATACAATAGTAAAACTCTAAATATTTACTAAGTTTTGGCTTAATAAGACTAGGGTAACCCAATGAGGAAAAAATTCCTTATTCTTGCAAACATTCCAGAAAATTACATAGGTAGTCCATGGTGTAATGGTTATCATCATTGGAAATTGACTCTGTGATAAAGTTAAATACTGGTCAAGGCTGTTTGCATTTCATATAGTACTAATACCAGATGGGCCGGCTTTAGCTCAGTCGGTTTAGATGTTCAGCTAGGAATCTCAAGGTTCTTGGTTCGATACTGGCCCTCGCCAACTCAGCGAATGAGTAGCACAGGGATCTATGCGGAATAGGAGCTTTATGGTAGGTGTGGCGCTCTACCTCAGATGCTCATATAATCTCCTTGGTCTAGTGCTGTGAAAAGGGGATAGACTCCCTCGCTGGCTGGCTGATACCAACATTAGGCCGTCCTGACAACTTCTTTTTTTTTTACCCTTGGAAGGTAAAGAATCCAAATATACTCACCCCAGCTATGGATAAATAGGACACAGTGTTCGTTAACCTTCGTATTTGGTAACTGCGTCTAAAGAGAAGGAAAAAATGGATTTCAAACCTGGTAAACTCTGCTTTAAAAAATTGAACTGGTGTTGCCTCCTACTCATGCAGAGGGGTGGGCAAATACATATGGTAGAAGTATTTGTACTAAGCTAGGTTTCATCCAAAACAATTATTACTAGTAGGGTACCCCGTGAAGGGTAGAATTCCTTATTCTTGCAGACCGGGTTCTGAAATCAAACCTGCAAGGCAGGTGATCTTAGACATATGCTAACTTTTGTTTAAACTGCACAAGGTCACGGTTTTTTGAGCATCTTGTGATAATTGGATTTCACACATGTGAGAATTTGTATATCTGCAAACTTATAACAACAAGAAAAATGCTGTGTAAATTGGTGCAACAAAGATGCAGCAGCAAAAAAAAGAAGGGAAAAATGAGTGCAAAACTAGTAACAAAAAAAAAAAAAAAAAAAAAGAGAGTTTACAAATGGAATTGATTTTTCTTCCTCTGCTTTTGGTTCATGGAATTAGATTAACTGATAATCCATTTTCAGACATTTATTTCAGCCATTAGTGTTTTTTGTTCTTTTTTGTTTTTGTTTTGTTTTTTTTGGGGGGGATTTTGTTTTTGTTGTTTAGTTCCATTTTTTTTTTTTCACAATACTCAATTTGGAATTTTTTTTTTTTACAAAATATAACAGTGTGTGATAAGTACATTTGCGCTATTTTGAATATTAATTCTGCACATGTGCTTTATTTGTTTCCAGTTTTGTCTTCTGTGCTGTAGAGATTAAAAAAGAGATTATGAACTAGAGTTAATTGGAACTGTTTGTAAAGAAAGCAGCACCATGACGCAATTCACTCCTCCATAAATTGGGAAATGTCATTGCTTACTGTTTGGTATTTATTTATTTACCTGAAGTTCCAGAAGCTGATGAATATTATGGCTATTTACTTACAAATATAGCACACCCATTTTATCAATATATATAATGGCCAAGTTAGCTCAGTCGGTAGAGCGTTCGCTAGAAACCACAAGGTTCCTAGTTCGATACGGTCCTCAGCAAATCAGCATATGAGTAGCACAGGATCTGTGCGGTAAAGTAAGGAGCTGATGGTAGGTGTGGTGCTCCACCTCAGATGCTAAAAATAGTCTCCTTGTCTAGTGCAAGTGAAAAGGGGATAGACTCCCTTGCTGATTGGCTGATACCGACTTTAGGCCGCCCCCCGACGACTTTACTTACTTAATATATTATATAATAATATATAATATCACTCTGCACAAGCAGGTTGCAACACAAGGTCAATTTCTTTCAGCAGAAAGTTTAGCAGGTTTGAATTCAGAGTTTTCCTTCTCCTAGACTGGTTACCTAGCTAGGTTAAAGAGCCCAGTCTGCCCTGCTATTTTCCCATAGTTGGAGGTAGAACTGCGCGTTCATACCTTTCCCAAGGGTATTAGCACCATGTGAAATGCAAACAGCTTCGTCCAGGAATTGAACTTTGGTCGACGAATCCATTTTCCTATGACCCTAACCATTAGACCACGTGCCTCACACACACACACACACACACACACACACACACACACACATATATATATATAATATATATATATATATATAATATATATATTATATATATAATATACCAAGCGTGTTGGTAGATCCTTGCAGAGAGCAAAAAAACCAGCAGAGAGTTTGATTGTAAAAATATACTACCCAAACATCAACCAGGAAGAAAAAAATTTTTGAAAAAAAGAAAAGACCAAGATATTCGTACAACAAAAAATAATTTATTGGTATAGTATTTGCCAAAAGAAAAAACAATTTATATGTATATATATGTATATAAGATATATATATATATTCATATAACCGCTAGGAGAAGCTAATCTGTAAAAAGTGCTCGATACCTAAGTAGAGCCAAGTAATAAACAATAAACTTATAGCGTTCTGTGTTTTTATTGGTCAGTATGATTTGCTAATTTAAATGATTACTGTGGTTAGTAGTATTTATTGGTCTTGCTCCTTTTTCTTCTTCAGTCAGATTTTAGCCCTGAAGAGCTTTATGCAAAACTAATAGTAGGTTCGTCTGACTCAGTAGATTATCTTTATTCTTTATATATACTAGCAAATATATGCACCCTCCGGGTGCAAGTATTTAAGTTTAAATGTAATAAAATATTATATTAAATCAGAAAGGCTAGTGAAACTAATTAAGAATTCAAATAAAAAGATTTGAAACGGAGGGGGTATAATCGGAAAATAGAACGACTGAAACTTACTCTTTTCATCACTTCCGTTTTTCAATGCTAAATTTTCCTAATTTAACTATTTAGTTAAAATAGGAAGTAAAGAATAAAATTACAGTTATTTCTTCTTGTAATGAATTTCTTTTAGGATTTATTGAAGATATTTTTTACTCATATTCATTAAGATAAAACCAAACAATTAGAAATCAAATAATACCAAGCACATTTTTATTAAAATCAGTTTTTTTAATATCAATATGCAAATTAGCTTTACGTTTACACTGAAAACTGGTATTTTGTATATATAAATACAATTGCATGTTATTATATTTAGGTAAGGCCAACAGTATTAATAATGTCAAACAGTTTATTAATATGAGGTTTAAATAAAAAATAAAATCATGGAGAATGTGACGTAAATAACTAAGGGAATTGTGATTTAAGTAGTAATTATAGTTTGGTTACAGACAGAAAAACACACCAATCTCCATTATAATAAGAAAATATATATATATATATCTTCTTTTTTTTTAAATTTTTCCTAGTATTTCCATCTCAAGATTTCTGTAGCTTTTCTTTGCAACTCTTTAGGTCATTATTTTATAATGATCAATAAACAGCATATATCAGAAATAAAGAATAAGCTCTGCCCAGAGCTCCAGAAGTGGATCCTCACCACCGGATGAAGTAGATTGACACACCCTGGATAGGAGTCCTGATTGAGGTGAAGCGTAGATCTATATCTATTGATAAATGCTTATTGCCTGAACTTATTTCATCAATTGCATTAAGTTCAAATCTGTTTGATAAATGCCAAGTTATGAATTTGATGAAAAGCTGAATGGGTGTCCGCTGTGGGGAATCTTATAACGATAACAGAATAAGACACAAATGCATGTGTCTGAATGTTATGCCCTGTCATCACTTCAGATAAATGATGAATCATTTCATTTCGATTATGAGAAAGAAATCAACGAGAGAAAAAGAAAACAAATATGATAAAAAAGAAAGAAAGAAAAATGAAAATGAGAAAGTGAAAGTGAAAATGTTATTCACCAGGCACTTGTTTTGGACCGTATGACCTTTAGGCACCCCTTTTGCTTTGCTGATTCATAAGTACATTTTTTTCATAAGTTTTTTAACAAATGATTTTTAGAGTTTTTTTTTTAATTATAAAACTAACCCCTAACAAACAACCGGATGTTGACTGTATAAATGAAAAAAATGTACTTATGAATCAGCAAAGCAAAAGAGGTGCCTAAAGGTTATATGGTCCCTTCTTTCTAATAGATATCCAGAAAGCACCGATAGGTAAATCTTCCTGTCTGGTTTTATGTCCGCAATAATTGGATGTAGGAGTATTCTACAGGGTGGTCCGAAAGTCTTGTCACCCCCGACCAAAATATAACTTAAAATAATCAACTATAGTTACATGAAATAAGCTGTTGTAAATAAAATAGAAAATTATTATTATTATTATTATTATTATTATTATTATTATTATTACTAGCAAAATAAATAATAATTTTTGAAAGATATTGCTTGAGGAGGTGGAAATTAAAAATTAAATGTCGAAGAGTTCGAACCATAAATCATGAAATCATCAAATTTATTAAAGGAGTAAAATTAAAAAAAAAAACAATTTGAAATCGAAACTAAGTTCTATTAACTTTGAATATCTATTAAAATAAAACAAACTATATATAAATATATGATACTGGGGATGTATCTATTAAAACTTGTTTTTAAAAAACAATGAGGACTGTCTATTAATGAAATTAAGGCATTTTTTGTGTCTACCACCCATGAGCTTCGGCTTGTGGGTGGGCCACATAAAAATGTCCTTATGTCACGCCCTCATAAATGGGGTGAGAGGCAAATACCCTAATAACACGGGTTATTTTGAGGCAAATCTAACAAAGATTTTCATTGAGACATTGTTAATAAATAAGATTTATTATTTTATGTATTAATGATTTTGACTATAAACAGAATATTCATTGATGAACTTATGCAATTGCTGAGGGTATTGTGACATAAGCAGTGATGTAGTAACACAGACACCAAATATCCATTATGATAAGATGTGAAGATGTGGGTAGACAAATTCACCTTTTTCTAATAGAATTCCAAAATGTATCCATAAGGTAACACTTCATGATTGATTTTATGCCAACCATCACTGGATATGGAAGTATTATATAATATTAAGAGAATAAGACAGGAAGATGTGTTTCAAATGTTATGCCCTGTCATCACTTCAGATAAATAAACACATCATTTCATTTTATTGTGAGAGGAAAGAAAGGGAAGAAAAAGAAGACGCTACACATCAGAGAGAAAAAGAAAGACAAATATAAAGAAGAGAGAAAAGAAAGCAAAATTCTATTTACCAGTTACTTCTCTCTGATAGAAATCCAGAATGTACCAATGCATTTCATTTTTATTGTGATAGAAAAGAAAGGGAAGAAAAAGAAGACCGCTACACATCAGAGAGAAAAGAAAGCAAATATAAGAAAGAGAAAGAGAAAGCAAAAAATTCTATTTACCAGTCACTTCTCCCTGATAGAAATCCAGAATGTACCAATGCATTTCATTTTGATTGTGATAGGAAATTAAGGAAGAAAAGAAGATGCTACACATCAGAGAGAAAAAGAAAAAAAACAAAATTAAAGAACAAGAAAGGCGAAAGAGAAAGCAAAAATAAAATTTACCAGACACTCCTCTCTGATAGAAATCCACAATGTACCAAGAGGTAACTCTGTGTTTGATATTATGTCTGCAATAAATAGATGTAGCAGTATTCTATAATATTTAAGGCTCGGACTGCAATAGACAGATTATCTACAATAATTAGATGTAAAAGTACTCGGTAAGGTTCGAACTGCTATAGACAGATTATCAATCATATAGAAATCTGATCTCTCTGATAAGATAAAATATGAATTCTTTCAAGCAACAACACAATTTCAGACATGATGAATTTACCAATGATGAATTCACTGGCAATAAATTTACCATAGAATTTACCAACATGATGAATTTACCGGCAATAAATTTATCACAGAATTTACCAACATGATGATTTTACCAATGATGAATTCACTGGAAATAAATTTATCACAGAATTTACCAACATGATGATTTTACCAATGATGAATTCACTGGAAATAAATTTACCACAGAATTTACCAACATGATGAATTTACCAATGATGAATTCACTGGCAATAAATTTACCACAGAATTTACCAATGATGAATTTTACTGGCAACAAATTTACCACAGAATTACCAAACATGATGAATTTACCAACGATGAATTCACTGGCAATAAATTTACCACAGGAATTTACCAACGATGAATTCACTGGCAATAAATTTACCAACATGATGAATTTACCAATGATGAATTCACTGCAATAAAATTTACCACAAATTTACCAATGATGAATTCACTAGCAATAAATTTACCACAGAATTTACCAACATAATGATTTACAATGATGAATTCACTGGCAATAAATTTACCACAGAATTTACCAATGATGAATTCACTGGCAATAAATTTACCACAGAATTTACCAACATGATGAATTCACTGGCAATAAATTACCACCATGATGAATTTACCAATGATGAATTCATTGGCAATAAATTTACCAGAGAATTTTACCAACATGATGAATTACCAATGATGAATTCACTGGCAATAAATTTACCACAGAATTTATCAACGATGAATTCACTGGCAATAAAATTTACCACAGAATTTACCAACATGATGAATTTACCAATGATGAATTCACTGGCAATAAATTTACCACAGAATTTACCAATGATGAATTCACTGGCAAACAAATTTACCACAGAATTTACCAACATGATGAATTCACTGGCAATAAATTTAACACACAATGAATTTACCAGCAATGAATTTATTGGCAATAAATTTACCAGCTATAAATTTGCCACATGATGAATTTACCAGCAATGAATTTATCATATTATGAATGATGAGTGTACTGGTAATAAATTTACCACACAATTTACCGACATGATGAATTTAACAATGATGAATTCACTAGCAATAAATTTACCCCACTTTGAATTTACTAGCAATGAATTTATTGGCAATAAATTTTCTACACAAATGAATTTACTAGACATGAAGTCGTTGTTAGGAAAATATTCTCTACACAGTCCATATTTTATTTGACATGATTTATTAATAAAAAAAAATATCTTTTGTCATTTGACTTCTGTTGTATAAATTTTCATCACAACTTTGCTTAACTCACAAATCAATAGAACAACAAGAAGAAAAAAAAAAAAAAGAAAAAGAAAGGAAGAAAAACCGAATTTAAAATTGCTATGTCCATTCCTATTTATTACAACTGTCTCTGAGAATGAAAGACAAAAACGAAAAAAAGATTAAAAATAAGTTAAGAGAAAAAGATTCTTATTTTTAGAGCCTAAAGAAATATTCGAATAAAGAAATTAATAATGCAGGAGTGTCTAGTGCTGACGGCCATTTTGTTTGGCCTCTCAGGAAAAAAAAAATGGCTGCCAGTTCATCAAAAGTTTTCAAGAATAAATTGTCACTTGTTAGAATTAGCTTTTCAATTAGTTAATGAATTCATATCACTTTATAAATGGTTTAACATCAATATAACCGGGTGAATTTTGAAAGAGAAAACTATTTTCAAACCGCACCAGTTCTTCTGTTTAAGGCTTGGGTCATCAAAGCTCGGGTAATTCAATTGTTCTTTTATTTTGTGATTTAATTTGCATGAAATAAAAAAAAAATTGATTATTTATGATGACTGTCCAACCAAAGGATATTTGATTTTACAACATTGGAAGAAATAAATTTGAATTTCCAACAAAATTATCAGATGATGAATTTTTGATGAATTGATGGAGGAAAGAAAAAGGAAAAGATATATAAATATTTATATATATTATTGTGTTTACATTTTTCTGTTATGCAATGTCCATAAGTAGTTGAACAAATAGACAGTTTGCTTCTAATTGCTTGGCTTTGAGAGTTAAGAACAGAAATGTTGCACAAGAAAAAAATGTAGTCCCATCAATAGAACAAGGCATACATTTAGTTATATATGTGTATTTATTTATATATATATATATTATATATATATATATATTATGTGCATATTCATGTAATTGCATTCATGTACAATATTTGTTAAGTATATTTGAATCTAATCATTTGGTTTTGAAAGTTAAAAACAGGAATGTGTGTGTGTGTGTGTGTATATATATATATATATATATATATATATATAAAAGGAAGTTTGGTATGTACATGTCGACGTATAAGTCCAAAACGGGAGGTCACTCGGATTCAAAATCATGCATACATATTAATATCCTTCTAACTACTTGTTTATTCACTGATTAAGGGAAATAATTAATTAAATAAATAAGAATCAAATGATTTGTGTTAATTGTGGCTTAGCTGCTGCTGCTAATATTTTTTTTTTAAATTGCTGACTGCTGCTTATATTCAGCAATGATTTAAAATAGTGCCACTGCTGGTAATTTGAAGTTGACAAATTTGTGCCCTAATCGTTTCAGCTCAAAATTGTTTGTGTATCACCGGTCTAATCTTGCAAATATTTATTTGGTAAGAAAGAAAAGAAAATAATCTTTCTAAATATGTAATTTGTATGTGGTTTTATCAATTGAATTATTTTTTACAGCAAAGTAAATAACAATAATAAGCAAAAACATTTAATATAATGATTAATAATAACTCAACTTTGTTTTTAATTTTTTTCGTATGTTCAAAAGAGTTTTATAAAAAAAACAACCTTTTACAAAAATCTAGACAGGAGTTTAAAAAATTATGAGGTAGTTAAGTTACAAAAAATGGGGTGTCCTGGGTAGGTATGACCCTAAACTGAATCTGATGGTGAGGCTCCAGTTATGAAGATCTGAAACTGAGAAGTACCCTTCATTGCCATATTTTGGGAAATATTTTTTAAAAGAATTCTTAAATTCAAGTTCAAATCCTGGACAAGGCTGTTTATATTTCACTTCACATTAATTTCCTTAAGAAAGTCAAGAAGTCATCTCTTCTTCCAGTTATGGGTAAATAGTAGGGCAGCATAGTTTCTTTAACCTTGATACTGCAAATAAGAGAAGGAAAGCTCTGAATTCAAACCAGCTATATTTGCTTAAAAATGGGCTTTGTGTTAGATCATGTCCTTGGTAGAGGGGTTGGGTAAATACATCAATATATTAATATGTTAATACCTACCTACTTGTGTCATGCCATATCATACTCTCAGATAAATAATAGATATGAATGCATGTGTTCAAATGTTATCCCCTCTCATCACCTCAGATAAACAATGGACCATATTGTTGAAATTGTGAGGAAAAAAGGGAAGAAAAAGGATGTGCTACACATCAGAGGGAAAAAACGGAAAAAATAGAAAAAAGAAAGATGAGAGATAGGAAGCGACAGCACTTATTATCTGTTTCAATGAAAGTAAGAAAAAATGTAGAAAAGGAAGAAAATAAATGAAAGAAAAAATGAGGGAAAAAAAGAAGAGGAAAGAAAGAATTTTGCACCAGAGATTATTATACTTTTTACGTATTGAACTATTTAACAATAGCTCTTAAATAAACTTTGTAATAGTCAAATTATTATACCATGGTTTATCCATGGTTCTCGCTAGTATACTGTCTAATATTGCAGTCTGTAAATGATTTTAACGGTTATATACAAAGTGAGTACAAAACACTCCTGAATTTCAAGTAATCATAACATCAAAAGTTATTGGAATATGGTGACATCACTTACATTAAATTACCACATTGATGTTTGTTGAGTAATGGGTAGGACACATATCAAGTGTTTGTGATACCAACCGATAACACATGAACTATTATGAGATCATACAACTGTAGCCACTAATGTGTAATGATATTCCAATAAAGTTACATTCAATATATGTTTGAAATCAAGGAGTGTTTTTTTTGTGCTCACCTAGTATAAGTATAAGAAGAAAAATAGAAAGAAAGAAAGATGAGAGATAGGAAGCGACAGCACTTATTATCTGTTTCAATGAAATAGAAAAAAATGTAGAAAAGGAAGAAAATGAATGAAAGTTAGAAAAAATGAGGGAAAAAAAAGAAGAGGAAAGAAAGGTGTGATTCCCGCCCTGTCAGCTGAGGCGTGAGAATACACCGCCTGCAGAGGGGTAAGACTCCACCAATGGAGCCACCTATTGGCCATGGGTGCAACCTACAATGTTTAAGGATGGAACCCTGGTGGCTGAGCAGTCAATGACATGCAACACTCTATTTAGGCCCTTACTTAGGCTAGACAGGCGGTCGGAGACACACCCTCCCAATCAATCGGCTGGTTATATCAAACCCTAGCACCTATATGATTGCTCCAAACCTATTGTCCTTATGGACAAGCCCCTGAACACTTTTTATCATATATGTGCTAGAAGGCTGTGGGTCTACATGTCCTGGGAATGACATTAAACTCTATTTGATGGTGAGGTTCCAGGTTTGGGGGAATGTGGAGCACCCCTTCATCACCATTGCTCCCTGGTCCACTCTGACCTGGAGTGGTAGTACTCCACATCACCATTACGTAACATTATGGCAGTGCCAGCCTCCCTTGAAATTAATTCAGTAATGAGTGACAGTGAATATTGTATTGCTTGTACAATATCAGGGGGATAACTTCTACAATAACATAATTAAGAAATACCACTGTAAAATAAACTGATACTTTCAACAACTCTGAATTTTCCAGTCATATTTCTTAACAATATACATATATATACATATATATATTATATATATACACCTACCACATATCACCCAAACCATCCGAGTAAGACGGACAAGACATGCGGGACACTGCTGGAGAGCAAGGACGAACTCATAAGTGACGTCCTCCAGTGGAAGCCAGCACATGGACAAGCCAGTGTGGCCGACCAGCAAAAACGTACGTTGATCAGCTCTGTGCGGATGCGGGATGCTGCATAGAGGACCTCCCGAGAATGATGAGCGATAGGGACGGATGGAGAGAGATTGTCATGGATATCCGTGCTCAAAGCGCGACATGATGATGATGATGATGATATGTATACATACATATATATATATATATATATATAATGGCTAATACCTATTTGTTCACTAGTCATATAGTCATATTCAGACATATCCATCTGTTTTTAGAGAGATCGATGAATAGCTTTTTTCTTTTTCTTTTTTTCCTATCCTTTTTTTTTCTTTCCTTTCTTTCTTTTTTGTCATTAATCTCGTTTGATTATTGATTTTACATTTTGCTGATTTTTTTATTGGATGAATTCAATTAGACAGACCTGATTCGATTGCCAAAAAGACTTTCAGCTACAATAACCATCACATGACGTTTTTTTAAAAAAACAACACATTTTTTCTTTAATATAATTTTTTTGTTGCTTAAAATGAAATCAGAAATGCAAGTATAAAAATAAATTCTCTTGAGAGTTTGTGTTTATATTTATACAGTATATAGTATATTTTTTCAAAAATAAAAAGGCTACCATCTGTTTGACAAATTGAATTTAAGTACAGTCTAACTTATCTATGGACAACACATCAATGGACTTCAGTTGCAACAGACAAAATCTACGGGCAAAAAAAAAACCAAAAAAAAAATCACTTCCAACTCAATTCTTTTAAACAAGTTTTTCTATCTAACCCATAGATGGGACTCTAACAGGTACTACCAATCCGGGTCAGAATGGACCTGAGAGCAATCATCAGTTGTTGGTTGGTTGGTTGGTTGGTTCGAATTAACGCCATGGCAACCCTTATTGGGTTATTTTATTCCGAATACACTTTGGTTCTTTTTCCTTTCGCTCTTTTTTCCTTTGTTTCTTTAGTCTTTTTCTTTTTCTTTTTTTTATTTCGCTCTTCCTTTTCTTTCATATTTTCTTTGTTCGTTTCTTCTTTCATCCATTCTATTTGTTCTTTCTTTCTTCTTTTTTTTTATATCTTTCTTCCCTTCGTTCTTCTGTTTATTTATTTATTTCGTTCTTTCTTTTGATCTTTCTTACCTTTTCTTTTATCTTCTTTCGCTCTCACTTTCATTCTTTCTTTCTTTCGTCTTTGCTTTCTTTCTTTCTTTCTCACTTTCTTTCTTTCTTTCATTCTTTCTTTCTTTCCTCTTGCTTCCTTTCTTTCTTTCACACTCGCTTTCTTGAATTATTATGTATTCAATTCTTCTTTTTTTTTTCAAACTCAATTTCTTTTAAACACATTTTTAAAACGGATTTTTCCTATTTAACTCATAGTTGGGACCCTAACAGGTACTACCACTCAGTGTGGACCTGGGAGTAATGGGGATGAAGGGGTACTCCACATACCCCAGAACTCCAGAATTGGAACTATACCATCCGATAGAGTGTAACTTCATACACAGGACATTAAGACTTTCGGCCACCGCCTTCTAGCACATATATGATAAAAAGGGTTGGGGCTTGCCATAAGGACAGTAGGGCCGGTACAATCATTTAGTTTCAACTTCAGCAGTATTATTTTTCACAAAGTGACTTTGCAATCACTGGAAAAAAACCTCCATTTCCACTACAATACACAATGAAAATAAACTTTAACGAGTTTTACTGTACAGTTTAATATTTATAATAAACTAGAAGCAACTACCCAGTGTCGCCTAGGTATGGGGAGGGGGGGTAGCAAAAACGTTAGTCTTGCAGATCCATTATTACTGAATCACAAGTTGACCCTTGCAGGATGCCCCATTTAAAACCCTATGTAAAAAAAAAGACCTTGCGTTGATTCAGCTGCTCTGAAAAGAAAAATTATTGTCAACTATTTAAAATCTTAAATGCAAAAGAAATTCTATGCTGTTATCATTTAAATTTTATAATTTAATTATCTTCACAAATATAAATCAAATCTTCATTATTTTTGTTTAAAAACCAAGCCCTGGTGATATTTAATGTATATATATATATTTACTTTGTCGTTAATTGTTTTATTTTTATCGTTTCATCCAGACATACACATACACACAACTGCCCTTTATATATGTATTGTAGATGTAATGTTATTGGATTTTTAGAAAATACTATTATTCCATTTAAGAGATTGAGAAAGAATTCTATCAATGCTATTCTACGTAAGTGTGTCATGTACTTCTTAAGTACTGTTTTTATGCCATATATACATATATCATTTACATTATGATCATAACTACTAATCTTTACTATAGTGGTTTTAAAACTCAAAAATAATGTTGTATTGTCCTCGCCCGGAAGATGGAATTTCTGGCTGAGGGACAAAGAGAAAGATAAAAATATATATTTAAAGAGAAAGCGGAAGTTATGGTTTCTATCAAGAAAGCAGGGTGAAGATAAAGAAATATATAACAAAGGTCCGTTATCAGATCAAAAGATAAAAATTTGTAGGTGTGTCGTCAATACAAAAAGCAGAGGGTTAAGCAGTCAGCGGTCAGTAGTGAACAGTCAGGAGGAGACGGCGAACGGAGCGACCGACTTACGGTCACAGCCGATGGGCTGTGAACCGTCACGTAGCCACCTTCCACCTCACCAATGCATTGTCAACTCTTGGGCAGATTCCCATTGTCAACGCTCGCCACTCACACGCATCACGAGGGAATTAAAGAAATAAAAAGTCAATCTCCTACTACATACAGCATGCCTTGGGATTTCATTAAGCGACCACTGCATATATCGTCTAGGGTTAGTGACGACACCCGCAGTATACCAGTAACGTATACGATTCAGAGTAGCGAAGAAGGCGCTACGCAACAATAATCCCTTCCCATCTACGAATTTGAATAGGCCAACCCTCCCCCTATCAGTCCATTGATGAGAGGTTTGTCTGTGATTCTAACTTTTTCATAGCTCTGAAAACAATAGTCATAGACAGCACAATCAATCTGCAAACATAGCTTTCTAATAGATGTTCTAAGCAAATACATGAAATACTCATACACAGCATCACTAAGTAATTATTTTCCTGACATCCCACCAGGCAAGGTTTGATACAAGGACTTTTAAAAATGCAGAGCCACTCACAAACCAATGTTTTGTGGCCAGTGCAAAAAGTGCATGATCCCTTCGGCATTCTAGCCCCCTCCAATCAATCAGCTGGTCATGTCAAGCCCTAGCACCTAATGATTGCCTCAATCCTATTGCCCTTATAGTAAACCTCAAGCCTTTTTATCATATGGGTGCTAGAAGGGGGTGGCTGAGGGTCTACATATCCTGGGAATGACATTAAACTCTATCTGATGGTGAGGTTCCAGTTCTGGAGGTTTGGGGAATGTGGAGCACCCCTTCATCACCATTGTTCCCTGGTTCACTCTGGCCCGGAGTGGTAGTACCTGTTAGGGTCACATCTATGGGTTGAATAGAAAAATGTGTTTATGAAAAAAATTGAGTATCCATTAAGAATTGATTTAGTTCAAAACTTTATCGGCATTAAATGACCCACTGAGGTTGATATACCGTAAAACAAAACAAAACAAGCCAAACCAAATCTTTGGTATTCTCATTTTGGGGCACCTTAGGCACTGGGCAATAAACCTGGCCTTGTCTCTTTTAGATGAGGAGGCAAGTGCTACCTGGGGGGATGGGTTCCTGGGATCATGTGATTTATGTTATCTCACAGGTCCAGAAGTCAAAGCTAATGGACACAGGGTAAAAAAAAAAACAGGTAAGAAAGTATTGTCCTGACCTCCCACTAGGCCAGATCAACGCAAGTAGAGAGAATCACTAAGTATGCTTACAAATCTGTTAGCTCCATATCAAACTATTTGTTGGAGGCATGTGGCAGGTTTATTGCCCAGTGCCTGAAGCACCCCAAAAGAGAGAGGGAGAGATAGTGATAAAGAAAAGAGAGAGAGGCTATCATCTTAGAAAATGGATTGACGGGCCATGTTCAAATCCTGGATGAGGCTGTTTGCATTTCATTTTCATGCTTATGCTCTTTGTTACATTTTCTCTTGAATTGCAAGGTTCTGGGTTCAATACCAGTCACTGCCAACTTGGCACATGAGTAGCATGACTTAGATAATCTGATCTGTGCAATGAAGTGGGTAGGTGTGGTGCTCCACCTCAGCAAAAACTGTCTCCCTGGTCTCCAAGACACTTGTGAGTATTCTAGCTGATCTCAACAATGCTATTGCTTGGATGGTCTCAATACTCTTTTCCAAACCCTTGGACACTAATTACAATTGGTATGACCTTTACCTTCGTGTTCCCCAGTTTTTCAGTTCTCTGGCCTGATCCAAGTATTTATCTTTTTGTTTTCCTTCATATTTACTCTGCGATCACCAGGATGGCAAAATCCACAAGATATTTATCCAAATGCTGCAATTGTTTTTTTTTCCTGCTGCTGCAATTAGTCTTTCTTTTCTCTTTTTACTGTATTCTTTAAGTGCTCAAATGTTTGCCTCTACACAGTCTTCACTGTAGACAAGACCTTGTCCTCCTTCTTTTTTGACATATATAGTATGTCATACCATGCACAATGTGCATGGTCATAAGTTTCCTTGGTCCATCTGCTGGAGTTCCTCTCTTGTCCATTTTAAGAATGGTCCTGAGTATCATAGATGGGGGACAGCCTATGTATTCATTCTCTTGATGAGATTTCTACTGCACAGTTTGTTTTTTTGACACATATAGTCTGTCTATATCATATCTTGGGTGTAATGCCATGTGAATTGTCATAAGTTTCCTTCTCCTTTGGTCCATCTGTCGGGGTTCCTCTCTTGTCCAATTTAAGAATATTCCTGAGTATTGTACATGGCGGACAGCCCAGGTATTCATTCTCTTGACAAGATTACTGATGTAGAGTTTGGTTTCTAGAAGTTTTCTTGTCCTTCTGAGGCACTCACTTTTAAGAATAATAATGATGATATGATTATTTCCTAGTTGAGTAACATGAGTGACCCAGAAAAAACAGAACCCAAATTACTTATTTATTTTCCCATTAAACTAACCCTAAACCCCAACCCTAACCCTAACCTTGTTGGATTTAAACTTCAAAAACAAATTAAAATTAAAATTATTACAAATTTTCTGGATTCTGTTTTTTCTGGGTCACCTGTAATATTATGTTACAAAACTGGGGGGGGGGGGCTAGGGTTAGTTTAATGGA
>CM042142.1:114411211-114414633 GCA_023376005.1 Doryteuthis pealeii
AGCCCATGCCACAAACGGAGAATGCCAAATCATCTAGTCAATGGACTTTTAAAATTAGTCCCGCAGATCCATTATTACTGAATCGTGAGTTGAATCCTTGTGGGATGCCCCATTTAAATAGACCTTGCATTGATCCAGATACTCTGAAAAGAAATGTTAATGTCTACTATCTAAAATATTAAATGGAAAAAAAGATCCATGCTGTTATCATTTAAATTTTATTTTTTAATTATCTTCACAAATATAAATCAAATCTCTAATTTTTGCTCAAAAACCAAGCCCTGATGATATTTAATGTGTATATATATTTACAATGTTGTTAATTGTTTTATTTTTGAAGTTTCCTCTGGACATACATCTACACACAATTGCCCTTTATATATATATATAGATAAAACCATTACATAGTATTTTCAGATATAGATATTATTTTTTAATATGGCCACTACCATTACCTATGCAATTTTACTTTTATTATATATATATGATTTAAGTTTTATTTTTGAAGTTTCCTCCGGACATACAGATACACACAACTGCCCTTTATATATGTATAGATTATAAAAGCAACTTCTCAATAATAAACAAATATTTCTTGTAGATGTTTTATATAATTGTATTAAGCAAACAGAAATAATTATTGTTATAACATCGTCTATAAGGAAAGTGAAAATAACAACGATGAAAAAATATACATAGGTGCCACTGGAAACAATTGGAAAAATAGGTGGTACAATCACAATCTAAGCTTCAACAACAGAAGATATGCAAACAGTACCACCTTATCCAAACATGTATGGCACATTAAAGACACAATGGGCAAAACACCAATGATAAAATGGGAAATTATCAAAAAGGCCCAGGCTTACAATGGTAGCCATTGCAACTGTAGACTTTGCATTGAAGAAAAATTGTGTAGTCTTCAAACTACGAATGTGAATATATTGAACAAGAGAAGCGAATTGGTTTCCAAATGTAGACATTTAAACAAATTTCTATTATGTCATTTACCACCCGACCCTAATTAATCCCTTATTTTTTACCTCTATTTATCTTTTTTTTTAATTCTTTTTTCATCTGGACACAGCGTGCATTAAGACCTAAGCATGTTTTTTTTGTTTTTTTTTTAAATATAAGTCTCACATTATAACATTCCATTGCGTGAGCACGCTTCACATTATATAAATGCTGAACAAGCCATTATTTTAATATTTTTGACGATCTGAAGATTGCATGATATGCATGAAATTGCAGTTACGGAATATTAATATCTAATCTCTTATTTTAAATCTGCTCTGCCATTTTAGCATTGAGCAACTTCATATGCTAATATTTTTCATATTCCTTCTTCATCACAGTATATTATATATATATATATATATATATATATATATCACATGGAGATGATGTAATTGTAAAATTGTCAATAGCAATGTGTCGATTTGTGTTTTAGATTAATTTTTACAATTACACATATATATATGTAGTATATTAAGAAAAATGAAAAAACACAGGTTTAAATGGGTTAAGTGGTGAGTTTATTGGCCGACGCTGCAGTGTTTCGATTTATTAATTAGATCATCTTCAGCACATTTGTTGGTATATGGAAGGTGATAAGAAATTATACCATATACCAACAAATGCCCTGAAGATGATCTAATTAATAGATCGAAACACTGCAGCATCGGCCAATAAACTCACCACTTATCCCATTTAAACCTGTGTTTTTTCAATTTTTCTTAATATACTACATACCGTCGGATTCACTTCCTTTCTTCACACACATATATATATATAAAGTAAGTAAAGTGAAGTCGTTGAGCGGCCTAATGTCGGTATCAGCCAATCAGCGAGGGAGTCTATCCTCTTTTCACTAGAGCTAGACCAAGGAGATTGTTTTTTTGCGTCTGGGGTGGAGCGCCACACCTACCATCAGCTCCTTACTTTACCGCACAGATCCCTGTGTTACTCATACGCTGAGTTGACGAGGGCCAGTATCGAACTAAGAACCTCGCGGTTTCTAACCGAACGCTCTACCGACTGAGTTAACCCGGCCCTCATTGCTTTTTTTTTGTTATAGTAGATGAAATCTTCTAGTCTATTTGTTTTAAACGCCTCTTCATTATTTCGGTTTTGAATTTTTGTTTTATTGCTGTATTCAAAACCTCTCTTGAAAATTATCCCATCTCAGATCCTGCAGGATATATTCTATTTTCTGAAGGCCATTTTGCTTGTTTTCCTTTTTTTTTTTTTTTTTTTCCTTACCTTGCCTCCGGCTACCAATTTGCCGGAGTAATAATGTTGTGCTAGCAAATTGAAAATCTATCTATCGAGGAAGACAGATTTTGTAAAGTTTTTCATTAGGAACATAGAAAGAGGAGGAGGAGGAGGCGGCTGCTGCTCAGCACTCAGAATTAGCTTTTTGTATTACAGTCTCACCAGAATTACACATCCACACATTTTTTCTCTCTTTTTTGTTTTGAGTAGAGTCAAGTAATGACATGTGTTAGTATAACAACAGAATTTCTCACTACTCTGTGCATATTGTGATATATATACAATATATATATATATATATATATATATATATATATATATATGTGTGTGTGTGTGTATTTGGGCAGTATTCTTTCATTTATACATGTAGAATTAAACAAAAGACACATCTCCTGTTTAACAATTTTATTTTTGATCTTTTCGAGTTTTCTGGCCAACTTTTTAATATTTGGGTGGAATTCATGAATAAGTCCACCAAAGTATAAGTCCACTGAGTATTTTCGGCACTTCGAAGTGCCATCATCAGTGGTGATGTGTTCCAGTTTGTTTTTTTTAATTATATTAATGTGGAGGCTTATTAATTATTATATATTATTAATATAATTTATTATTATTTATTATTATTATTATATATTATTAATATAATTTATTATTATTATTATATATTATTAATATGATTTATAATATTCATATATTATTAATATAATTTATTATATAATATTAATATAATTTTTTAAAAACTGGAACACATCACCTCTGATGATGGCACTTCGAAGTGCCGAAAGTACTCGGGACCTGAACTTTGGTGGACTTATCCATGAATTCCACCCAAATATTAAAAAGTTGGCCAGAAAACTCGAAAAGATAAAAAATAAAATTGTTAAACAGGAGATGTGTCTTTTGTTTAATTCTACATGTGTATATATATATATATATATATATATATATATATTATATAATCCAAAAGTCCAGAGAAGAAATCTTCTTACGACACAGGAGTTTTTTTAAAAAACCTGTCGCAGTTTGCAGAGCTCAATGTGTTGCTCTTAATGTTAGAGTCACAGAGCAAATATATAAGTAAAGAATAACAAAAGATAGAGATTTAGGCATATAGTCCTATGATTTGGTTAAATTATGAATTTTTT